>QGSO01000201.1:1859720-2123531 GCA_011037825.1 Carya cathayensis
TGTTATGAAACTAATGAAAAGATAGAGAGCAAAAGAGAGAGAGATGTTTAGAGAACTTTGTTTTCTCTTATTTCTTGGGGTCTTACACAAATGAGGACTCCCTCTATTTATAGGGATTTCTTGGTACAAAGGATGGTTAGGATTGTTACACTTGTCATCAATCCAATGGTAAAGAGTACAAAGGAGGTTAGGTGTACCTAAAATCACTATTGGGGGGTAGGTGTACCTAAGATTACCATTGATGGCTAAATGTGGTCATACAATACAATTTGAACTTGGTTTCTAACACTCCCCCTTTGGATGACCACATATAAAGAATATGCCTCGTTAAAACCTTGTCAAGGAAAAACCCAGTGGGAAAAAACCAATGACGAAGGAAAAAGAGTACAATATTCTGTATATCGTCAAGTGCTTTAAGATTGCCTCATTAAAACCTTGCAAAGGAAAACCCAGTGGGATAAAACCTTAGCGAAGGGAAAAGAGTACAATCAGCACAAATCTTCAAGACATTTACTCCCCCTGAAAAGTGCATGATAATAGGTCTTCAAGTCTTCGCATTCCAATCTTCTGCACAAGTTTCTTAAATGTTGCAGTTGGTAATGCTTTAGTGAATAAATCTGCCAGATTATCACTTGACCGTATCTGCTTGACATTAATTTCACCTTTCTCCTGAAGTTCATGAGTATAAAAGAATTTAGGTGAAATGTGTTTGGTTCTATCACCTTTGATATATCCTCCTCTAATTTGAGTAATACAAGCAGCATTATCTTCGTATAAAATTGTTGGACTATCATTAATCACTGGAAGACCACACTTTTCTTGAATATGTTGAATCACTGATCTTAGCCAAACACATTCTCGACTTGCCTCATGAATTGCAATTATCTCTGAGTGATTTGAAGAGGTAGCAGATATTGTTTGCTTGACAGATCTCCATGATATAGCAGAATTTCCATAAGTAAATACATATCCAGTTTGAGATCTACCTCTGTGTGGATCTGAAAGATAACCTGCATCCGCATATCCAACTAATTGTGGACTTGATCCATGTTGATAAAATAATCCCATATCAACTGTACCTCGGAGATATCGAAGGACATGTTTAATGCCATTCCAATGTCTTCGAGTTGGTGCGGAACTATATCTTGCAAGTAAATTAACTGAAAATGCAATATCAGGCCGAGTGCAATTTGCAAGATACATCAGGGCTCCAATTGCACTGAGATAAGGTACTTCAGGACCAAGAATTTCTTCATCATCTTCACAAGGACGAAATGGATCTTTTTGCACATCAAGTGATCGAACAACCATTGGAGTACTCAGAGGATGAGCATTGTCCATGTAAAAGTGCTTCAAGACTTTCTCTGTATAAGTTGACTGATGAATGAGAATTCCATTTTGTAAATGCTCGAGCTGCAGGCCGAGACAAAATTTCGTTTTGCCAAGGTCTTTCATTTCAAATTCATTCTTTAAATATGTAGCGGTTCTTCTTATCTCTTCAGGAGTTCCAACAAGATTTAGATCATCAACATAAACCGCAATAATAACAAATCCAGAGTCTGATTTTTTAATGAAAACACATGGGCATATTGGATTATTCTCAAATCCTTCTTTCAATAAATATTCGCTAAGGCGTTTATACCACATGCGTCCGGATTGTTTTAATCCATATAAGGATCTTTGAAGTTTAATAGAGTACATACTTTTAGATGTACTCAAATTAGAAGCTTCAGGCATTCTATATCCTTCAGGGATTTTCATATATATGTCATGATCCAATGATCCATATAAGTATGCAGTAACCACATCCATTAACTGCATATCTAATCCTTTTGTAACTACCAAACCAATCAAAAATCTGAATGTGATTGCATCCATAACAGGAGAGTATGTTTCCTCATAATTAATCCCTGGTTTCTGCAGGAAACCTTGTGCAACAAGTCGTGCTTTATATCGCACAATTTCATTTTTCTCATTACGCTTACGCATAAATACCCATTTATATCCAACAGGCATTACACCCTTTGGTGTTTGTACAATTGGTCCAAAGACCTCTCGCTTTGCTAGCGAGTTTAATTCAGCTTCAATAGCTGATTTCCATTTTGGCCAGTCATTTCTACGTCGACATTCTTCGACAGTTCTTGGCTCAATTTCTTCATTACTTCTGGTAATGTCAAGGGCCATTTTATATGAAAATATGTTGTCCACAACGGTTTTATTTCTATCCAGAATTTCTCCAGTATTCATGAAATGTATCGAGATCTCGTTATTTTCAGGTACCTGTCCCTCTTCAAGGGAAGACATTTCATTAAATACCTCTTCAGGAGGTTCTTTTTCAGGAGATTTATTCTCTTCAGGAGTATCAATTACTCTTATGGCCTGTGTTGTGGGTATGGACTCTTCAGGAGTACCAAATTCATTTTGTATTTTTCTCTTCCGAGGAATTTTATCCTTTGCACCAATAGGCCGTCCACGCTTCAGGCGTATCTTGGACTCACCTGTTGCTGTTTTGGCAATTTGTCCTTCAGGGACTGCAATCCTTGCTGGAATATTAACAGCAGGAATATATGATTTTACCACACCTTTAGTGTCAGTAAATGCATCCGGTAATTGATTTGCAACACTTTGCAAATGAATAATCTTTTGAACCTCTAGTTGACATTCATTTGTACGAGGATCAAATTGGGAAAGAGCTTTATTTTTCCAAGTAATTTCCTGTCGTGCTTCAGGCACCGACTTCTCATTACCCAATGTTGGGAAAATGGATTCGTCAAAATGACAATCCTCAAAACGTGCCTTAAACATATCCCCTGTAAGAGGCTCAAGGTATCTAATAATAGATGGAGAATCAAACCCAATATATATTCCAAGTCTACGTTGAGGACCCATCTTTGTACGTTGTGGAGGTGCAATTGGAACATATACCGCACATCCAAAAATACGAAGATGAGTAATATTTGGTTGTTGACCAAATGCAAGCTGTAATGGAGAATATTTGTGATATGCTGATGGCCTAACACGAATCAATGATGCTGCATGAAGTATAGCATGTCCCCAGGCAGAAATAGGAAGTTTTGATTTCATAAGTAAAGGTCTAGCGATTAACTGAAGCCTTTTAATTAATGATTCAGCTAAACCATTTTGAGTGTGTGTGTGGGCAACTGGATGTTCAACATCTATGCCTATTGACATGCAATAGTTATCAAAAGCTTGAGATGTAAATTCACCTGCATTATCCAATCGAATAGTTTTAATTGGATAATCAGGAAATTGTGCTCTAAGTTTAATTATTTGGGCAAGAAGTTTAGCAAATGCAATATTTCTAGTGGAAAGAAGACAAACATGTGACCATCGACTTGATGCATCAATTAAAACCATAAAGTATCTGAACGGTCCACTTGATGGTTGAATAGGCCCACATATATCCCCATGAATTCTTTGTAAAAAAGACGGAGATTCAAAAACAATTTTTGAGATAGATGGTTTGATAATCAATTTACCCTGAGAACATGCAGAGCATGGATATTCATTGGGTAAGATAATCCTCTGATTCTTTAGGGGATGCCCATACGAATTATCAAGTATTCGTCTCATCATTATTGCTCCCGGATGTCCAAGGCGATCATGCCAAGTCATAAAGACTTTGGGGTCAATGCACTTCTGGTGCATTACCACATGTGATTCGATTGTTTTCATTTCTGTATAATACAATCCAGATGAGAGGGCAGGCAGTTTTTCTAATACGAGCTTCTGGCTCGAAATTATTTTAGTAATGAGAAGATGCTCTTTATTGTCTTCGTCGGTGGTTTCAATATGACAACCATTACGACGTATATCCTTAAAACTCAATAAATTTCTTCTTGATCGTGAAGAAAATAGAGCATCATCGATGCAAAATTTGGTGCCATTAGGCAACACAATATAAGCTCTTCCGGAGCCTTCAATTAGATTCGATGAACCAGATATGGTATGAACGTAGGCTCTACTCAATGTTATATTTTGAAAATATTTTTTGTCTTTAAGAATTGTGTGAGTTGTAGCACTGTCAGCCAGACATACATCTCTATTATTCATCTCAAGTTCATCAGTAATACTCATGATTCTACAAAATATATAAAACTTTCATTAAAACATTGCAAAATATAAATAAAGAAAATACATTAATCAAAAAGGAACACTTCCATCACCAATCAAGTGATCTATTCTATCACTAGAATTTTCAAAGAAATCAGAAACATCAAGATTTGTAATATCTTCTCTATCTAAAGCATCTGATGATTCAGCAAAATTTGTTTCAAACTTTTTTGTTTTTTCTTTTATAGAAGTTTGATATAAGTCAACCAAATGCTTAGCTGTACGACAGGTACGAGCCCAATGTCCAGTCATACCACATCTATGGCATCCATCTTCATCTTTCTTTAAAGATTTATTTTGAGGACCTTTGCCCTTCTCTGAGTTGAACCACTTCTGGTGGTACGGTGTATATCTTCTATTATCCCTTTTAGTGTGGTCTCTTCTAGGACCTCCACTTCTGTAATCTTTTCTACCACGTCCTCGTCCTCGGTTTCTTTGAAAATATGCACCATTTGCTTCTGGAAATGGTGTAAATCTAGTATCATTCACTTCAGGGAATGATATAGAACCAGTAGGACGTGACTGATGATTTCTTAATAAAAGCTCATTATTTTGCTCAGCTACAAGAAGACAAGATATAAGTTCAGAATATTTTTTGAACTTTCGCTCTCGATACTGCTGCTGCAGGAGCACATTCGAGGCATGAAAAGTGGTATATGTCTTCTCTAACAAGTCATCATCAGTGACTTTTTCACCACATAATTTTAATACTGAGCTAATTTTAAAGAGTGCAGAGTTATACTCACTAACACTCTTGAAATCTTGCAACCTCAGGTGCATCCAATCATGACGAGCTTTTGGGAGGATCACAGTTTTCTGGTGCTCATATCTCTCCCTTAAATCATTCCACAAAATAAGGGGATTTTTCACCGTGAGATACTCAGTTTTTAATTCTTCATGGAGATGGTGCCTAAGGAAAATCATTGCCTTAGCACGGTCCTGCCGGGACCCTTGATTTCCTTCTTTAATTGTATCTCCCAGGTTCATCGCATCTAGATGGATCTCAGCATCAAGGATCCAAGATAAATAATTTTTCCCAGAAATGTCAAGAGCAACGAATTCCAATTTCGTAAGATTTGACATTTTCTACATATATAAATCAGGAACATAAGTATGTTTATATTAAGAAATACATTTACAAAATTATGAGAATAAACATAGAGTTTCATCAAGTAATATAACATTTCATATTCATATTGAGAATTACAAATAATATATTGAAAAACTTACTTGAAGTAGAAGACTACTAGCTTCAAAACCGTCAGAGACTTCGTGCTGATAACGTGTTATGAAACTAATGAAAAGATAGAGAGCAAAAGAGAGAGAGATGTTTAGAGAACTTTGTTTTCTCTTATTTCTTGGGGTCTTACACAAATGAGGACTCCCTCTATTTATAGTGATTTCTTGGTACAAAGGATGGTTAGGATTGTTACACTTGTCATCAATCCAATGGTAAAGAGTACAAAGGAGGTTAGGTGTACCTAAAATCACTATTGGGGGTAGGTGTACCTAAGATTACCATTGATGGCTAAATGTGGTCATACAATACAATTTGAACTTGATTTCTAACAAAAAGATAATTTTTACCTAAGTGTGACGAAGAACGGTACTTCTCGAGCGGCATAATAGCAAGCTATTTTAGTAATTACATTTTAATTGATAAAAATAATTGAATACGAGTAATAAATTATAATTAATACATTTATAACTTTTTTATAACACTTTTACAATTTGTTTGTAAGATGAGTGCGTTCAGCCTTAGGAGAGTAGGTCAACAATTGCATTTCATAAACTAATTGGGCCCCTCATAAACTGATAAACTAATTAAATTAAATTTGTTTTCACGAAAAGACAACACTGGGGCCCCTCTCGTAAAAGCAGATTCTTTCCGAGTAATGATCGGGACATCTATTAAAGCCCGGGTACTTCTTTCTCGATATTTCCGCGCTTTTGGCCTTTTGGAAAGCAAATTAAAACGTGCGAATCGTAATATAATATAATTAAATAAAATCCGTCTGATTAGAATTTAATCCAATAAATTGTACTATTATAAATAGGTTCCAATTCTCGATTTCTTTTTTATTTTTTTCTTAATTTAGTAATCTAATTTACTCGAGCATATATATGCTTCTTATCATATATAGATCTCAACAATGGTCATTGACGTATGATATGAAAATTTATTCCTAATTTCTTAACAACAATTTTTTTTTTTTTGAAATAGACTTCAATTCAATTCATGAATGAAGGAAGTTACAGCTGTGACCAATAAGTCCGAGTACAAAAGCCCGATTACAAGCCAACTATACCACGGTTATAAGCTCCCCTGTACACAACTTTCATTGTGTCAGACACTGTCTAAAAACTTCAAAAAGCACTCTAAAGACACAGCCCTACTGAGATGCGAGACTTTGTAAAAATAAAAGTGTCCATCTCGATTTGTCTACGAGAAAAACAACTCAAAACCCCCCATCCTCCAAACGAGAAGGGGAATTTTCACTCTCATCCTCCAAAAAGGATAGATACTCACAACCCTACTCCTCCAAAAGAGGAAAGGGAATAGCCTATTTCAAATTATTACAAAAACCTAACAAAAAGCATAATAAAACACCACTGACAACACCCAACGAAACAGACAAAAAAACTGTGCGCACCAAAAAACAACCCACGCCAAAAGCCCATGCCATAAGCACGAACTCCTTCTCCCTTTACCAACCACCGTCTGCACCATTATGTCCCCCACGAACCCAGCCACCCGTAACTGCCTCAGCACAACCTGCCACATCCAGCAATCAACAAGCAGATAACGGCACCTCCAGCCGAGCCAACAAACATCAAACAGAGTCAACAGAAAGCAAAAGGAGGAGCAGGGAGAGACGGATCGGTGCAACCGGAGGAAAAGAGAAAGCAAACACCGAAAACCTATTACAAACAAGCACCTCCAGCCGAGCCTCACCACCTCCGTAAGCACTTATTACAGACAAGCAAACACCAAACGAAAGCACTAAAGCAGAACCAAGAAAGGAAAACAGAGCAAAAAACTGACTAAAGGACAGAAAACAGGAAGAAAAAGACCACTGCCGCCGATCCCCTACTCCGACCACCAACCATGAAGAGAAACACCATGGGCTACGGTCGGGCTCCCCCCTGGAAACGTCACCTTAACCCCCCATGCACGATGACCTGCAACCGAAAAAACCTCTGTTTTCCATGGAAGAAACAGAGTCCCTTAACCTTGCCGGAGTGCAACCCAACCTGCATGCAAACCTCGTCTCCGAGAGCAAGCCACGCTGACCCCCGTTCCCATCGTAACACCTCCATGGCCATCCCCTCAGCAGACCGAACTGTCAGCAACTTACTCCAGACTACGGCTCATCCCCACCTGCACCTATACAAGCATACATGTTTTTATATAATGCGTCAGAGAGCAGCCTCCAAACCGGTCAGGGACACCGGAGATCCAGGCCAAACAAACCGAGAACCAAAACCGAGCCATGCTAAACCGAAGTCCGTCACCACCTCGTGTAAAAAACTCCCCCCCACTTACATGAAAAAGAGTAGTTAGGGACTCGGGAGCAGGCCTTGTAATGGCCAACAAACCAACAGAAAAGGCCAAAACAGCTCTTATTGCCAAAACAAAACCAACCCTAACACTAACAGAAAAAAGAGAGGGGGGGGGGAGGAAGGAGCCGAAGCTCCCACCTCCCTCTACCGAATGCCTTGGGTTTGTTTCCTAGAGAGAAGGGAGAGTTTCTCTCACTAAAGGGTCCACAGGTGCGTGTTCCTAATTTCTTAACAACAATTAATTCTCTTTAAAAGAAACCTTATATAAATTAGATGAATTATATAAAATTAAAATAGACAGAAAAATTATATTTATCGTCCACACATCACATATAATTTTTTTATTTTAATTTTTTTTCTTACAAAATATGTGATGTCGATAAGTAGAAGAATTCAATTAGTATATAAAGAATAAAACAAAATAAAAATAAATATAGTATATGTTGTGTGAGATGATGAATAAGGAAGCTCATTCTTTTGATAAAGAATAAAATTTATTATTAAAAAATTAATTTTTTTATAAAGATCTCATATTTATTTATTTTTTTCAAATGAATTATATAGTACTTGTACATTTGACGATTATAAATATTTTTTTTTTATAGTTACCAATTAATGCCTTAAAATTTTAAAGAAATTTTGAAGGCTAGATTTCTATTTTCTTTTTCAAAAAAATTATACTCTAAACTCCTGAAAGTTATGAAACATCGGTATGGATCGTAATTCCATATCCATCTTTCTTTGCGGAATCAAAACGAGTTATTTTTTTATTGACATAATACTTTAAATTTGATAATTAATGTCACCACGCGGCCGAGATACCTGAAAAGGGGTAGGGGATTAACACACGTAAATTTTTTTTTTTTTTCAGGAATATCCTATAGGTTGTCAATTGTGGTATCATTAATGGACATTGCATTATTCTTTGGAGATAGGGGACAGAAAATTGTTGCTTTATCAAAAGCAAGCCAGTACCAACCAATTAACATGTACTTATATATATATATATATATATATATATATATAAAATTTTCTTTTAATTTTAAAGTTGAAAATTTGTCCAGTCATTTTTGAAATATTAAATTGACATTGACCGAATATTCATATTAATTAAAGTATCATATCTGAATTTATGGCAATCCTTCATTATTTTCTATCACGTGATAAGTTTTCCACCTTAGGGCCAACTTCTCCTTTAGTAAAACTAGAGTAGCCTTTTTGACTCTTTGCTGAGGCCAGGTATCCTCTCACTGGGTATCTGACCAGACCCCAGTCTCTCTCAACCCGGCGGCCGTACACTTCCCCATGTCCTTCCAGGCAACTCTTTGAACTTTGTCACTTTTGTTTTCTTCAGTCTACTGATCTCCCATGCATGCCCCCACCATGTCCACGCGCACGCGTTCACTACTCGGTTGCCCATGTTTTTATAGCTAGCGCACCTTCACTTGCTCCCTTCACCAACTAGCTAGATTGTGTCAGCTTGTCATCCCACACCATGCAACACTCGTGCAAATCTTCCTTCGTCCACCTCAGCTTCTCGGTTTTCGTCTTCCTCAATTATCTAACAATCATAACCAGCAATCCTTTCTCTCCACATTACTTCGCCATCCCTAATTTGGCGCTTAATTGCGGTTCCTCTGCCATATCAACTGATCCAGATGGCAGGGAGTGGACTGGAGATATTGGCTCACATTTCTTTTCCTCGCAACAATCTAAGGTTAGCTCAGTAGTCTCAAATTTCATCTCCCAAGAGCCATCTTTCGATCGTATCCCTTACACTACTGCTCGGATCTTTGTTTCCCAATTCACTTACACGTTTCGTATCAGTCCGGGCCCAAAATTCATACGCCTCCACTTCCGTCCAGCTAAATACCAAAGTTTGGGAAGGTCTAAGGACTACTTCACTGTTACTGCTGGTCCTTTCACCCTCCTTAGGAATTTCAGCGCTTCCCTAACTGCAGATTTACTAGGCTCAAAGTTTTTGGTCAAAGAGTTCTGCGTAAACTTGGAAAAGCATAGGAGCCTGAAAATAACCTTTACTGCGTCTAAAGATGCCTCACATGATGCGTATGCGTTTATAAATGGGATTGAGATCGTCTCGATGCCCAAAGGCTTTTATTACACTCGTTTTGGAAATAAAGGTGCCGGCCCCCTTATAACTGATTTCCTTGTCAAAAGGAACACCGGTCTTGAGATGGTTCACCGACTAAACGTGGGCCCGAGTTCCATTCGAGCAATGAAGGACTCCGCCATGATGTTCCGGAAATGGTCTGAGGATACCAAATTCTTCGTGCATTCAGGTGCGAATCTTATATATAACAGAGCAATTCATATCAAATACACGAGCGCACCCTCTTTCACAGCACCCCGGGAAGTGTATCAGACTGCCCGGTCTACAAGAATGCTCAGAGTTTCATTACCCCCTCCTGACACCAGGTTAATAAACTCTGCCGGCCGTCTTGCTGGACCCCAGCCTAAAGTTTCATCACCCCCTCCTCCTGTCCCAAACCCCACAACCTACTCCAAGCGCACAAAGACATTATTGATCCTTGGAGTTGCCCTGGGTGTCGCAACCGTTTTCTTTCTCTTGGGCTTAACAATATTCTTGCAGAGGAAGAAAGTAAAGACCAACAATATCCAAACATCAACATCCCTTGAAGGATTGTGCCGTCGCTTCACAGAGGAGGAGATTCGTGCTGCTACAAACAACTTTGAAAGGAATCGTATCATTGGAAGAGGAGGTTGTGGCCTCGTGTTCAAAGGCTACATCGATGGCGGACGCACCCCGGTTGCCATCAAGATCTTCGGGCCAGCTTCGAGGCAAGGGTACCATGAATTTCGAACCGAGATCGAAATGCTATCAAAGCTCCGTCACCCCAACCTGGTCTCTTTGATCGGTTACTGCGACGACGAACGGTTCATGATCATTGTGTATGACTTCATGGCTCATAAAACGCTCCGCCATCATCTTTACAACACGGATGATCCTCCATTGTCTTGGAAGCAGAGGCTGGAGATTTGCATCGGTACTGCTCGAGGGCTAACGTACCTCCACGAAGGTGCGGAACCCGCGATCATCCACCGCGACGTCAAGACCAGCAATATTCTTTTGGACGAGGACTGGGTGGCCAAGGTTTCGGACTTTGGGCTTTCCAGGTTGGGCCCAACAAGCTTGTCCCAAAGCCATGTCACCACGCAGGTGAGGGGCACGTTCGGGTATTTGGACCCGGACTATTTCTTGACCTGTCATCTGACGGTGAAGTCCGATGTTTACGGGTTTGGGGTGGTGTTATTCGAGGTGTTGTGTGCCAGGCCAGCGGTGGATAATGGGCTAGACGACGAGCGACACAGTTTGGCCCAATGGGCCAGGCGTTGTTTCGAAGAGGGTACGGTTGATCAGATCATTGATAGCCGTCTGATGGGTGTGATTGCGCCAGAGTGCTTGCAGGTGTATACAAACATAGCGTACAGATGTTTGTGTGAGGAAACAAACCAACGGCCAACGATGGCCGAAGTGTTGAGGGCCCTTGAGGTTGCGAGAGAATTGCAGGAGATTTCCGATGGTGGGGGCGGGGCTCAGAGGATTATGATAGACGAGGAAGTTCCACTGTGCGGGAGAGGAAATCTGGTGGCATCTGAAACAGTGAACAATGGTGATCTGGTGCATTCGTGTCCAACGTTACGGAAGAAAAGTGCATCTCGAAAGGAGCTGCTTAGGTTTTTCAGTGACAAGGTGGGGCTTAAATTGGTGAAACGATCAAACCCACGTTGTGTCAAGGCATCTCGTCTGGTGAGTCCAGAGTATGCTGCCATGCCAAGTGTCCAAGTGCAATTACCTGATTTGAATTGCTGCGGGCCACATACGACACCGGGGAAGATTTTAATTCAGATCACCAACATTGAAGGACAATAATTGTTCATTCCCAAACCAGAAAAAACAAAGAGATAGAGAGAGCAATTGGGTTTAGTTTAAAAACGTAGTATAATTATAATATTGTGAGCAATTATGTTAAATGGTTGACGGAGATTCATCACGGAAATGGAAATGTTGATGTCCTAACTTTGTAGAAAAGGTGGTGAGGTTGTTATTAAAGGTATGGTGTTATTTGGTTGGAATGCGTCCCAGCAGAAAAGGTAGGGATGGCAAAATATCAAAAAATAAATCAGTAAACTTATAAATTAAACTCGATCAGATCAAACTGTTTAGTCCGTTAGTTCGGTCTAATATCAATTTTAATTTTTCAAAATCGGTTGAAATTCATCCTATTCTAATTTTGATTTTTCTTTTTCTAATAATAGATTGAAACAAACTAGACCAATTAGTATATATCTATTTAATTTTTTATATTATATAAAATTTATTTTATATTATATATTATATAATATACTGAAAAAATAGAATCCAACCGAATCAAAATCGATAAAATTAAAAATATAAATTGAAGAATATATTCAATGTGATATCGATTATTTAAATTATAAAATTGGTATATATCAATTAAATTCTAAAATATATCAAACTTTAATTTTAAAACTTGACTAAAACCAAAAGTAATCTAATCGATTACACCTCAGAAAAGGTGCAGGGGATTGGGGCAGAAAAAGGAGGTTGGAACATCGCATGCGCTTTGAAGTCGAGACAGTTTGTTTTAAGGAAAAGTTCTATAGGCAGGCAGCTCGCGTAACAACTGCGTAACATTAGCTGACGTGGATAATGAAATGATGCGTTTCATTAAAGCTAAAGGCAGACCGAGGTGCAAGAGCGGGAATGAAATTTTGAAGACAAGCTTCTCAGATTCAACACTGAACCTTTTCAGTTTCCCCCAACCCATTTGAAGTCAGTTTCCCCTAACTCGAAGAACACCTTTCCGTTTTCTCCAACATCGAACAGGTACTCTCCACCAATGAAATCGAAATTGCCCTAACCCATTTGAAATCAAAATCCCCAAGAGCCCTAACCCATATGAAGAACAACTTCCCCCTTTCTCCAACATCGAAATCAGTAATCTCCACCAACGAAATCGAAATCGCCCTAGCCCATTTGAAATCAAAATCACCAAGAGCCATAACCCATCTGAAGAACACCTTTCCCCTTTCTCCAACATTGAAATCAGTAACCTCCAACATCGATTTCGAAATCGAAATCGCCCTAACCCAATGTTTTTTACTGACCTCGGCAGCCCTGTGTATTTTCTGTTCTAACCCCTCCCTACTCGTCGCAGTCCCTCCCCCGTCGCAGTCCCCGTGACGTTCCCTCCCCCACTGTAAGTTACGATTTTTTTGGATATTATAGTTAAATGTATTGAGCATTTTGGATTGTGTCGATTCTAAGGGGTTTTGTATTGGTGTAGAATCAACTATTTTGGAGATGTGAAATTGTACAGATTTGATTTCCAATCTGATTTTTCTATTTAGTACAAAAACTTATTCTAGATATTGCGTAGTACGTAGGTGGAGCCTGTTGCAAGGTCTGTTTCATTTTCAGCTTGTACACCATTTTCGGTGACCTTTTGACTGTGTTGTTGTTTTTTCTGTTGAGATGCAGCTTTTGGTTTCAAGGACCTCCATTACTCTGCATGTGAATCCTAAGTAGTAAGTCCCTGTTCTCATGCATCTTTTTATGCTATAAATTATTAATTTTATTTATGATGTTTCTTGTGCCTCTAATATTTTCATCATGTTGTGCTCTAACCTTTAAAGACCTTGGGGATTTGATTTTGGAGACTGGATATAGTGTCGGCTTAGTGTCCCTAGTTTCAATACATGTCTTATTAATTTTGTAGTATTTATTTAATATGCTAGATGGTTGGTGCGTAGAGGAAGAAATTATAAGCATGTGGCAATGCAATATGGTTGCGAAATGGGGATTCAAGTAGCAATATGACCCATATCATAATATATATGAAATTTTTCTCAAAGTTTATTTCGATTATACATCTTATCATGATATTTCTTTAAGATCATCATGATCACCACTTGTGAATGTGGAATGGTTTTTTCCTCTGGCTTTAAAAAATAAAAAACACTTTGCAGAAAGCACTTGAATTTTTGTGAGAAAATTCATATAGTATGATGATCAAATTAAAGATACTTACTATTTTTTAAAACAAGATCAAAGGATTTTCCCTTTTTGTTTCTTGTTTGATGAGTTCCTTTTTTCTGAAATTTATGGGTTTGCATCATCAAGAAAGAGGTAAATATGCAGAAGTGATTTTTGGGTTTTATTTCATTCATCTCTCAAGAGTTGGGAGTGGCTCTTGTTATCATGACCTAACAAGCAGGACCAATTATCATAATCTCCATTGTGGAATCATGCAAAGTTATCATGATTAGACTGGTGTTTTTATGTTATATTATTCTAGAACGTCTCCACTTATACAATGATGGATCATCTGTTTTTTATATTTCCATCCATTAGTTTGTGATGTGTGTGTGATTGACTGATTTGGAAATTATAGGTTTTTTAAAAATGATGACTGAGTTGATGTTGAGTATAATGGCATTATCCTTATTAAAGTCAAAAATCAGATTTGCACTTGGTCTTGAGTATAGTTAAGCTGCTTAAATTTGATCAAGCTGGACTGTGCAAAAGAATCTAATGTTGTCCTTGTTAGGGTTATATTGTTAGAAATTTGTTATGCTGGGTGCTCTATATATTATTAATATTATGTAGTTACTTTGATCAGAATTTTAGAAAAATATATAAGAGCAGAGAACTCCAATTAGTTACTGCATAGTATTTCGCTCTTATTGTTTAAATTTGCAAGTACAGCTTAAGGCCATGCCTTTAATGTCTTCCGAAGTTCATGAGGCTTATAAAATTTAGATTGTTTCCCTATGAGTCTAACCACATCGATCTAATTAATTTGCATGATTGAGAGACTCTTGATTTTTAAAACTCTTGATTTTTAAAAAAGTTCTAACTTTTATGGGCAGACTCTTTTAGTATTCTAGATTGGTTGTTTTATTCACAAGAGTGGCAGTAGTTTGGCAACATGTTTGTTGAAGAAAATGTATCATCGTGTGTCTCTTCATCTTCTCTTATTAATCAAACTTCGAGGAACAACCCAATGTGCACTTGTGGGAAGCCCGCTACACTTCGAACATCGTATACGCGAAGAAATCCGGGTTGATCATTCTTTGGGTGTCCAAATTACAATACGAAAGTACAAACAACTTGCATTATATTTTAAACATTCATTTGGGTTTGACCAAAATTTGTGATATTTATCCTACTATTCATTTGTTTGTTTATAATCAGGGGTTGCCCCACTGCAACTATTTCAAATGGGCAGATAGCAGTGAGGATAGAGAAAAAGAACTCCTTAAGAAAGAAATTCAGATTTTAAGGAAGGAGGAAGAGTTTCGAAAAAGAGAGGAAGAGATCGTAAAGATGGAGTTGGGAGTTCATGACTCACTCAAAAATGAGTAGCACTAATGCTATCCCAAGTGCAGGAGGATGTCGTGTAATAATAAGGAATAAATTCCTAGATCGTCTCCTCAGGGAAAGTTACTCAAAATTTAAACTCGTTGAAAAAAAAAAGTGTGAAAAATTTCACAAAGAGGAAACAAGTGGATGGTATGTGCAATGGATGGAGAGGTTACTAGTCATGGACTAGATTCATATTTTTAGATTTGTTTGTCGGATTTGAATGCAGTGATGAAAAGTAAGAAATGAAAATGCATGAAACTAAATTAAAATTGCTGAAATTAATAGACTGAAATTTAAAAGAGCAAGAAAAATAAATGACATTAATTTAAATAATAGGAATTAAAGATGCAAGAAAATAAATGACATTAACCTAAATAGAGGAATTACAAGTGCGAGAAAAATAAATGATAATGATTTAAATGAACAGAAATTAAAGGTGTAAGAAAAAATAAATGACAGTAATTTAAATAGACAGAAATTAAATGTGCAAGGAAAATGTAAGACATTAAACTGAAATTAAATAAAAACAGGAATTGTAAGGAATAAACTTGATGTTTGGAAATGGAGACTGCGTTCTCCAATCCAAAAATCTGAACTTCCAAATAAAATGATTTCTAACATAAACGCTCTAAATAAAATGCATCCTAAAAGAAATTGAACTCTCAATTAAATTAAACTTTCAAATAAAATACACACTCAAATTGAAGTTGAGCTCTAAATAAAATAAACACTCAAAGAAATTATTTCCTAGAGGAACACAAAGAAATTGAAAATGAAAACTAATTTGAAAGTTCTCTCTTCACCATTCAATTGAAATTCAAAACAAAAAGAACCAACTTCTTATGTAACTCTCTTGAAAATTAATCTTCAAACCTTTAATGAAAACTCTAGAACAACTCTTTTACTTCTTGAAATTAACTAACACACTTGCTAGAATTTAAAGTATTACACTTAATGAACTAAAATACTAAAGCAATTCTTAGCACATTTAATAAAAACTCTAAAACAACATAGCATTGCAACCAAAAGAAAAAGAAAAAAAATTCCGAATACTAAGACTTGAATTTTGCATTTCAACACAACTCCATCTTTATTTCATTCACACATCCCCACCTACTAACCAATTTAAAAATCAACTTAGCAACAATTAAATTACAACTTGACTAAAACTTCATGCAAGAATTAAAGTAGCAACAACTTAATTAAAAATATGCTTAAGGAACATAAGAACAACACTAAAACAAAGCATAAAAAATTCTTCCTCACTCCACACGTCCAACCCCTATTTATAGAATCCATCTACCCCTTCTTTGAATGTCCAATTTGGTGGAAAAAGAGCACATGTTTGATGACTTTTTTTCAATGACCATTTGTGCAGAATTTTTGGTGGAAGATGCATCTGAATTTTCATGGATAGCAACCTAATTTTCTTGACTTTTTGTTGCTTTTGTGCAGAATTTTCGGTGGAGAAAACATAGAATTTCGGTGAAGGTAGCCTAACTTTTCTTGACTTTTTGGTGCTAAATTTGTGCAGAATTTTGGTGGAAGAAAAACATAGAATTTTGGTGAAGGTAGCCTAACTTTTCTTGACTTTTTGGTGCTAAATTTGTGCAGAATTTTGGTGGAAGAAAAACATAGAATTTCGGTGAAGGTAGCCTAACTTTTCTTGACTTTTTGGTGCTAAATTTGTGCAGAATTTTGGTGGAAGAAAACATAGAATTTCGGTGAAGGTAGCCTAACTTTTCTTGACTTTTTTTGTGCAATGCTGTCCGAGTGCTTCATCAGTTTTTCTTGCATCCGTGAATTGCTTTGTGTTTAGTTTTATTTTTCTGTTTTGAATTCCAGCCGTGATTGTTGATTTCTTCATTCTTTGCTTGACTTTTCTGCATGTGTTTGTGTATTTTTCTGCAGGTGCAAGTTGCTACTTTCATGGTCCAAGTTTTCTGCATATTCGGTTTGCCTTCATCCTTGAATGATGCATGTGTTGATTTCTTTTCTTCTGCTTTGCTTGACTTTTCCAGGTTCTACATGTGCTTCATGTGATGCTTTTTCTTGCTTTTCTGCATGTGCCATGCTTCCATGAGTTGCATTTCATTTTCTGCATTGAGGGGTTTGCCGTGAGTTGCTTTGCATTTTATTTTCTGCATGCATGTGCATTTGTTGATTGCATGTTACTTCTTTTTTTTTGCATGTGCGTGAGTTTGAGTTCCTTCATGTGTTTTGCTTCTTTTAATTCACTCTACAAACTTTGTCACTCTACAAGTCAAGCATGGCTCTTCCTATAGAGAATTAAAATTCCACCGATTCTACACCTCAAACCAAGCACATTGAACCTCTAATTTCTTTCTAATCCAACCACCTCTTTTTTTTTTATTTCTTTTCTTGTGCAACTCTCACCAATCCAAATCAAGGCATTTTATCCAACATCAAATAGTTCCAACCGGATCTCATTTGAATTTTATTCAAGCTGAAAACATGAAGAAAGAAATAATACTTGAAGAAGAAAAAAAAATAGATATCAAAAATATGTTATATATTTGAAAAGATATTGCCCAATTATATCTTAGTTATAAAATTAAGCATAAACATGATATTAATCAATTAAAAATCACAACTCGTATTTATGCTTATTAACCATTTTTCTATCTAAAACCAATAAATAATGTCATGAAGCAATTGAAATACATTGGTTTTAAATAGCTAAAATATGCAATATCTCAGCTCAATCAGTTCACAATGACCAACTCGATATTCAAAGCCAACGTACAGACATCCGGCGTGAACGCAGATTGCTTCGTATCTATTTGGCAATTTGTATGGTAGTTTGTTCGTACGTGATAGTATCACGTTGAATATGTACTGCAAATCTGTGCTGAAGCTAACATTGTATATATCTGAACATTTTAATATGTGCTTTTAGATTAGTAGTTCTAGAATTGCTAAGAATATGTACTGCACTTTTCTACACAAATATTTGTGATGTATTTTGGATCATGTGGGGCACTACTTTTGAAACTGGATGCTGCTCAAAGTATCAATGAATGTGATTGCATTTCATGAGAGTGCTGACTCATATTTGACTTACATGCCTGAAATTAAGGCACATTCCAGAAAGTGAACATTAACGTTGATGCCTGAAATTAAGGTGCAAGAATGAAATGAGACCCACGACTCATATTTGACGTCCTGTGTTTCTAGTTCTATAAAGCATATAGAATTATATTTGTATAATTACATTCATTATCCGGTAGCATTTATCATTGGAACTCATTATAACATAAAGCCTGAAAGAAAAAAAAGCAACAGATCAAAATTGTTGACTTTGGTCTTCCAAGTTCCAACCAAAATAGAAATAGTGTATTGAACTTATGGGTTGACTATTTGATCTGAGACCCGTCAAATACTTAGTGGCTACACAAACCTCTTTCCAATTGCTTCACTCATCTCCAAAAGCCATGATTGATAAACTGGTGTGAAGAAAAAAAATTTGATACCAAAGCCAAAATCAGGTCGCACTAAATGCTTCCTGCCATCACCATCAACTCATGCATCTCCTCTTCAGATTTTTTCCCTACAGCCCATTCCTCTTGTTCTTTACACACTAGCAATATGACAATGCATTATCCAAACGAATTGGGAAACAAATTTTCCCAACAAAAGCTCTCAAGGATGGTAAAGATTAGGTGTGGAGAAATCTATCTTCTGACCAAGTAATTATATATTTACATAAATATAATAGTTCAGTTATCCAAAAAAAAATCACTACAACAGAAAAAAACAGCCGTAGCCAACAAACTCCAAAGTTAAATGCAGCAACAGCAAATAAAACCCATATTTCTCCAGCAAGCTCCTGCAAGTTGATCTGCTTTTATATGACTGAACTATTGTAATTACCACTTATACAAAAATCTGAAACCTTAATTATATATTTACATTTCAAAATATAATAGTTCAGTTATCCATAATTATTTAACTACAACAGCTACCCAATGCCGTAGCCAACAAACTCCAACAAGATCTGCAGAAACAGCTCTCAACTGACTTAGCAACTAATAATTACAACAGCAAATAAAGGATTTCTCCAACAAAATCACACTTTGATCTGCTTTTATATACCCATCTCTTGCTCGACTGGATCCAAAATCTGGCCAAGTAATCTCTTACTCTTCCTATTTTTGTACAAAAGTGCCATGAATCTACCAAAAATCTAGTCTGAAATCACAGCACACAACAATAGACACAAATAGTCTGAAAGCTATTTCAAGCACGAAATAAACTAGAAATGAATACCTGATAGCATAAGCAAGAAATCAGATATTGCTTTTAAAAACATAATGGTTTGTCAAATATGATCAAGAACTACTTTGTATGAACATAGGAACACTTGCAATGACATAAGCAAAAGTCCTGCAAAAGCCATTTTTTGTAGGCAGTTGTGATAATTTGGAGGTAAAGACCAAAACTTACTGCATTACAGCCTCAACAGGTGAACGGGATCAATGTTATCCTCCCAACTCTTATATAGATCAACTATAAGCCCATATTTATGCAATAGATTACATAGGCAAGTTATGGAAGTCAAATCTGTAAATTCTCCAGTATTAAAAGGGTACCAAAGACTCCAATTAAAATCACCAACCCGTATGTAGCGAAATGACACAAACCACAATAGGTAAAATGGCTCTATCAAACTTACTGACTTAAAGCCACTATTGTGTCTGTGGCAAGCTATCAGGCTGGGTTCCATCCACTTCAATAGGTATCTGTGATGGGAAAACCATAACTGTTAAAGATAAAACCAAAAATTATGGGACGGCTAGAGTATGACCAAGTTAAACAAGATGGTTTACACTTTCTTGAGTCTCAATCATTGCAACAACAAACTCGGTGGAACTAAAGTGTATGTCGTCGGTAGTGTTTTGAGGCGGCTAACAATACATAAAAAATATTAGAGCAAAATAATAAGTGCTATGCATACAGATTTTCCTAGCCCAGAAAATTATATATAGATATTAAAAACCCGTATGTAACCTGAACGGCTACACTTTGGGGTGTCCCAATAACTGGTTGTCCAAATAAATTCCGACACGTTCCAACAACTTCGCCTTCTCTTCCATGCGGCTACAAAGTTATAAAAAATTAAAAAGGTTTAAAATATCATCAGAAAAAACAGCAAGATATATAACCATATAGAAGTACAATTTTGATCAATACTCCTCAACAAACATTTAAGTGAATATTTTTTTAAAATATACAGATAGGGTTATATTGAGTTAACCTGTTTACGTTTTGCTTTTTGAGTAGCCTTCTTCGTCGTGGGTTTGACTCTCTCAATCATTGATTTCTTCCTCAGAGATGGCGGTCTACCTTTACCTCTCACTACAAGGGGACTCAGTACCTTCTTCAAACTCTCAGTTGTGGTTGTAGCGGCAACTGTAACTACAACGTTCAAACAAGTTTGATTAGATGGCTTATTATTCAAGTAGCCTAAGTTCATTGCATCTAACTTAGCTAGCATATCCTCAGTATGCTCATCAGATGAAGCTGCATTCGTGGCAACCTGATAACATCTCTTGATGATACGTGAATATCTACTCACTTCTGGCCTCTCATCAACTATGTCATAGCTACTTCGGATAAGAGTGTATGTCCTTTTTATGTCTTTCCTCCATCGATCTAATATGTACTTTTCCGGCACCGAACGGATTTTGTTAAGTCTCATAATGCCTAATACATGTCTACACAATATGCCTCTCATCTCGAACCAGGCACATGAACACTTCACCTCGCATTCGATCTCATTAAAGTACACCGTATGGGTCACCTCCTTGATGAAATCATCAATATCCACTTCATCTACTACATGGTACGTAGCAATTACACCATCCTTCCGGTGTAGAGTTGGAAGACTTGCAACCATCCCCACCACTTCTTTCTGGACTTCTCTAAATTTATTGCAAGTGTATATGTTTTGAAATGTCTTCTCAAGTGGAGAGGGAGAGATGACTGGAATTGCGGTGTTGAAGGAGTGGAAGTCCGCTGCATTTTCATTCTCAATCTTCTTCCTCAACGCATTATCGAATTGATCAACAAATTCTTTTAAGTTTGTCTTAGCATGCACATACCCATCAAATAAAGCATTCATGCTCTCGCTTCGTTGGGTTGTACTCATTCCAGCCCAAAATACTTCTTTCATGAATACGGGTGCCCAATACATACGCTCAACATATAAACTCTGCAACCAAGCATTCTCCTGCAAGTTGTACGTCTCAATTATCACTGCCCAAGATCTCTCAAACTCCTCTGTTGTGTGCGAGTCATACACACAATTTAACAACTGACTTTTCAACCCAGTTTTGTAAGCACCATGTGAACCTAACTTCTCAGGTAATTTTTTCAATATGTGCCATAAGCAAAATCTGTGCCGACTATTTGGAAAGACAAGCGCAATTGCATTTTTCATGGCCCTATCTTGATCAGTGATAATAGCCTTTGGAGCGTCACCATCCATACAATTCAACCACGTTTGAAACAACCAGGTGAATGTCTCTGTATCCTCACCAGAAATCAAGCCTGCCCCCAAAAGAATTGACTGGCCATGGTGGTTTACACCAACAAACGGTGCAAACGGCATTCCATATATGTTTGTCAAATATGTGGTGTCGAATGTAATGACATCTCCAAAATATTTGTACGATGCCCTACTTCTTGCATCCGCCAAGAAAACATTCCTCAACCGCCCGTCATCATCCATATCTATTAGTGAAAAAAACCATCATTCTTGTATTGCATCCTAGCAAAATACTCACAGAGGGCTCCAGCGCCACCTTTCCCAAGTCGAAGGTGGCGTGCCTTATCGATGTAATTACGACAGTCTTTTTCATTGAATGGCAAGTTCTCAAACCCACCTGCTTCTTGGACAAGAGCGGCAAAACTCTTGTTCATTCTGATCCCAGCCTGATCATTTGTATCTAACATTCTTTTCACAGACTCGCTTACTTCTCTATTGCAGCGAAAGAACCTTGCCTTCTGTGGACTCAGGCCGTGATTATGAGAATTGTTAACAGTTGACACCTTCAACACCCCATCAATGAACATAGCATTTATCCTTGCTTTACAGTCTGTCTTTGATGTCAGACGTGGCCTTGCGACATTTGACGTTCGGTATCGTGCCTTCCCACTACGAGCACAACCCAATGTGACATATTTGATGCTTCCATCCTCAAACCTATGACTCCTTTGTGTCATTATCCCAAAACCACATTCTTGCCCATATCTTTATAATAACAATTTAACTCCTCTTCATCTTTAAACACCATCCCCACCTTCGGCTCCTGAATGATATCGACCCCCTCAGTATGCCCGGTATTTTGTGGCCCAGACCCAATCTTCTCATTCGATTCAACAGTATATTGACCAGAGGGAGTAGAGTCAGGTGTGACCTCTTCAATTTCATCCACATGGCTTGAACTTGCGGAGTGTACTTCTATCGAATGGTTAACTGATGACTGAAATGGGGGCAATGGCTTTCCCTACAGTTTACACCCAAATAATGTTTTAAATCGATTACTCATCTGAATAAAAATTAAAGCCAATTTACTGAACGAATTTATCACCTCATTAGTCCATGTAGATGGGTTGGCATCAGGACAAGGAACAAATGGTGGATACCATGCATGTGGCATTGGTGGATGGCAACCATGCATATAATTTGTTAAATCCGGATAAAATGGTATTGGTATCACCTAATGCCATAAAACAATAATAATTATGAAATAAAGATGGACTAATATTAATGACGTCAATTGATTTTCTCAATATGTTCTTTTTTACATGAGAAAGATGGAAAAATTAATTTATAAAACAAGCAACACAACCTTTAGCGGTATTAGAAAAATCAAATGAAATTCATTAATATTCACTTCACCTGGGTTGCTAGATTGGTTGATGGATTTGCAGTAGGCGGCATTGATCCAAATGGATAAAATGGTCTTGGTATCACCTACGGTACAAAACCAATCATGAAAATTCCCAAAAACTTAATTTTAACATTAATTAATGAATACCTGGATTGATGGATTTGCTGATAGCTCTATGGTAGGAGATGTTATAGGAGATGCATGCTCCTTACCTTTATCCATCTGCATAATATTTTAGAACCTTTAAAAAATCTCTTACACCATCAAAACAAATGAAATATATAATTTAAAACAAATCCAGAATTAACCCAGATATAAAGTCATATTGAACTAAGTTATATAAAACATCTTTCAATTACATAAACAACTTATAAATATCTTTCATTAAGGCTAACATAGATTAATGCTATTTCTGGTTTTAGGGGTTATCGAAATTCAGATTTAAATGAGGGCTCTTCAGATTTAATCCATTTAGCACCTTTAACCTGAAAGCTAAAGCTACTTTATTGCAAAGGTATTGATTTCCAATCCTTGAAAATAGTGTTAGAAAATAAATGTTGTGCAGGTTTATTCTATATAGACATTGCTTTTATACAGCCTTCTTTTTGACCACCTAATATATCATCTCTACCTCATTGGGCGACATTCACTACCTTCTTGGGCAACATTCACTCTTCCCCCAGTCAAACGTAAACCATGAATTTACAAATAGTTCATGTTTTTAGTATGTTTGACTAAAGGAGTAATTAAATAACTACCTAATATTTGGATGGAGCTAAAGATTTTGCAGCTATTGCAGCAAACAACGAAATACCATTTATACAAACTCTGATAATAGAGCAAGGAAGAATTACTACTTTTGAAGAAAGTTCTCATGAAAATGAGATGTAACTGACGTCCTACACAACTGGCCTCTCATGATCACAGTAGATGGCATAAGTAGAGTGTAGTTGCAAGACTTTTGGGTATCTGTTATTTTCCTCTTTATTATTTTTCCTTCCCTGAGTTCAGCAAAAATGGACTTGTACCAGATTATTTTGACATGATTCTGTATGGTTGGTAAGCTGTGAGAAAACGAGTATAAGGTAGGCCATTCTGTATGGTTGGTAAGCAAGCAATAGTGTAATAACTAGTGTATGCCACTGTAATCCTATCTCAAAGGTACTAATTGGTGAGTTTCTGTGTATCATTAAATAATTTCTCGAATCAAAAATTTATGTAGGTGACCTGTTATGAATCAATTAAACTCTTTGGAATAAAAAACTGAACTCAGAAACACAGGAAGCAAATCTATGCTTTAAAGCAGTTGGTAAATAGATGTCAATCAATTAATCACACTCTAATCCAAAAATGTCAACTCCTTGATTCTAAAAGTAGCAAATTTTCCATACGATACCAAATATTGTACTGCCCACCACCATCCATCTTAAAAAAAAATGCACCAAATAATAGAATAACTAACTAATTGTTAAAAAAATATTATTATTGGGTTTTATTGATGTTACCGTAGTGGCGTGGTTGAGAGGTGGCAGAGGCGGCAATGGCAGAAGCTAGGGGATGACACTGTACGTCGTTCCAAAGTGTACGTCTATACGAAGACGGCTTCCAACCTAGAATAACACTTTTCTAGTCAATGGAGGATATAGAAATGCTCATCCCATTTATCTTCAGGAAAAATGATGAAAAGCTATATTTTTTTTAACTGAACAATAAAACAAATAATGTGAAAGCAAATACCTTTTCGGCAAGATGATTTTTACAACTGAAAGTGGTATGTTGGGTGTGATTCTCTTGCTGAGGAGACTACCTTATACTCTAATATAAGTTTCAAGCTGAACAGGGCGACTTCTGTAGTGCTCCAGAAATAAATGAATCCAAACAAGTAACTGCAGATAGAGAAAGTGAGAGACGAGTGGCTGAGCATCTACTGAAAATGGCGAGAAGATCTGTGAAGCTGGTCGCAGAGGAAGTGATCGCCACGGAGGGGAGGAATAACTCGAAGAGAAACGAGAAATGGCATCACCAGAGCTGTGTTTCGTCTTTCCCTCCTTTTTCTCAACTTTTCATCTTTTTTTTTTTTTTTTTTTTTTTTAATTTTATAAAACAGCGTGCCATGTCAGCATGTGGTGCGCAGCGGTACGCAACGTGCTTGCCTATAGCAGAATTGATAAAATATTGAATAGTAGTAAAAAAATAGGTAAAAAATAGTAAAAAGTAGGTGAAAAGTAATAATAAAGTAATAATAAAGTAATGAATAATAGTAAAGAGTGTTGAGAAGTGTTAAGTATCTCTCAACACCCAAACCATTAATTAATGTTAATGGTTATCCATGTGGCTCGAGGCTAGGTCTTACACATACTTAGTAGAACCTTAGCTCTATATTTCATATCCAATTCTGATCGTTGGTATAGTACTTACTTTTCTCCCTTATCACACTGAAAGGCACCTTTATCTCTTCCCCCTGTCCTCCGGTTTTTAAAAGTCCAAAAGTCATTTCACCCAGTATTTCTTCTTCTTCAATTGAACCTGGAAGATTTTACTAAATTGACTTAGACCTCATGGTTGATATCACTACCTTTCGTCTCTTATCTCTTTTATCTTTTCTGCTTCATGTCCCTTGAGGATTATGACGTGCAACTGCCATAGCAACAATCATAGGCTATTGGCTGAGACTAAACAAGACAATATGCATTGCATCTGTCTTCATCAAAACACGTCTACCACGCTGTGAGCAAGCATGAAGGGATCACCTTTGATGATCATCCTCTTATAAAACGATTGGGTAAGTGAAAATTACCCCTAAGAAAAAGAAATCCTTAAAATACTGATAGATGCTCATCAACTCACATATGGCAGGCTAACTACATACGTTGTCCACCCCACCTTGTTGTACATGTTTTGCCAAGCTCGCAGGTGGCAAAAGGGCTCTAACCAGGGAGCTATAGGAGCAAGCCAAGTGAAAGGTATAGCTGCTGGTTATAGAACAAATGGGTTTGATAATGAAGCAAGCAATGGGTCTAAGCCACAAGAGTTGAAAGAGCCACAGGAAAGATCTTGTTGTTATAGTTGTTGCTCACTTGGCTGACACTCGTCTTTCTCTTCAATCCAGATGGGTAACCATTTCTTCTAACCTCCCCCTTGAGCCCCCAAATTGATTGAGTCCCCCTTAACTTAGCTTATAAGTTAGAGAATGTGATGTAACTGAAGCGAGCGAGCCATATACATTGTGCCACGAGTCGAGTACCTATTTTTTAAGTGTTTCGTGAATATGAACAGTGGGCCTTTCATAAGTCCCTAGTTTTCAGCTAATTCGGAGAGATGGAGAAAGGGAAGCAAAGTTTGCTTCTCAACAATCAACTTGTGTGACAAAATTCAAGAAGTCGTATCTGGTAAATCCACTTATCTTGAATCTAGGTAGTGGTAGCTGGGAAATAGAAAGAGGTAGAAAAGGGTCGGTGTACTCAAGTGGATCAACTGGAGAAGGAAGTCACGCAAGACTCATATTTATATAAAGAAGAGTTGGATGAACGGCTTGGGATTGCCTCAAGAGAGGAATTCATGGGATAGGCTTGCAGGCGCGTCGAACACTTCCTTGGCTTAGCATGTTGAGATCAGAGCGTGACTAGGGAGCGAGGTCTTAAAAACTCCTGAACTATCGTCGGGGTTCTTAGGAGCTTCTTGTTCATCCGCCACATTGATTTTTCCTTCTTCTATGAAATCTTGGATTTTTCACTTCAAAGTCTAGTTTGAGTAAGCTATGAGGCTTGTAGTTCTTGATGCATCTATCCTCGTGGGTCGGGCTCCTACTATTAGGTAAGGGTAAGAGTAATATTAGTTGTTGGATCGAAAGTGACAAGTCTTCAATCTCTTCTATGGCCATGATAGCCTATCCAAATCTTTCACTTTGACCTAAGTGAGCAGCTAAAGAGAGTTCTTTCAATGGTCGGGCTAGCTACGGGAAAGGCCCTGAGAATAATAGATATCAGGGCTTAAACCTCAATACATTGATTCTAGCATTTGTTTGCCCCTTTGGGGCTCCCCTCATTCAATAAAAATAATAATCATGAAGAAGATTTGCTCTCTTGTAAGAATCTACTTTTGTCACTCATGCAAGAGAATGAGATTCATACTTTATTTTAGAACATTCTGCATCAAGTTGACAGAAGAATATTAGCATAACATTGCTTCTAATGTGAAGAAGATTTCTTTTTAATCTTACTACTTTATTCAAAGAGGTATTTATTTAACTTTCATTCTATTATTAAGAGTTATAATTTACTTTCAAGAAATCTTCTGAACAAGGAGAAAAGAGCTAACTGAGTAGTTCTAGTTGATTCGTCACCTGTCTAGACTTTTTTTATTTTTAGTAGCCAGGGTGGTGTAGGTCAGCTGATGTGAGGTCTTGGGCAAAGTGTAAACTAAAGAGCGAAGCTTAACAGTTACACCACATCAGAAACTACACTAAAGTTGACCAAATGGGAAGTCCCCCCTTATAAGGAAGTCGCAAAGGAGAGTTTTGGGTAAGGTTAGTTTAGCTGCTCTCTATCTGTAAAGAAAATCGCGCTTAAGAGTTCCTGCATCGGTTATTTGCCTAGTAGCTAATTTTCCTAGAATTAATAGTTAGGAGCTAGAGCTTCCAAGGGGAGTGACATCTTCTAAGTTAGCTCTTAGGTCAGGAGTTCCTGCATCAGATAGTTCAGTCTCCTATGGATTTACCTTCTTGTAAGTAAGCCTCTACAGCAAGTAGTTCCCCTCAATCTTGTTTTGAGTTTTGGCTTCTATGCCAAAGTTTAAAGAATAGCAAAAGCAAAGCTCAATCTAGCCTTTTGATTTACTCGAGTCTACTTTCTTCTTATTACAGGCCTCTCAATTTGTTTTAGGCCCAAGGGGTCTGCATATTAACGGATATGGATTGAGAGTTTAACCTAATTAGTAGATGTGTTCATTTTACCTCTACCCATACCTTTGCTATCTATGCTTCAACCATGATAGCAATTGGATTATTCTATTGTTGCTTCTTTTAGGCAAATTGGTTGAACCAACCCGGATAAACCACTTCTAGCTTTGGTTTCACCCCCGCTTTTTCCATCCTCACCTCCACCAATACAGGATCAACTAGATTAATTGCTATCTATTATTGCTGAATAGGGAGAGTTGGTTGGCTCAAAGCCCAATGGTTGGAACAATGGCATGTGCCACAGGCTATGGATGAGATCTCGGCTCCCACTCCTCAAATTGTGGGGGCAAAGGAGGATCACTCAGTATTTGCTCGACTAATAAAGGAAATCGGTTTAGTTTAAGCTAATCCACAATCGATGAAGCAATTGACAATCAGGAATTGGCTTTGGAATATTGGCAGTTAGCTTGAGGAGTGGAGGTTAGTGAGTGAGTATCCCAAGATATGCATTAATGGTTGAGCTAGCCTCACATCTCTAGAGTTGTGGAGTATGAGGCTTCCCCGTTGCCCTAAAAAGCAAAGAGGGAGTTGTAATTCGTATACAACTCATACAGAGTAAGAAACATGTTTCTCCTTAGGGGAGGATGAGCGCAGCGAAAGAGGGGAAGCATGTTTAAGTGACACGTGCGTGACACCGTAATTTGAATCCACGATATTCCTCATATTTTTGCTGTGAGGGAGACGATTCCTTGTTCACGAAGTGTATTACAAACCGTCTTTCTCACCCATCCCGCCATTCAGTATGACTGGAGTAAAAGGCGCCCTCTCCTCAATCCAAACCATAAAGCCAAAAAAAAACTGAAAGCCTATCTGAGAACCCATTGATTTTCAAAGCACATCTCATACCCATCCCGAAGGACTTTTGGGTATGGAGCCAGCGTCGAGTATAGTATAGTACTGAAGGGGTCTTAGGTGTAGAGGGGTCGCCACTACCTATCTCGATTCCAACATGCCCAAAGTCTACACTTGGAAATAGGCAGATCAACTCAACATCGTCTCACCTTGGGCCTCATTGGCCCTCATGAATCCTTAAAGCATATTTGGACAACTATTGTCGTCTCTTCCTCTAAATGCAGTAACATCGAAGTTGATAACGGGAAACAGGTAGGTCGAAAACCTACCCCAGGGCTTAGCCTTCTCGAATCCTGGAATATGTGATTAAGCTTCCAATATGAACATTCCATCAGTTCAGCTTCTGAAAGATGTCGCCAGAGGGTTCAATGGTCTCTTATGCAAATCTCAAAATCAAGGTTTCAAGTTCGAGTTCCTTGAGTTCTTAGAAACAAGCAAAGAGATCTTTGGAGGCAGGAGTGTAACCAAGAGTGTTTTCAACACAAGCAACTGAAGCTGCAAGTTTTAGCTATTTGTTATTGTATCTTTCTAAGGGGAGACGAGTGTAGCGAAGAGGGGGAAACAGTCATATCTAATCTGTATGCTACATAATCTATGAGTTCCTTAAAAGCCTGTAACTCAATGAATCCATGACTTTCTTTATTCAGTATAGGAATACGTAACTGCATCTCCCTTTCAATCGATTGAATTGCTCAACAGAAAGCCCAATAGTTTAGGTGGGAATAGAATAGGCCACAAAGAATTGAACTGGGTTGATCGAAAGAGGGTCTGAAAGGCAACCTTTGCCTAAATGAAGTTCATTGTGGACTCTTATGGATGGAGAAAGAGAAAAGTAATCCTTAGCAAAAAGGTAAGAACCTCTGAGGCAAAGTACTGAAATAGTTATAGTGAACTAGGGATCACTGTAAGATTTTAAGACAAGAGCAAGGAAGAACTCACAACAAGCAAATAGCCAGAGTGAAGTGAGCAAGTTCACAATGTGGTTCAATCATCGAAGGCCCCTAGATTTTTAAGTTCATCCCTACCCTATAGTATAGTCAATTTTCCCTATCTAAGCTATATTAACGTAGCCAACTAGAAAACTCATCTGCTTGTCAATTTATTCTTGGTGTAATACTCACTTATAAATGATTGGTGTCATAATTTTTCACTGATTAGGTGTGATCAGTCTTATCCGTATAAGAACTAGGAATTCCTCTTCCAAAGCTATCTGCCCAAATTTCTACTTACAAGTTGGAAGATTCCATTCACGAAGTATTCGATAACAATTCTGCTATATGCAGTCGCCGGATGCAGTCAATGCACAGTCGGCTGACGTAGCATAATGACACGTAAGCTGCTATTAAAAAAATGAAAAAAAATAAAATAAAAACAGAACAAAACAGAGTGCATTGTTGGATTCCCGCTTCTCTGGTAAGTGGTCTTCGAGCTCATCTTCGGCTTCGTGATGTCACTGGTATGGTCTTCGTCTCCCACTGTACGTTCTCGCTTGCAACAGCCACAAGAGCTACAAAAGAAGCAATGATTCCAAACACAAGAACTCCATTAATAGCACCAATAAAACGCTGGCTTCCGAAGTAATATATGCATCCAAAAATCCAAGAAAACAAAGTTGCACTTTCCCATCTGCAACCATAATGTTGCTATCAACACAATGGAATGTCTAGAAAATTTGTCAAAATGTTTGAGGAACGAGCCATATTTGAACTCTTGCTATTCCCAAAGTTTGCCGGGCCATTGAAACTAATGATACACAACCAGAACCCAGTTCACACATAACACTAGTGTTGACATTTACTTCAACTAGGAGCTGCCCTGTCACAACCATAAAAACCCAACAAAGAATGCACATAACTGCAGAGGCTAGAAATCCAGATTCTTGTGTCACCGCAGGAATTGCCAGGATTCCCGCACCCTCCGTCGTGCCCGCAACCAATAAAATTGCACTCAATAGGCTTCCAGGTTCTCTCTTCAGTGTGGTTTGGTTAAGGTTGGAGAAGAGCCGCTCGAACCCAAACACTTCATTCTCCTTCTGCGTAGGCTCGGATGGAGATGACCTCTGGGAGAAGCATTTCTGAAAGGCTGTTCTTTAGTGGCTTTGAAGTTGAGAGTTGTGGTGAGTGTGCAATAATTGTTTTCTCGAAGGGATCAAGAGAAGGGTCGGAACTTGAAAACAAGCACTAGATAATGCCAATTCCAACTTCCGTCTTCCTCTTGAGCTCATCTTTAGCTTCATGGTCTTCAAACAAACAAAACCCATGTTAGTTTTCAACCTCATTCAGCAAAACAAACAGGAAAATGAAAACCTTCACAAAATCGTACCCCCCTCCCCCCTAAATCAAAACCAAAAAAGACCAAGGCAAAGAATTGGAGAGAGGCTTGGATCGTAAATAGCATGAAATCAAAGTCCCAAATCCTCACCTCAGTTACGAGCCCTCCCGTCTGCACATTCCTAAAATCCCAAAAAACTAAACTCTGCGCAAATAAAAATCAACACAGAGTTAGGGTTTAGCAAGTGATAGAAAGCAAAAGAAAGGCCAAATAGGGTAGAAAAACACAGAAAAAATAAGAGGAATTACATACAAGGAAGAGGGACGGACTTCGTGGAAGGATCGAGGGAGGAAACACAGAGAGGGAGGAAATTGCAAATGGAAACTAAGGAGGGAAAGGACGAGAGCTCGTGGCTTCATTGTCCAAAACGGTGCGTTTTGGTTTTTTTTTTTCCACGTCATCAGCCGACTGCTACATGAGTGTTTTGAAAAATAGTTATTGCTATTGTAGATTTACGAAGTGTTGGAATGGTGCTTTGTTCAATTAAAAAAATGAACTTCTTGCCAACTAAAGCTTAAAAGGCTTTGAAATTTGCTCCATCTCAAGCTATTTTTCTCTTCTTTATAATCTACAAACTCATGTTTATCCATTTATGTTCTGGTGAACATATTTTGGTGGGGCAATTGTTGTCCACGAGATTATTCATAAATTTCCAAGTCAGGATTTGTGGTCCATATGCATGCATTTGTACTACAAGATATAGTCTTCTACAAAATTATAAAATAAAAAAAAAACTGTGTACTTAAACATAATAAATACTATAAAAATAAAGTCCAAAATAAAGTGATAAAAATGACAAAAGACAATAGGTACGGAACTCTTACATTCTTTTATGCACCAACATTTAACTTTTGAAAATGCTCTCAAGGATGTGGAGCATGTAAGAAAACTCACCTTTAGAAGATCTCCAACATTTTCTTGAATCAAGACAAATCATTTTAATTGATTATATTTATTACGTCATAAGGCCAATAGCCATTTAACCGTATTTGTAAATAATTATTACAAACAAAAATTGTATTTCTATGTAAGTTTTGAATGAGGGTATATTATAAGTAAACATAATCGATTATATATATTTTTTTTAATTTATATTTTCATCTTCTTGAAATAAAAAAATTTGATAACTGAGGTGGGTGAAGCCAAATGCTCATGAGCACTCCACTAGATTTCTTTTAGAGTTTTGAGACAAATTTGGACCAAAAAAGAAGAAAAGAAAAGAAAAATAGATTCAAAAGTAGGGCCAATATATATCTAACTAACGCCTATTCATTTGGGTCGGTTTTTTTTTTTTTTTTAGCTTGATACCTGCATAGAAAAATCCGAGTACATGGTTTGTTTTTTTTTTGTAATGTTTTGATGTTGATTTTTTGACAGATTCTTGCACACCTCAAATTATTCTTGCATGCCTCAGTATGACCCATCTCTCATGCAACTAATGATCCATCTCTCATGCAACTCAGATAAATTATAAGATAAGAGTACTAAAATGAAGACCACAATACTAACAGATCCGACAAGAGATAATAAAAAACCCTGATAAGAAAGTTGAGAAAATGTAAGAACAAAGAGTATAGGAGTCGAAAAGGAAAAAAAACAGTGCTTCCATACTCTTTCTGACCAAAAAACAGAGACGGGAGAGAATAATATAATTTATAAATTAATAACACAAACAAATAAAAAAAAAACCTACTTATCTAATCATTTTTTTGTGAATTCTAATATTAAAAAAAAAAAAACAGAACCCAAATTCCACAATTTTAAAACCGGTTTCATTCGGGTTCCAGCTCGGGTCAAGCTATTTAAGTGTATTTGTAAACACTTAATATAGACAATTTGTATATGTAAGTTTCGAATGATGTTATATATTAGGTTATATTGTTTTTAGTTTATATTCTTGTCTTATTAAAATAAGTAAGATTAACAATCGAGTCAAGTAAAGCCGAATGCTCACAAGCACTCGACACAATTTGTTGTCGAGTTTCGAGTCAAATCTAGACAAAAAGATGTTTTACTTTACGTTGTGTTCAAACAATGAAAGGAACTCAACTGGAGCTATTTGACGTGGCACTCGATTACAACCAAAGAACCTAAACAAAAATCTCTAGAGAAGTGCTTCTTGGTCTTTCATGCATGTCTCGAAATCCCCCAAATTTTAAACACAGCCAATACATGCAAAGAAATATAGACTACCCGAGAAGTTTATATGGTCTGAAGTTTTAGCTCTTTGATGGGAGACTCGATTACAGCCTAAGAACCAAAACAAAAATCTCTAGAGAAGTGTTTCTTGATCCTTCATGCATGTCTCGAAATGACCCCAAATTTACCAATGCGGGCAAAGAAATATAGACTACGCAATAAGTTTATATGGCCTGAAGTTTTAGCCCCATATTTTTATTTTTTATTTTATCTTTTAATGTCTGAGAACCTCTTCAAGACAAGATCCTTCGGACTCACTCTTGTAGAGGAAACCTAGGTCCCATGCACCACATTTTCGAAAGTTTTCCTATATAAAATTAGTTAAATCGATGGCTTTTCACCACATACTGTGACTCTAAAGGATTGTTTATACCTATAAAATGTTGAATCTTAAACCTTGGGATTGATACCTCAAAACCAAGGCCTTCACCACTTGGGCTAACTCCTTGGGGTTTGTTTTAGCCCCATATTAGGTAATACAAATGCTACATATTCCATTTAAAATTATTTGGTCTCTCTCATAGAAAAAAAATCTAGTACTACAGTAATAACCAATATAGGCAAAGAAATATAGACTACGAGAGAAGAAAATGCAGCTTATAAAAAATGATGCAATTTTTTGAGAATTTCAAGACCTTATTTATACAAGGAGTACTCGGTAATAGCTTGTACGCTCAAGTCCCCCAATAATCAGCCAACGTTTTTTTTCTTTCTAGCAACAAAAATTGCATGCATTCCATATACAGACAAACTGAGGGAGGAAATTTATATATATTATTGATGACTTTAGGAGTTATCATATATATTATGTAAGGAAATACTTAAAGACCTTAATTTAAATCTTCACCCCAAGCATCATTTCTCAATTTTTGCCTCGTGGCTATTCTGTTCCTTCTGGAATCTTCCTGATTTCTGTATTCTTGGGATCCTGAGGATGTGGTAGGCAATTTCAATCCCATTCCCTGAGCAATCAACCTTTGTGCAGTTCTCGCTGATGTCTGCGGCCTTTGTCGTGGTGGTTCTAGATCTGGAATGAAGAAGTACAACTTTTGAGTGCCGTTTAGAAAGCTAACGAAGATAAATTTCCATCGGATTCCTTAGAAGTTGCAATCTCCAAAAATATAGGGTTCTTAGAAATAAGGAAAATTATAACAAAATAACAATAGATTATAATTGATCTAGACACAAACCAATTGATATATTGACTGTCCAACAGCACCAAAATAGGTTCCCCAGTTAAATAATCCCCAGAAATAGAGGGAATCTCAAGGACTGTTCTGATAGCCAATAACCATAAGAGGAAGATATGAAAAGAGCAAAATACTGCCCACTCCTGTGAAAGGCTAAGCAATACTACCAGAATGTAGTCAAAAACCCATATTGAGTGAGCAGGCGAGAATTTTGAACTTATTTAACTTAGATATATAAAAGTATAGAATGACTGAGAAGAGCTAAATATGAAAGAGGGAAAGAAGAGTGAAAAATAAAATTGCTTCAGTCTGATGACAACTTTAATATACCCCTGCATGCCAAATGAGACAGGATACCAGAAAATTATTCATTCTATTAGTTATGTAGAACAAGGCACTTTTAAGTGACATTAGGGACAGTACCTTTTGTGAGGCGTGGCGTGATGCATGTGAATAAATATATCTATGAAACCTCATAAACGTTTTAGTAAGTTAGCACCATACTGAAAATTAAATCATGAGAATTTTGCAAGATGAAGAGAATCTTTAAAAGATGATGAATAGTTATGACACATTGAAAATTTTCCAATATTTCGTACCTATATTTATTAGAGGTTAAATTAGAGCTTTTACACAGGAAACTTACCTTAAGATTGAAAACAAATCTAGAGAATCTGACAAAATGGAATTTCGGAGAAGCCAGCCTATATTCTCTACAATTGTAATACTTCTCACAAAACACATCATTTACCTCTTGGTGGAATTGAGCTGATAAGACTATCATCCACATCAAGAATACGCGCTTTAAAAGGACTTCGAATGTGAGTACTGGCTTCAAGTGCTGCAATAGAGTAGCAAGATTGTCAAATACTGAAACTATAGTTACTTATAAAAAAATAAATAAATATAGTAAGATTGCGGAGATCAAAAGCAAAATGTTACAATCAGTCACAATTAAAAACTACAGATGCAAATATGTAGCAATGGAAAATCGGGGATGACGTCAAAAGTACAACCAGAATGGGCAAAATCGCTACTCTGTAAACAATTCGCGAAGGAATGTTATTAGACTACCATGAAACACGACAATTAGGTAATCGACTAATTACTTAATATTCAAACATAGCATCTTATATAATTGTCTTGTACTTTACAAAATATACACATTCATGCTATATTTTTTTTTCAGTAAATGTAATTGTTTTTTTAGGTAATAAGTTATTTTATTGATATAAAGATGGGCATAGCCCAGGTACACTGGAAGAATACATGTGCACACATCTATTTAAGAACTAGAAACAGTTACAAGAAAATCATGGAAGCTGAGACCATTCAAATCTAAAGCAATGGCCCACAAAAATGAAGTCTTCCAGAAAAATTCCTAAACTCTTCCAAGGAACGTTCATAATCTTCAAAATTTCTCTCCTTTTTTTTGACTCCACATACACCAAAAAATACATATTGGAGCCATCTTCCACACCTCTGCGATCTGTGGTCAGGCCAACTCAATGGTAAGGCCATTTAGGCCATTGTCTAAGGCCCCAAAAATAAAAATGAGGTATTTTTTTAAAAAATAAAAATAAAAACCAGTTCATTAAATAAAATTTTAAATAACTTTTATATTTTTCAATGTGTGGAAGGTCCCATAATACTAAATTTAATATTTAATACAATGAGTTATTTATATTTTAAATATTTTTTTAAGATCTTGTTAAATTGAGATACAAAATTTGCATTGAGGTCTCATTTTTTTTTTTGATAAGTAAAAATATTTTATATATCAAAAGGAGTAACCAAGTACACTGAACGTATACAAGAAAACACCTACCCCATAATAAAGAGCCCCTAATGATCCAAAAAAGCCCGTGAAAAACAACCCAAAACTACCCACAATACCCAAAAAATTACACTGAACCTCAACCCCTTGTTTTCCGTAGAACTAATACTCAAGCCAAAACCCAGCCCCAACCCCTTGTGTTTCCCGTCTTCACATTGCCCTCCCTTTAGACTTTCCTCTACTTGACCTACCTTCTTTAGAGTCGTAGTTAATCGCCCAAGAAAGACACAGTAACTCCCTGTTTTTCTTGAAACTTTTGGTTTCAAGTGCGTGGCTTGCCTCTATGGTGGTGATTATTCATTGAACTGATCTTCACATCCTCCATGTGAAATGTGATACCCCTATATGATAAGATTAAGTATAGGTGGTGTATGGGATCCCACGTTACTTGGGAAGGAGAAGTTCTTGCTCTTTATAAGGTTCCAATTGGACTCCAATTGTATCATTGACTAGTCCTTTTAGAGTATAGGTCATGTGGTTTGGGCCTTCGATTGGGGCGTTACAAATAATATCAGAGTCTATCCTAACAAAAAATGTGGGACTTGAGCCGTGCCACCTACAACGGACAGGCCCGACGAGGACGTTGGGAATTTAAGGGGGGTAGATTGTGATACCCCTATATGATAAGATTATGGGATCCTACATTGCTTGGGAAGGAGAAGTTATTGCTCTTTATAAGGTTCTAATTGTATTATTGATCAGTCATTTTGGAGTATAGACCATGTGGTTTGGGCCTTTCATTGGGGCATTACATGAAATCCCCACGAAAGGTAAGATCTCATTAACTTTAGGCAAAATCCAATTTGCTATCGAAGGAAAAGAGACCAGGGGAGCAACATTATCCTCAGACACATTAACCAACTGCATTCCCAAATCTGGACTTTCTTCCATGCAAATGACAAGTCCCGTACCTCCTCATCAACTCCATTGTTTCTTTCCATTCCATTGGAGCTTTCGGAGTGACAGTAAGTCCCTTCACCTCAGGTGACCCTATACGTGCAACTTCAGCAGATCTTACATCTCCTTTACCATTTTTGGGCAAGGGTGTAACAGAGCCTAACGGTTTATCTTGTGTTACTTGAGACGAATGACATTCCATTATTGCATTCTCTACACCAACACCCGACGTAGACCCCACTTTAAATAACCTAGATTTCCTTTTGACCTGCCACGCTCTCCTGGATATGGTTATAGGGCCGAATCCGATCTTCCGTTTTCCTTATTATGAATTTAAAGGAATCAGGCCTATCTTAGTCTTAACAATCCTATTGCCTCTAGCTGAAAGTGTCTATTTTTGTAGACAAGAAAGCTATCGCTGTCTTCAACTCGACAAGTTGGGTTTCCATATCCTTTAAAGAATTTTGCATCGCTTCGAGTTGATTCTAAGCTTGCGTGATTTGCAGACCACTATCACTGTTCCCCTTGCTCTGAGCCACAGAAGCATGACCCATCTTCAAAGCTACCACATACGATCGCTTCACCACCGTGGATGTGCTTGGGTCTTTGATGTTCTCATTCTTCTTTTCCTTCCTTAACCCCTCATCAAAGAGCAAATTCGTGGCTCTGTGTAATTCCGCAGCAAACTTCTCCCAAGCTTGTCCTTCATGCCCTTCAGGAATTACTACAACACTCCGCTGGCCTCCTCCACCATATTCAGTGACAGTTAGATACCAACCATGCTTGTTTAAGCATCGTTGAGCCATGAATTCTCTGTTACCTTCACGCAAGTATTTTGTAAAATCTAAATTTCTCCCTACCTTTAATGCTGCTCCCACCATAGATACCAACCATTCTATAGCACTCTGACCCATCACTACAGATCTCCAAACCCTTCTGCCTCTCTCCACTATTTTTAATGATGACCTCCAAGTTTTTGGCAAAAACTCAAAAGCCTTCGGTTCCAGCCAAAAACACACCATTTGACCCATACTAATTCAACTTCAAAAGCAGGGGCTTTCCAAGCTGAGAGGGGGCTTCATGCTGTCGAAAAAGGTGACCGGAATTGTGAAATACAAACCAGTCCACAAGAAGGAAAACAGTGACTGCGAAATGCCCTTCGAGAGGTTGCCAGTGTCTGTCGATAAGTACTGTGGAAGCCAACGTCAGAGAGGTCACTTGACAGATCTTGGAAAAAGAAACCCAAGCCCAAAAAAAAAAAAACCAGTCACTGCAGAATAGGCCAACGTCGGAGGCCAGCAAAGAGGTCGCAGGGCCCCGTCGCACTTTTATGTGAGGAGAGATGCTGGTGGCTCCACCGAGAATGTTGGTGCGAAAGGCAGGTAGAAACGAAGCAATAATAACCAGGTCACCGGAAGGATATCCGGCGCTGGATACCCTTTAGTGATGTCACTAGTGTCTGCAGGTCCTATCTGTGCTAGATGTGTATTATCACTCGCCGGACAGGTGGCGGCGGTGGCGGCTCCTCTAGTATTCAATAAAAATTCAAAGACACTTTATTTAAAGATTTTAAATAAAATTTGATTTTATTGAAAATTTTTAAAATATTCCATATAATAATTTATATTTTATTGTATTATAATTACGAATAACTAACTTAAATTTCACCTTAGGCCTCAATTTGTATTGAGCTGCCCTTGTCTGTGGTTTCCTAGTGCTCCCTCTCCAGCTTGCTAAAAGATCAATCACCCTAACCGGGATAACCCATGTTGTTCCCATTTTGTTGAAAAAATAGTTTCATATATCACGAGCAAACTCACAATGTAAAAGTAGGTGGTCCATCGTTTCACCACTATTTCTGCACAAACAACACCAATCCGTAATTATAAGGCCACGTCTTCTAAGATTATCAATGGTAATAATCTTCCCTATAGTTGTTGTTCATACAAAGAATGCGGCCTTGGTGGGTGCTTTATTCCTCTAAATATTCTTCCAAGGGAAATTGTGCCTTTGTTGCATGGTAATAACTTCATAAAAAGAGCATATCGAGAATTTCCCTTTTCTAGAGGGTCTCCATACCATCACATATTCAGTTGTGGCAGCAATAGGAATGTTATATAGCAAGGTAAGAAATTCCATCAAAGCATTCACTTCCCAATCATGTGCATCCTGAGTAAGGCTAAGATTCCACTCCTGTGAACCTTCATTGATTACCCTCAAATTAGCCACTGTGCCTTCTTTTTCCCGTGCAATATTGAAAATTGTAGGATAAGCATCCTTTGTCTCCCACCCACATATCCGTCCAAAAGTTGATCCTACTTCCATCCCCCAAACACAACGGGGTATTACTAGCAAAAGAGCCCCAACCTTTCTAATTAATAAGAGTTTTATTACCATAAATAGCCATAGCCCAAGTACACAAGAAGTATACAAGAGGAAATACCTACATACAATGACTAAAAAGAAAGAAAAAACTAGAAAACTCCAACACTTCATCACTATTCATTAAAATGGCCTTAGCCCATAGACATAGAATTGAGTAATGTTATTGAGATGATTATTTCAAATTGTAGAATGCGTTTATTAGAGGGAGGCAAATTCTAGATTCCAAATTAATTGCAAATGAATGTCTGGATAGTAGATTAAATTGGTTAAGCAGGGTATTTTATGTAAGCTTGATATGGAGAAGACTTATGATCATGTCAATTGGAGTTTTCTGTTTTATCTTCTAGGGAATTGTGGCTTTGGGGGGAGTTTGTGTAGTTGGATCAAAAGCTGTGTTTCGACTGCTTGTTTCTCAGTTTTAGTGAATGGTCTCCTAAGGGGTTTATTAACAGTTAATGTGGTTTGAGACAAAAGGACCCGTTGTCTCATTTTCTTTTTGCCATTGTGATGGATGCTCTTAATTGTATGTTGAGGGCTGCGGTTGGTAGTGGTTTGTTGTCAAGTTTCATGGTGGGAGGACCTCAAGAAGGCTTGGTTATGGTTTCTCATATTTTGTTTGCAGATGATACTTTGTTGTTTTATGATGTGAATCTAGGCCATGTGCAAACTCTGCGAGCGCTCCTGCTTTGTTTTGAGGCTATGTCAGGCCTTAGGGTAAATCTAGGGAAGTTCAAGATGGTAACGGTGGGCCAGGTGAGAAATATGAGTAGGTTGGCAAGTATTCTGGATTGTCAGGTTTCCTCTTCGCCAATTAGTTGCCTTGGGCATCATTTGGGGGCTACACTCAAGGCCAGTATGGTTTGGGATGGGGTGTTGGAGAAGGTAGAGAGAAGGTTGGCAGGTTGGAAGAGATTGTATTTTTCGAAAGAGGGTAAAATTACCCTTATCAAAAGTATGTTGTCTAATTCCTATATATTTTCTATCTTTATTTCCCATTCCAATTAGTGTGGCTAATCGGTTGGAGAAGTTATTTTGAGGCCTTTTTTGGAGAGGAATAGGGGATGAAGCTAGGTTTCATTTGGTTAGTTGAGATAAAATTTATACTCCTTTGTGGTGTGGCGGGTTGAGGTTTTGGAAGTTGAGTATCTTTAATAAAGCATTACTAGAGAAGTGGTTGTGGAGGTATCACTAGGAGTGTGATTCTTTGTGGAGAATTGTGATTGATTCTAAATGTGGGAGGGCTTTTTTTTTTTCTTTTTTTTTTTTTTTTTTGGGGGGGGGGGGGGGGGGGGAAGTTCTAAGAAGGTAAGAGGTACCTATGGTGTGAGGGTGTGAAAACATATTAGGAGAGGTTGGGATGCTTTTGTAAAACATGTCATCTTTGTGGTTGGGGACGGCTCCAGAATTCGTTTTTGGCATGATCCATGGTGCGGTGGTAGGGCACTTTGTGCTGTTTTTCCAGATCTTTTTTGCATTTCTTAGAATCTGGATGCTTCCATGGTTGAGTTTTTGGTTTGTTCTAGTGGCTCTTCTCATTGGCATGTTCTATGAGTAATGCTACATGCAGGTGTAAAGTGTGCAAGAGCCATGCAATCACTTTGAAAAAGAGTGGAATCCACTATTAAAAAATTAATTTTTTTTCCATGTGAGTCCCGTATTTATTCACTTTTTTCAAAATGATTGCACGGTGCTTGCACACTCACGACTGCAAGTATCATTTCTCATGTTCTATTATCTAGAGCAGTGAATGATTGGGAAATGGGAGCTATTTCTGAATTGTTTAGTTTATTGTATGCTGCTCAGCTTGGGAGGGATATTAGAAATAAGATGGTCTGGATGCATACCGGTAACAAGAAATTTTCAATTTTTTCTTGGTATAAGATGCTGTCTAGGCCGAATGGGTTCATTCTTTTCCTTGGAAGAGTATTTGGTAGAATAAGGTGCCTTCAAAGGTTGCGTTCTTTAGCTGGCCTGCTTCTTTAGGGACAATTTTGACGTTGGATAATCTTAGGAAGCGTGGATTAATTGTTTTGGATTGGTGTTTCTTATGCAAGAAATCTAGTGAATTGGTGGATCATCTATTATTACATTGTGCAGTGACTAGGTTGTTATGGTATGAAGTGTTCAATAGGTGTGGTATGGCTTGGGTGATGCTTAGGAGGGTGGTTGAATTTTTTTCATGCTAGAGAGGTTTAAGGGGTAATGTGCAAATAGCCGCTGTTTGGAATATGATCCAGTTATGCCTTGTTTGGTGTATTTGGGTTGAGAGGAATGGTCGATGATTTGAAGATAAGGAACACTCAGAGGATGAACTTAGATGGTTTTTCTTTAATTCCTTATTTCAGTGGGCTTTAGCTATTGTATTTAATGGAACTAGGGCCATGATTTTCTTGTTTCTTTTTCTAGTTCCTGACTTATAATAGGTTCAGTTTCTGTATATTTCCTGTGTCTTGGCTTTGCCTTTCTACTTGTCTCAATAAAATTTTTTTCTCCATTAAAAAAGCGGGGAATCCTGCATCTTGCAAAGGATTTAAGTCACTTCTTTCCACAGAGCACCCATCTACATGGGCTTTTTTACCTTTTTTACCATGTGCAGCAAGGTAGCTCCCTCATGGGTTGCTTCCCCTTCAACACATGTCATAAGGACGCCTAAGAGGTACATCCATTTTTCATATACAACTTTTCGCATCAAATGGCCAGGTTGTCACCCTAACAGTAGAACCACAAGAACACCACCTCTTTGAATGCAATCAGACAGTTTTGAAACTTCAGGCAATGTTTGTAGAATGACTCCAAGGGTCCAAGCTACCAACTCCATGGGGCATTTCCTTTGGTAGGGGGATTGTTGTCTTTATCATTTTGATGGGGAGGTTACATGACGAAATCTCAGATCATTTTGTGGCAGCCTTGCCTAGATTTATATGTACCATCTGTGATCCTCCCAGTCGATTCCCATTCATATTTCAAGATGCAGAAAATATACTAAATATGTTCATCAACCTAGGGATGCATAATTTAGATCTGTAGTAATAAATGATTCTTAATAACATACAGTGGTTTTTCCATTTTCGAAATTATGGTGGTAAAAAAAAAAAAAAAAAAAAAAAAAACTAGACTTTTTTTTTTTACAGGCGTCTCCTAAAGCTTAAAAGGTATTTGGGGAAGAACGGAAGGGGAGGCAGAAATCAAGAGAATGAGGGAGACGTGAAGTAAAAGAAAGAAAACTACAGAGACTTAGCAAGGATTAAAGGGGCTCAGGGAGGATGAAGAAAAGTTGCACGTTATGAGCATTAGAAAAATATTTTTTGGATTTTAGAAACTTTTTGGATCAAAGTTTGAATTTTAAGAAATATATAGATTTTTTTAGATTATTCATTTAAGTAATTTATATTCATAGATTTAGGACACAAATTTTTAATCTTCCCAAAAATATGAGTGAATATAATTTTCAGATTTTCATACCCCCTACCTAGGGCCCTGGCCTCCACCCTTCGTAGTATTGTGAGCTAAGAGCATTGTTTTGTAATTGCCTATTACAAATATATTTAACTCATTTTTAGCCTAAATTTTGAAAAAGCAAGATAAACTTTCAAGCACATTTCGGATACTCCTTGCTGCCAGACCTACCACCAATTGAGTGGGTTAATATTATTGATTATTCAGTGATTAATTATTATTAAATGGCTATTTTCCCACAATTATTTTTCTCCTATATTGGAATGCATCAAATAGATGATTTCAAACCTGTAATAATAGCTGAAATAACAGTATCTACTAACATATAGACATGAAGACACCAAAAATAAATAAATCATATTCATACAAATTTTAACTAAAAAAAACAAATGAGAAGATCAGAGAGTAAAAACTGCAAACAATCTTAGTTCCAACCAATAAATTTCAACGTATACCATTCTGCAACCTGTCCTGTTATATGTATGATTACAATACAAATTGGGCACCACTGATAAATGAGAAAACAGCATGTCGAGCTGTGACAAAATACTATGGAATGAAAGATGTTTCCTTGATATTTAATTACTTTATCAAGTCCAATATTGTAAAATTTGTTATTAGAGATATAATTACCTATTGCAGGCGTTCGAAATACTGCAAGTGCAGTTGTATCGTTAACCCAGCGAATAACGAATCCACGATCTGTGAAGTCCTGAAATAGCTTCTCTAGCTCTATTGTCTTAGTACTCGGTGGAAAGTCAGCAAGAACAAGAGCATGGCGTGTACCATAGCTTGCTGAATTCATAATAACAAATCCTTAGATCCCACATGCTATTTGACAGAAAGCTTATGCACATAAAAACAGACAAGATTTACAAGCAATCTATTGGCTAATTCATGGCAATGAAAATAAGATTAAAAGCCAAACCACCCCCCACCCCAAGCGGGAAAAAAAAAAAAAAACAAAAGGAAAATGATTGCATAATTCTAATGTAACAGTCATAGTTTCATGGTAAGGCACTAGTAAATCTTTGTTATATAATTCTGGTTGATTAGACTTTATTTTCAAACCACAAAGAACATCGAACTTGGTAAAAACATTTAACAGTGCGTCTTAGGATTGTCATACTGTTTTGTTTATTCAAGTCTCACTCATTCCCAAAGTATACCTATTAGGAATAAAAAAGAGTCGCCCTCCAGCCTGAATTTGGAAGAACAGTTCAAATTTTAGAAATGGGAAATCAGCAGTTATCTGTAAAAATAGTCGGGGAATTTATCACTTTCCTGGATAAGATAAACTTGACCAGGGGTTTTCTGAATAGGATTCTTTTTTCCTCCATATTCTAATTGTATATGTTCTGTGCATAAAAAATATAATGATACTCTATACATTTGTGCATATATTCTGTGCATAAAAGTATCCTATAGGACCTCACTAAATACATTCTAACCCATCTACTAGACATTGGTGTCCCACTTGCACCCTAAATTACCTACTAAAAGAAGTAGTAAAGCACCCTAATTTGGTCAACTTTTAAGAGTGAAAACTCCCAACAATTGTTTATATTGCGAGGAAATTGAGCAAAAATGTTAGGGTTAATTACAAAATCAGTATCCTGGTTTTCACTCATTTGCAAAGAGCTACCTCATTTTTCAACTTTCGCACATTAGATCCCTAGATTTTACAAACTCTCATTTTGCTACCCCCGTCAATCTCCAGTGTTAGGAGGCGAGATTGTTGACATGGCATCTTTTGATTGGCTGAGACATGGCATCAATATGCCACAAATTGCGGCTATATGGAAAATGGTCCCTATTTTCCTATGATAGTGTCTTTGGAAGGAGAGGAATAAAAGAACCTTCGAAGATGACAAGCAATCAATGGGTGAGCTTAGAGCTTACTTTTTTAACACTTTACTCCATTGGTCAATTGTAATAGATTTTGATGGGTTGAATATTCACAACTTCCTTGTAACAGCTGTTAATCATGCCTAGGTGTTGCTCTTGTATATGTCCCATGTACTTGGGCTATGCCTATCTTTTTCATCAATAAAATTCTTGTTTCTCGATAAGAAAAAAGAAAAGTTTTCTGAAGGGAGATTGATGGAGGTAGCAATATAAGAGATCTTAAAAATAAGGAATATATTGAGCAAAAGTTGAAAATTGGGGTAGCTTTTTGCAAATGAGTGAAAACAAAGGTAATCAACCCAAAATGTTAATTCATTTTTTATAATGCAAAAAACTTAAGATGGCCACCTTAGGAAAGTGCCTTTAGGCGATGGGCTATCTTTTTGTATTTAAAAGTAAGTGTAGATGATGATACTTAACGTCTGAACTATTACAAGGATTTGACACTTAGACGAATAACACAGCACATTCTCATGTATCATTTATGGTTTAACATTCAACATAACCTTAAACATTTAATGTTGAGGTACGAAAATACAAACAGAAATATACAAATTAGACACAAAATATGATTTTGGCAATGCAGACATGAACTGAAGTGAAGGAAATACATACTTACAATTTATTTTGTCTGTCACCCCCTTTGAGTTTTGTAACACATCTTCAGATTCTGAGTTACTGATAATCGACTCACTAGATAACTGATCACAATACAATTCATGTTTCTTATATGAGAATGTTCCCCTTCCACGCCGCTTAGGAGTTTGAACTTTGGTATCTGTCAATGAAAGTTCTGATACTCTAGGCAAACATTGTGAAGAGAGTAATTCATCAGGTGCACGATCTGCGATAGCTTCCCAATCTGTAAAATTTTTCATACCATTTAGAAGATGGCCAGCTTATTTTAAAATGCAATTACTTGAACTCAGCAGTGTATATAGTATGATCGAGCCATATCCCATATGGTGCATAGAACTTTCAATTATGTTTAGATTCTAGAATCCCATCTCCATATGTGGCCTTCAGTTCAAAGGTCATAACGGGTTCATCTATCTTGTCTAGTATGGATTCAAGGAAAAGGAAATTGAAGGGACCCTGGGTTTTCCCACTCTTTAGGCGAAGGCCCTTCCCTTTGCGGTTGACTGTGGGCAAGGAAGTATTTGAAACCCCACCACCATGTTACATACTCACAAAAGAAGAGATTGAATTGCTATATCGTTGACATGTAACCCAGAAATGAATAACTGGTACAACTTCCTGTATATAGATCAAAATCACTAAACTCAAAAATACATATCATGATATCAGATTATTCGTTTTTTGGAAGCTGATGCAAACTCAGGTATGGTACTCCTATATAGACAAAATTATCAAATGCTTATGATTCTTTTTTTTATAAGTAATTATCAAATGCTTATGATAAGTAATCAAGTGTTTATTTGGACACCATCTCAACAAATTACAATCAGAAATTCAAAACAGTAATCAAGTCCAAGAAAAAATCACAATGTACATACACTACATGAAGTGTGCAACCAATCAAATAATGAATTGAGGGTTTTAAGTGACTTCTTATCCAGCTCTCTCTTTGCTTGCTTCTCTCCCACCTAGGGGTGTAACCGGTCCGGTTTTTCGGTTTTAATCAAGTGCCAATATAATTATATATATTATATATAAAAATCATATATATATATATATATATATATTTAAGATTAAAATTTTATGTTATAAATTATAATATAAAATTATATATAAAAATTATTTTATATAATATTAAAAATTAATTTATATATATTTTTTTTATAAACCGGACCGGTTCGGTTTTGTCCCGTTCTCCGGTTTTCCGGTTCAAATTTTCACCCCTACTCCCACCACATAATGCGAAGAGGGGCAGCTCCCAAAATCTCACCCTTCTCATAATGACTAAATCTCTGTTTTCAATAAGCAAACTAGGGGTGAGCAGTTAGAGCAGCTCCTACTATCTGGGGTCGGAGTTGGAGGCTCCAACTTTCATTAAATATATTCATATACTATATATATATATATATATTTAATTTGTAAAACATGAAGGCTACCAATGTTCAAACTGTGGACCTCTAGTTTGCAAGTCTAGCATACAAACTGCAAAATCACAATGAATTATGTTACAATATTGGTTTATAAATTTTTTTGATAAGTTACAATATTGGTATATAACTTTATAAAGATATTTGGTTTGTTGAGATTTTTGGTCTCTTTGGTGGACATTTCTTTCTCGGATTTACGGCTCTGGCCTTCCCAGGTTTCCACTGTATTGTTTCTCTAATCACTGCATTGTTCTATGTATGTCTTAACTTACAGATTGACAGCATACAGTAATGGGCCTCTTCATATTTATCTTCAATAATTTACATTTAGTGTATATATAGTGTTCTTAGGACTATTCTTCCACGGGTTTGAATTTTCTCATGAACAGATTGGTTTTTTGAATTCTTTTGAACAAGGAGTGAGATGTTGCATCTGTTTATTCTTCATGTCTTACAGTAGTTCACAAGCAAAAGTTTATATTGTGGAAAGCCTCAAAATAGAACTTCAAACAAAAACTTTGAAGAGTATCTTCTTACAATATGTTGTCAGGTCAGAATTGATTAGCATTATCATAACAAATGCTTGCTTATTATTTTCGTGGTTAAACAGGCTGCATAAGAGTATTGTGCATGTAAAGGCTGTTCGGTGGATACTTACCTATGCATTACTCCTTCGTCATTGTCAGATTTGAAACTTGTTTTAGCTTTTGATAATAAGTTTATAACTTGACTTCTATGTTGGTTTTATGCTTTTTTTCATTTGTAAACATGTAACACTGGGTGAGTTAAGGGCAGGTCTGGGAAGGATTGGACAAACAAGTTGGCCATAAAAGACAAAACAGTGTGGTTGTTTCAATGTCGGTATATGAGTAGTGTATGTGTATATTGTTGTGATTTAAACCTCACTTTTTCCATATGTCTATTATTTTGTTATTTATTTCTCTATTTTCCCTTTTCATTGTTTGGTGCTATGTGCCTGCTCCTACTTACTTTGTTGGTAAGCCCTTCAAGTTTAAAAAAAAAAGGGCCCTAATAAGCACAAAAAAGTCCCAAAAAACAACCTCCATTGTGTAAAAAATACACAACAGATGGAGCCAAAAAGAAGTTAAAATAACTTACAAACCCCAAAAAACTATTGAAAATGTGTCAAAGCCCGAAAGAAGGCCTCACCCAACTCCAATACATTGATCTGACATCTACTCCTACTAAGTCAAAGTCAAGAGTCGGAGTCAATGCACACCCCTAATGAAAACCCTGTAAATAAATATGAGTCATACGGTACTCACAAAACAAGTCGTAGTATTGCATTTATAAATTATGCCTAAATGGTAATTGATAAGATTTTTCAGAATTATACTAGCAGACTCAATATCCAAGTTGTAATATTGCACATGGAAACATTTGAAAAGACCTTATCTATCCTAATCAATCTGATGATACAAAGCCCTGCAGAGCAAATTAATGTACCAGAGCTTAACCACATTTAGGAAAAAGGAAATGTAAGGCAATATAAAACTACCATCATCTGAAGACACATTTCCCGCCTTTTCATCGCAGGAAGATTTTTTCAGTTTCTCAAGATGCCCTACATAAAGAAGCCAACACTTGTTACTTCTCATATACAATCATGGTGGTAAGGTTTTCATAGAGTACTAATATCGCATTTCAGTTGGGATTGAAAATTATTCAGTGCTCAAGATAACTATAACTATTGAAAGTGAGCAAACATTTTTTTTTAAAAAAGAACCAAGTAAATAGAAAACTCACCATCGCTAGAAGAATCATCGTGCAAGGAATCATTGCCGCGCAAAGCAGCATCTGCAGCCAAAACCAGATCCACATTCTGGTCCTTCTTTACAACCTCCACATCACTGAAACACGAAAGACGGCAATGAATAAAATTCTCGCTCTCCTTTAATGAAATATGCCATCTCTATTCGAGAATAATGTAGAAATAAACTTAGCTCACTTATAAACTCCTTTTGATTTCAGAGATGAGAATTTCCAAAATACAAAGGTTCCATTTCTCATGTCCTTGATAACACATACAGAACACAAGTGAACAACGTAAAATTTTAAGTTTTCAAATACCCTCTTTCTGGTCCCGCATTTTCGAAGCAACCAACAACAATTTTCTGAACATAAAAACAGAAAGAAAAGAAAAAGGCGGAAAAGAAGAAGAAAGGTGGTACCGAGAAAGAACTTGGTGTTTAAGGAGCGAGGCCCGAGAGCGAAGGTCGTCGGCTTTTAGAGAGAAGCCCTTGGAAGAGTAGAGATTGGCCAAATCATTGAGAGCAGAGGTCAATTGGAGGAGGACGGCAGTATTAGACGAGGCTAGGGTTTGGAGTTTCGAAACATGCGTTTCGAGGAGAGAGATGGCTCCGTCGGTGTCTCCGGCGGCGACGAGGTCCTCCACTGCCTCGCTCCAGTTTTCTACGTTTCCTTCTTCTCGTTGATTGTCCATTGCACCGGAAGTCTGGAACTCCCTCTTGTATGCGAGTAATATATAATTTTTGAAGGGAATAAATGAGCCGCGTTCGAGCATATCGTGCGTAAAGTTATAAACGTAAACGAACACTTCATTTATTTAATTTAATTTTTGGAAAGATTTCATTAGTAAGAATTACATAAACAAACCATATAATTACACATCAGCATTTAGAAAGACTTATAGATTTGTTTGAGCACAATTGAAAGAAAAGTGTTCACGGTAGTCTCCTCTCTTTTTCTCTCTAGAAAAGGAGGTGGAGTGGGAGGGTGCAGAAGCACGTGGAGTTGGTTATAACAGAATTAGCGGTGGCACTTTTCGTTGTCAGGACTAGTATCAGGGTGGTACAAGGAGGTAGGACGGAGGAAGGAAGGTGGTTAGTAAGAGCTTTCAGGCGGTGAAGACGAGTGGAAGGAGGTGTTTGCTGCTGTTGAAAGGATGGAAGAACTGGAAGAAAGGTGGAAGAGACTCAGGCTGCTGGAGGGGGAAAGCTCTGATATAGTTATTGACGATGAAGTATCTGAGGAAATGAGAGACAGAGAGTCAAGGAGCTTGGTGGGGAAAGTCTGCTCGATGAGAGCCATAAGCAAAGAAGTAATGGGGTCGACGATGGCCGAAATATGGAGGATAAGTAAGGAAGCTCAGTTTACTGAGGTAAGCCACAATGTCTTCGTTATAGTTTTTGAAAATGAGATGGATATGCAGAGGGTTTGGAAAGGGCGTCCCTGGTTATTTGATAATCAAATGTTTGTTTTGAAAGAATTTGTGGGACATATACCTGTGCATCGGGTAAACTTTGATTTTGAATGTCTATGGGTGAGAATGCATAACTTGCCTCTATCTTGTATGACAAAAGAACGAGGAAAACAGATTGGAGGCACGGTTGGAAGGGTAGAGGCTGTAGATGTAAAGGATGATGGGAGTGGTTGGGGTAGCTATTTGAGAGTTCTCATTTACCTAGACTTAACACAGCCTTTAGCAAGAGGAAGAACTATCAATGTGAAGGGAGAGAGCATATGGATTCCTTTTAGTTATGAGAAGATGCCGAGAATCTGTTTTGCTTGTGGGTGTGTTGTTCATGGAAGGAAGGGATGTTCTAGCTTAGTGGGGGAGATAGATGGTAAGGAAAAACAATATGGTATATGGTTGAGGGCCAATCAGGGTGCAAAAACCAAGAACTTCAGTAGATCCTACAGAAAGGAAGAGGAGGCAAATAGCTGGAGGAAAATGGAGGATAGTTTTATACATGGTGGAGGAAATAGTAAGGCATTTGATGGGGAGGATATAAGGGGGAGTAAGATGAGTGAAGGGCCCAATTCGAAGGGTGGGGAGGTAAGTAAAGAAAAGGATCCAATAGAGAAGGTGTTTTCAGGTGAAAAAAAAGGGGCATATTTTACTCAAGAGAACTGTGTGGAGGAGAGTGGGTGTGAGGTGCAAGGGAACTCAAAAGAAAAGCAAGGAGAGGGGGGTCTCTATGAAGTGGAGCTACGGGAAGAGGCAAGACTGTGCATAATGGGGGAGGGGGGGAAGGATTCTGGTAATATAGGTGAGAAGATGGTTTCTGTTGAGGATCCAACTAAAAGGGTAAGTAGCGAGGAAGTAGTGCAGGTGGTTAAAAAAGGGGCTTGGAAGAGGAAAGCTAGGAAAAAAGATAAGAAGGAAGGGGCTGTTAACCAGGTAGTGGTTAAGAAGAGGCATGGAGAGGAAGATGGAGGTGATAATGGGAGTGGCAAAGCTGGAAAGAGGGGGAAGTGGTGCAGTGGGACAGAGGGAGGAAGGATTCCAAATGTAGTGGCGGAGGCTGAGTTTCAGCCCCGCCAATCAACATGAAAATATTAAGCTGGAACTGCCGAGAGTTGGGCAACCCTCGGACAGTTCAAGATCTCTGTAACATGGCAGAGAAGAATAAGCCCAATCTGGTTTTCATCATGGAAACCAAATTTAGTAATAGAAGCTGTGAACGGTTGAAGAGGAAGTTGAAGTGTAAGGGTTGTTTTATGGTGGACTCAATTGGAAAAAGGGGAGGAATGCTTCTCTTATGGAGTGATAACGTGGGAATTGAAGTGGTAAGTTACTCCCAAAGGCATATTAATGCCTGGATTGAAGATGATGAAGCAAAGGAAAAATAGTTGCTCACTTGTTTTTATGGGCATCCTGAAACAGTTAAGAGGAAGGCCACATGGGACTTAATGAAATCTTTTAAACCTCAGGAACATAAAGGGTGGTGCATAGTGGGGGATTTCAATGAAATTCTCTACAATGATGAGAAGGTTGGGGGCAGAGCCAGACCTGAAGGGCAAATGGAGTTATTTAGGGAAGTTATTCAGGATGGGAATCTCTTTGATTTAGGTTGGCAAGGAGAAAAGTACACATGGAGCAATTTACATGGGGATGAAACTTACACTAAGGAAAGATTAGATAGGGCTGTTGCAAATCCAGTTTGGATGGAGGTTTACAAGGAAGCATGGGTGGAAGTGATGGTGACTGGTACATCTGATCATAAGCCTCTGCTTATTCATTTAAAAAAAGATAAGTTTTTGGAAGGTTACATTCAGAAAGCTTTTAAATATGAAGCTAACTGGGCTTTGGAGGAGGAGTGTGAAAAGATCCTGAAGAAAGCTTGGCAGTGTGCTGCTTTTTGATAGTAACCAGTCTAGCAGAATGATGGAGTTATTAAGTAGGAGCAAAGATTTTTTCCAGAAATGGAGTAAGCAATTCAGGAAGGCAAGAAAAAAGGAGATAGAAGAGAAAACAAAGCATCTGCACAGATTGCAAGCTGAGGAAAACAGATTTAATGTCCTTGAAGTTAAGAAAGTAAAAGAAGAGCTATGTTTGATGTTAGAAAAAGAGGACCTGAAATGGAGACAGAGAGCAAAAACTAATTGGTACAAGCTTGGAGACAGAAATACAAAGTACTTCCATGCATGTGCTAATCAAAGGCAAAAAAGAAATCAAATAATAGAAGTGGAAAATGACAGTAACATAAGTGTCAGGGGCTTTAATGATATTGAAAAGACATTCAGAGCATATTTTGATAAAATTTATCAGACAACAAGGCCATCTACAGAAGATATGGAGGAGTGTGTGATGGGTATCGATACAAGGGTTACAAATGAAATGAATTTGAGTATCTCAAGGGAGTTTACAAGAGTAGAGGTGGAAGAGGCTGTGAAGCAAATGACACCACTCAAATCACCTGGACCAGACGGGTTTGGAGCATGCTTTTATCAAAACCATTGGAGTATTGTAGCTGATGAGGTGTGTAAGACTGCATTATCAGTACTTAATGGTAACTCTATGGACCCTTTGCTCAATTATACTTATCTTGCTATGATTCCCAAAATAAAAGAACCCAAAAAAGTTAGTGACTACAGACCTATAAGCCTTTGTAATGTAATCTATAAAATTGTCTAAAAAACCATCACAAACAGATTCAAAAGAGTGCTTAGTGCTATCATATCTCCTACACAAAGTGCCTTTCTACCTGGGAGAATGATTAATGACAATATTATGATTGCTTATGAAATGTTACACACTATGAAAACCAGAAAGAGGGGGAAGGTGGGGAGTATGGCCATCAAGCTTGACATGTCAAAAGCTTATGACCGAGTGGAATGGGAGTTTTTGGAGTTTGTAATGAAAAAGATGGGTTTTTGTGAAAAATGGATTAATCTCATTATGAAGTGTGTTAGGTCAGTAAGTTATTCTGTTTTGATCAATGGGAAGGCAGGTTACAAAATTTTTCCCACAAGGGGTTTAAGACAGGGTGACCCTTTGTCACCCTATCTTTTCCTCATTTGTGCTGAAGGCCTTAGTGCCATTTTAAACTCTTATGAGAAGCAGAATATAACAAAGGGTGTGCAAGTGAAAAGAGGAGGGACAAGCATAAATCATCTCCTATTTGCGGATGACTGCATTTTGTTTGGTAGAGCAAAGCTGGAAGAGTGGTGCAGAATTCAAGAGTTGCTGAAAAAGTATGAAAGAGCATCTGGTCAGTTCCTCAACAGAAAGAAGACATCAATTTTCTTCAGTAGCAACACAAAGGCAGAAGATAAGAGAACAATTTTAGAAGTTGGGAATTCAGTTGTTTGTGGAAATTATGAGAAATACTTAGGTCTGCCTACCATAGTAGGGAGATCAAAGTACCAGACTTTCAGCATTCTTAAAGAAAGAGTGTGGCAGAAGATAAATAGTTGGAAGAATAACTTCTTGACACTGGCTGGAAAAGAAGTGTTGATCAAGGCAGTATTGCAATCTATTCCTACTTACACCATGAGTGTGTTTAAGATGCCCAAACGATTATGTGATGATATTAATGGCATGTTTTCGAAATTCTGGTGGGGCAAGCAGCAAACTGAAGGGGGAATACAATGGAGGAAGTGGGCCAAGATGGGTGTTCATAAAGGAAAGGGTGGATTGGGGTTTAGGGACTTGGAGAGTTTTAATCTAGCTCTCTTAGAAAAGCAGGGATGGAGACTCATCAAGAATCCTGGATCACTTGCAGCAGTGGTTTTCAAGGAAAAATATTTTAGGCACTCAAGTTTTATGGAGGCTAAGCTTGGGTCACAACCATCTCTCATATGGAGAAGTATATGGTGGGCTAGAGATTTGTTGCAAAGAAGGCTTAAGATGGAAAGTGGGGGATGGAAGCCAGATAAAGATATGGGGTGACAAGTGGTTTTCTTCTCCTACTTCATATGGTGTCCAGTCACCAATAGGGCTGCTCAGTGGGGAATCTCGGGTTGAGGAGCTAATTGACAATCAGCAAAGAGTATGGGATGAAGAAAAGATTAGATCCATATTCTCAGGTGATGAGGTCGAGCAGATTTTAAGCATACCATTGAGCAAAGGCAAGGTACAAGATAAACTTATTTAGGGTCCATCAAAGAAGGGTCTGTTTACAGTCAACAGTGCATATTATTTGCAATTGGAAAGACTAAAAAACAGGAAAGGTGGTTCCTCAAAGGAAGAAAAGATTGACAAGTGGTGGAGGAGTATATGGGATTTGGAAGTGCCAAGGGTTATCAAATTCTTCATATGGAGGGCAGGAAATGATCTATTACCTACTAAAAAGAACCTTTGCAAAAGGAAAATAGTAGATGAGCAAGGGTGTCCTCTATGTGGTGTAGGAATTGAAACTGTCATACATGCTCTTTGGGAATGTACAGTTGCAAATGACGTGTGGTCAGACTCTCAAAGTCCAGTTCAAAAATGGAACAGCACAGAACAAGATTTCCTTCAGTTGTGGGAAAAATTAATGTTAAGACTGAATAAAAACCAGTTGAAGGAGATGGCAGTTGCTTTTAGAAAGATATGGTTCAGGAGGAATGACTATGTATTTGAAAAAAGGTTTTCATGCCCAACAAGAATTCTTAAAACAGCAAAAGAGTGCCTTGAGGAGTTTCAGCAATCTCAAAGAATCCAGAAGAAGGAAGGTCAGGCACCCAGATCTAACTTAATGCAGAAAACCTGGAAAAAACCAGCAAGAGGGATAGTTAAGGTGAATTGGGATGCCTTTTTGGATCAAAGGAAGAAAAGGATGGGGGTGGGAATCATAGTCAGAGATGAAGAGGGAGAGGCTTTAGTGGCTGTATGTGACCAAAGACAACATGTGCAGAATCCAGCAGTAGCAAAGGGTTATGCACTGTGGAAGGCGATGGAGCTGTGTAATGAACTTAATATACAAAAGACCATCTTTGAAGGTGATGCAAAGGCTGTTATTCTAGCAGTTTTGAGTAATGGGGAAGACTTATTAGTTGGGGGTTCATTGATTGAAGATATACGGTCTGTTCTAGCAAACAGACCAGATTGGTCTATACAATTTACCTATAGGGAGCTGAATAATGTGGCTCATGTTTTAGCTAAAGAAGCTTTAAATTTAGGAGAAAAAAAGGTTTGGATAGAAGAAGTTCCAGCTTGTGTGGAAAAAGAAAAACTTTGTACTGATTAAAGTTTTGTTAATGAAATCTTGAGGTATTAGTTTAAAAAAAAAAAAAAAAGCATTTAGAAAGACTTGGGCCGAATAAAATCCTATTAAACTATATCATCCACAGCACAAGTATGCTTAGAATGTAAATGAGTTGCTTCATTTATACCTTTTCTCTCAATATGAATTACATCATACTCAAAAAAATAAAAAAAAAGTCTTTGGATCTCAACTATTATACTCTTGAAAAATTAGATTCTTTACAGACAATAGCTTGAAGACAAAGAATCCTCTTCCAATAATAAACTGGAGAAATCCAAATGCAAGATCATAAACCCCTCAAAGCAACCAAAGCCTCATTGTCATCCACTTCAAACAGCCCAAATTCTTTCTGACACAAAAATAAAACATCCCCTTTATCATTCTTGAAAATAGGCCTCCACACCCCTATAATCAGAAGAATGCAACAAGGCACAATCAAAATTAAGCTTTACTTTACCTTGCAATGGAGGTTTCCAAGAAAGAATTATATCCTTACTTACAATTGATTGATGTAATTTAATGGTAGTGTACCTCTCAACATATTTCAAACAATTATCAAACACGTCATTAAGCATACAATTAGAATTCTAAAATAATTTCATATTCCTATATTTCCAAACACTCCAAGAAATAGGCCGAATAACATGTGAAATTGAAGTTATATCATATTGCATCAAAACCCCAACCAAATAAGAATAATTACCCATCGCCTCCAAAAAGGGTATAACAAAAAGACAACTTATAGCCAACAATTTTTCCACATCTGGATAGCCCCAAAAAATATGGTAGCAATCTTCCACTACCAATGAGCAAAGAAAACAACCGGCATTAGAAACGATACCCCTCTTTAACAGATTCAAGTTTGTAGAAAGACTATCCTTACAAAATCTCAACCCCAAGTTATTAACTTTATTTAGAAGACTTAAATTCTAGAATTGATGCCAAAAGGATGAATAACCTTGAAAATCAGACCTACATGCACCAACAGTTGAATCAAATAATGTGACAGCAAGATGACATCTAGACTTGACTAAATACAAGCCATTTTTAGTGCTTATACATACAAATTTATCATCCCAACCCCTTGGCAATAAAGGAAGCTTCACAATAGCATTAGCAATAAAAGTAGAAAATATAGATTGAATCAAATCCACATCCCAATAATCATTAGGCTGATGCATAAGTATATTAACTTTCGAATCGTCATGAATGACATAATTAGTGGAAGAGACTCAGGTAACCAGAAAATTGGGAGCCATTTGTCTTGGGCTATCCTTACATCAGCACCCTTTCCTATCCTCCAAATACTTCCAACTAGCAAAAGAGACTTAGCAGCACAAATACCACTCCATACATATGAGGGCTTACTACCCAAATGTGAATGCAAAATAATATGTGGAAGGGGAATACTTAACTTTATAAACTTGAGACAGCAAGGAGTTAGGATTTTGAATCAACCATCAACCCTGTTTTGCTAACAAAATTAAATTAAAGTGAATTCTAGATTATATTTATTATATTTGATAACTTTATCTATAAAATTTAATAAACAATTTTTGACTTTTTACTTAAATCTTTATAGATGTTGATTCAAATTATATATTGATTAGGTAAATGTGTGTGATGTAAAGTTTTTATATAGAATTTCTCTTTTAAGTTGGGATGCCTCCGATACTTAATTCAGCGAAGAGTTAGGCTTTCTCAATGATTGATGAATTTATGAATCATTAGAACATACCTAGTAGGCTATTTATAAGGGTTGGAGTATTCTACTATGGAAACATCTCTTCAAAGGAACGATTCTTAGTGCCCAGTTTGGTGCGTTACCTTTAGAGCACGATTTGGTAGCTGATAGTGCCCATCCTGTGTGGATATCTTGTTTGGACTTATCTTTGTAAACTCGTATCTTGTTGGGATATGGTTAGTTGGGTTTCCACATTGGTGACCTTTTTCTACGGTTTATGTAACACCCCGCTTCTTTAATCATTAGGATTAATCCTTAAATGTCCTTAGTTTAAGTTTATGATTTCGGGCTTTAAATATATTTTTTATATATTATTATATTAGTTTATTTATTTATTTATTTTATTGGAGATAGTTAGATTTATTTAGACTATGGCACTTAGTGCCATTAATTATTAAGCTTAAGGGTTAAGACTAAGTGGTTTAGTGAAGTAAGCCCATTAGTGATTCTCTTAAGGCCCTTAGACCTTTAGAATATTAATGGGCCAAGACTTAGAAGCCTTAAACCAAGCCTCATAGGAAAACAAGCCTTGGTAGGATAGCCTTGGTAAGAATTGGCCCAAGTAAGAAGAAGGCATAAGGCTTTTTGGGCCTAACTTGGTGTAGGCTTGACCCATGGTCCAATTATGTCAAGGTAGGCCTTTCAAGCCCAATACTTGTAGATCTTGAGACCTCTCATAATCTCTCAAAATCTGGAACCAAGGCCTCCTATCCACTCACATCCAAAGCCTATGAACCATAAACTCACACTCATGACCTTTTAAGCCCAACAAGGCCCAAAGCCTTGTTTTGCTTCTTTTTACTCTTCAATTTGAAGCCTAATACACCATACCATAGGTTTCCTCAAACCCATGTTATACCCTAAGTGATTCTTAGGACTCAAATTAAGTTTTGAATTTGGGTTAAGACCATTAATCAACTTGCGCATGATTAGTGATCTTTAAACCATGTTTTGAGCTTAATTTTCTTTATTAATCTTTTTAGAATTTTTGATTTGAAATTTTATTATTTTATTATTCAATTGCATCATTATTAGATCATAGTAAAATCCTAGATGAACCTCCACACATGTCATTAAGAGTAACGACATATCAAAACTCCAAAACTATACCAAACGACACACATGTGTGCTCTTGTGTGCAATGGACTAAGCAGCCCCTAACCCAATCTTTTTGTGCCTTTTTCTCAAGGGAACTATGGTATTTAAATACCTCATATGATCCCTTTAGAACTAGACCAAGCTTTGGACAAATTTGGTGTCAAGAACCAAACCAAAACCCCAAACCGATTGCATCCTAAGCACTAGTTGGATGAGAACTGGGTTGGTTGCATTTTAACCACATTCCTGCCCATGGCTAAGCCTCCACCACACACCACCTCCATCACCACCCAATTCCCAAGAGACTCTCATGGTCATCATGAGCTTTTGACTAGTTTTTCCCACACAAAGAAGACACCAAGCCAATGGCATCAAGCCACCATCACTCGACAACCCACTTCTCTTTGAGCTACCACTTCATGATCACTTGGCAACCAAGCAAGAAAAATTTCCTCACTTGAGAAGCCACCACAAGAAGACTTCAGACCTGCAAAATCAAAACGAAAGGATGAGACAAACAAATAAAGAAAATTGCCCAGTTTGGAAGACCCCTCACCTAGTGGCATCATGGCATGGCATCTTTTTTTTTTTTTCTCTCTCTTCTTCCTTCTACACCACGACCTGACCAGCACCCTTATGGTCATTTTAGCACCTGACGTGATGAAATCATGGTGGTTTTAGTGCACTATTTATTTTGTACAAGTGACACAAAGTGATGCATGCAAGCTGAAATCTCACCTTCTTACACTACCACCGCCCACTTCATCCAATCCCCTTGAGCTTAGGACAACGTCCCCTCCCCCTTTGCTACCTATAAAAAGACACTCCACTCCCTCATTTCCTCCACATCTCATCTCCAAGCTTCTTTTGAGCATTGAGAGCATTCTTCCTCCTAAGAGTTTAGTGAGAGTCCGAAAGGTATGAGTGTTTGAATGTTCCTGAAGTTCTTGTGAGTTCTTGTGTTGGAAGCTTTAGTGGGCCAAGAAAATTGTAGTTTTCTTGCCCTAGATCTTAGTTTACATGTAAAGCCTTATTTTTAAGTGTTGAGTGAATTTTGGTTGAGTTTAGAAAAAGGTTACCACGTTTGATTCAAAACTAGGTTCATTAAGAATGGGTTCAGTGTTTAAATTATTTTAAGTAAAAATTTTAGCTATGGCATGTCTTAGCATATTTTGATATGATTTATTAATGTCTTATAATGATTATTGAAGATTTGATTTTTAGATTAGAAGCATGCCATGATAGGTTATAATTCTACCTTGTGTTGATCATCAAGCATGCAAGGTTTTGATTAAATCATGCTTATTTTATGAAGTTTTGATTTATTTCACCTATGCTTGATCAATGAGAATTTAGAAAACCTTGTAATTGGAATAAGAATGAAAATACAAGTTTTGGGTAAATTTTGAAAGCATGCCTTTGTGATTTAGGCTAAGAGCATTGTTTGATTAATTGATGATTAAGAAAGATTAAGGTTTTTAGCCATGCTTAAGTGTTGGGATGAACTTGCTCACCCAAAAATTTGCTTTCATCATGTCATTAAGGACTATAGTGATTATTTGTGATTAAAGAAAATTGCATAAGCATGCATTCTTAGGGATCAATTATTGAAAACACACTTAGGCATCAACTAGAGTATGTTACGGGTTGGGTATGTTTAAGCTAGTTCCACTTTGAATTTTACAATTCTAAGAGTATATATGGTTTTAGAATATGAAAAATATGAGGTCCATGAAGTTTAATTAAATTTGAGGTTTGTTTGCAAATAGTAAAAATTTAGAGCCTTAATGGCAATTTTTGAGAGTTTAGGGGTGTTTTTGTAAATACCCATTTTTAAAGCATTATGAACATCTTCCCGTAGTGGTATAAATCCTAATTTAGTACGAATTTGACTTCAAATGCTACGATTTTCTCAAATTCAGAAAGTTTGTAAGTTGGCCTCTAATATGCTACATTCATATTATAATTGTCATTTTGAGCATAAAATATAATGTAATATGATACATTATGTACAACACACATGAGATGTGATATTTTTACCATTTTTAGTATATTGCATATAAATTTCATTTTCACACAAAAGTTTGCTACACATGCACATGTCTTGAACTACATTTTTCAAACATAGCATGAAAAATAATTTTTGTCATGACCCAAAAGCTAGGATGGGGAACTATCTTAGTGGAACTCCTCTGTCCGCTTTAGAGGGTTTAAGAATGAAGTAGTAACCCCTGGGTTGACGAAGAATAGTCAACGGGCTTCGAATGAGTTCTTTTTAAAGAACGCCAGAGCGAAATCAAATGTTATGACACTTAAGGCTGGTGGGTGTACATGTTATGATATTATGTTATGTTACCAATTCATTGAGAATACGTTTGTAGACAACGTAGTTTCAACTTGAGTTGTACTACAGTCACCGACAGGTACTCACAATGCATATGAAGAACTGTGATAATACTACACGTTATGATATTACGATTAAGTACCAATTGCTAATAATGATAAAACGTTGTATGTTCTCTGTAAGAAAATGTGTGTCTCAGTTTTTCTGAAAATGTTAAGAAATCTGGATGGGAGACATAAACTGATTTTTCTACATTACATGCATTGCATATTTATCATTCATTATGCATAATTTTTCTTTGTGCACGTTGGTTGTTTAACTTATTGAGCAGAAGTTCTAAGGAGACCTACAACCCCGGATTCAGAGTAACATAGCTGGGTTCTGCATCAACAACTTCTAGGAATTGGTTAACGTGGCCACAATAACAGAAGTGGAACAATAAAGTGTAGCGGCCCAGATTAACCTTGAGCGAAAGAGGACTTCTTCCTTCTTTGTAAGAGGAAATAATGCCAAGAGAAGGATTATACAATGAGCCAACAAGGGCAAGGGAATTATGCCATCTCCACCTGCTACCTGTAAGAAGTGTGGAAAGAATCACGGTGGAGAATGTTGGGTAGGCTTAGGAGTAAGTTTACAACGTGTTCAGTCAGGACACATGATTCAGGAGTGCTCTCAAAATGCACAAGGTTGGTTGTTTAACTTACAAAGATTTTGAGTAAATCTCACCCTTATGGACCCATTATCATTCCACTTGGAATGATAGAATTGTGTTAGGACTCGACGAGGATAAACTAGATGGACCGGTGGATCTAACTGATTGAGGAGGAGCCAGTCCTCAAGAAACGACTGGATCTCATCTTGATGTTCATAGCACTAACCATTCATGCTCTAGAATGCATAAAGCAGTTGATCTAGCTTTGGAGACTTTTTATGATGATTAGTAGTCTTAAGATTATGCTACTATTTGGTTTGAACTCATGGGTTATGAATGAATTGGGATGTTTTTAATTATTCTGGTATAAGTCTTATTTTGTCATCCTTAATTCGCTGTGAATATTGCATTTTGTTAGTTTCACTTATAGGATGAATTGCATGTTAATTGTTATGTACGAGAGTATGTAATCTTATGTTACATATCCCGATGCTGTAAGCCTCCGTTCCATCCCTAGTGGAGGTTGGAGGCATCGCCTTTTATCTTTATAGATTGATCTCGATATTATAGGGTTACAAGTAGTTGACTTTATCCTCAAACCCATACTGTGCATTTGTATAGCTTTACCATTTTGTTGTCCTCTATCAAGTGAATCTGACGTGACCATGATCTTTAGTCGTCAGTTATTCCTTTTTCCACTATGTCAGCATGTTCCTCTATTAGTCACTTGTGACTCTTTCCTCACACTACAACATTAGTGGCTTTTTGCCGCGGTTTAGTTTTTGACAAACTTGAGTTTTCCGTAAAAACAGCATTTCAACGGCGATATATGTACGCAGTAAAAATGCCGCGGTTAAATAGACGTCTACTGTGTTATGACCAGTTGCACCAGGTAGTTGCGTCGACACTTAATGTACTGCTGTGAGTTTGGGCTGACGTAAAAGCTAAGACCAAATAATCCAAAGCTCGGCGTGTACCAGATTTGGACGCTGATGTAAAACTTTCTTGTGCTGCGAAATCGCTAGTTTCTCACGACAGGAAGTTGCACAGGTATGAGACTAGTCCACCAGATTTTCACCGGAAAAACCATATTTTCCATCAATTTTCAATCTGTAGAACCATTTGAACGTTCCAGCAGAATTTTTTGAAGACATTCAAGAATATAACCCTTCTTCACCTCGTACGTAGTACATCCAGGTCGGCAAAAAATTTCTACCAATTAAACTGTCATCCCAAAAGCCCTAATTTGTTCTTGAGCTATCCCTCTTATCCCCTTCCTGAAAATTGCGCTGCGTTAGGCCGTCGAGAGGTAATCAATCTCTGTTCCACATTGGACCGAGATGAGGTCATATTTATCCCATTGTCCTAGCCACTGACTTCCGGCAATATTCGTGGGTAATCACGACGCACTTTCGCGCGGCAACTTCTGTTACTCAGTGGAAACCAATTTCCATCAGCCACACAGAGGCCCATTAGGTAATAAGGTTTCTTTGTTTTTTTTACCCCTTTGATTCCCTTATATTGATGAAGCTATTAGATATTCAATAATTTTTTCATACAGATTCCTACTCATTTAAGAATGAACACATGTCAGTCAGGTGCCCTTGCTAGGATCTCCTGAACGCAAAGTAGATATATGAACTTAATTTGAGGACTTGTAGTTGTAATTTCAGCTTTTATCATCCTGCCTTTTCTTTATTCTATATGTGTGTGAGTAATTAGTCGTTTATTTTGGAGAATTAGAATTTGCCTTCCAATCTATATATATATATATATATATATATATATATATATATATATATATATATGTAGCACTAGAGGTAGATTAAGGGAAGTCTGAAGTTTAGTCCTGAAAGCTGTACCAAGTTAATACTATGCATATATGAAGAACAAGGATGGTAGCTAGAAGGCTTTAATTTCTACGTTTTCTTCCTTTTCCATGTCGCAAATCCATCCATTCTGATTTGGATTCATTCTGATCAACTCATGCATGCTTAGAATCCTGTTCTGGCTTTGCTCATTGATTTGTCGTTACCTAATTTTTGGTGTGGCCACAAGGCACCAAGATTTTTAGATGCATGGCTGTCCATGCAACGAATCAGGGATCATTTATCTTTGGCTAGCTTGTAAGTGATCTGTAACGTGCTAGATCATGTGTTTTTGCACATGCATCTTAGAATTACCATTTGTACACACCATCTATAAGGTGGATGTAGGTCCGGTGGTAAGTCACCATTTGTGTTAACATTCTATTTACCACTTCTATTACTATATTTCTATTTAATTATTAGAATTACCATCTATAAGGTGGATGCAGATTCGGTGGATGTAGAATTACCATCATCTGTAACGTGCCCCCACCATCCACATGTTTGTCTTCTTTTTGTTTTGTCATTATTATTTTTTTTTTGGATTTTTATTTTACGTCGTATGATGACTTACTCGAAGAAGAGGAACATCTTGGACGATTGACGAATGTAATTCTAACTCTCGAGCTATTTTTGAATTTGCAAATCATGGGATTTCTTGATCTTGATAATTTCCTTGAATTCTCCTCGTTTTATAATGTCATACACGTACATAGTTTTTTCCTTTTTTCCGTGTGGTGAGATAGTTTGGTCCTGTTTTTTAGAAAAAAAGAAATGGTAGCAGTAAATAGAAGTGGTTGAAGAGGAAGGTTGATGATGGGTGCCAGTTCTCAATATAAATGGGATGTAGGTCCGGTGGTTCCATGATTGGTAGGTTTTGGGTACCCATGATCTAAGTACTGTATGGTGGGGTTAGTTTTGTTTCTATTTTTCGTCCAGAAATGGAGAAATGGATGAACTACTGAGATATTTTTTTGTAAGGTTTGGAAGAAATCCTTAATGAATGGATTGATACGCTATAAACATGTTCTCAAGAATTTACCTTTGATAATCAAATCTGATTATATGATTCTTGTGGCTTGCTGCCGATTTATTGAAGTTGTTTAATTCATTGTGTAATTAGTTTTGGCTTATTAGATGTTTAAATTTATGTTCTAGAACATTTATGCTTCATTTTTTTTTCTCTTCTACTAGTTTGACTAAGTAATCCCTTGTAAATTCTAATTTGGTTTTTACTGGAGCTATTTGTGGCATTGCATGAGCCATATTGCTGTCTTATATAGCCCCCACTTGTTTGGATATCATGTTTATCCAAAAATCCCAAAAGTTATGTCTAACTCTATCAACCTTACTTACCAAGACTAATGATTTGTGAGTTGAAATGAATCAGTTGTAGTAGTACTTATATAATTTACGTTCCTAATGTCAAATGTGTTATATTGTGCAAAAAAGTTGAGTTTACAGTAAACTTAGAATAAAAGTTTCTCTCAATCCTTGCCAACTCAAGTAAATTTGTTCTTCTTATTGGTATTTTTGACCTCTTTAACAATGCATAAACGTAAAAATGCCATCTGCATGGATATGCTTGACTGAGAAGAGAATAACAACACTTTTATCTTCATTTATTTACCATGATTTAGACTTTCAACGTGAATACAAAGCAATGGCCAAGTGTGCATATTAGCCTTCGAGCAGTTAGATATCAATGTTTCCTTATATGAAATTGTTAATTGCCTTATAACTATCCTTATATGTAACTTTGCCCTTTAAGAGACATTGTGTTAAGGCTTATTTAGTTAGTTTTCTTTTTATGTGTTATTCACCATTTTCTTATTTCAACATTTCATGATCTCATATCATCCATTTTCTTTCTTTATGCTTTGTTGGAAAAAAGCAAACTGGCCTTATCCCACATTGGTTTCCTAGTTGGTTTGATTCACATTCAAATGGACAAGAGTTGGATGCAAGTGCCAAACAGATTTACGTCACGTGAATATGGTGAAGGGATTAATCAACTTCTCAATATGGCTCGAGCCCATGCACCTGGAAGCACTACATTTAGGTGTCCATGTCGGAGATGCCGTAATGGCATCTTCCTACCAATCAATACTGTCGAAGAGCATCTATTCGTGATAGGTATTGATCCAAATTATACACGATGGATATTTCATGGGGAGGATGAATGTTGGAGTGTTAATTCATCAGATGATGATGATCATGGTAATGAAAGAGAGAATTATATTGATGATATGGATAAGATGATAGATGACATTCGGGCCGGATCATTTATGGAGTCTGCATGTGGGGAACAAGGTACTAGTGAGAGACCCATCATACGTGAAGGGCCCTCCACGGATTTTGACCAATTATTAGAGGATGCTCGATGCCCACTTTATCCAAGTTGTGCAAAGTTTTCTAAGTTGTCATTTATAGTTAAGTTGCTTCATATCAAAACAATTGGTGGGTGGACTATCAAATCATTTAATATGGTTTTAGGATTGCTAAAAGCTGCATTTCCAGATATTCAATTGCCTAACTCATATCACGAGGCCCGACACTTAGAGCGTGGCCTGGGTTTTAGTTATGTCAAGATACAGGCATGTCCAAATGACTGCATGTTGTATTGGAAAGAGGATGCCAAGAAAGAAGAGTGTGCTAAATGCAATGAGTCGAGGTGGATGTCGACCGCAGGGAAAAAAGGGAGGATTCCTCAAAAAGTATTACGATACTTTCCTTTGACACCAAGGTTACAAAGTTTATTTATGTCAAAGGACACTGCAAAATCCATGAAATGGCATAGAGAAGAACGTGTTGCTGACCATAACACTTTAAGACATCCTGCTGATTCTAAGATGTGGAGAGAATTTGATAAAGACCAAAGTTGGTTTGCAAAAGATGCTCGCAATGTTAGATTGGGCCTAGCCAGTGATGGTTTTAACCCTTTCAATAATATGAGTAAACTTTATATCATATGGCCAGTAATACTTGTGCCATACAACTTGCCCCCTTGGTTGTGCATGAAAGATCCGTATTTAATGCTATCTCTCCTCATTCCTGGCCCTAAAGCACCAGGAAACGACATCGATATTTATTTGCAACCTTTAGTTCATGAANCCTAGGTGGTTTGATTCACATTCAAATGGACAAGAGTTGGATGCAAGTGCCAAACAGATTTACGTCACGTGAATATGGTGAAGGGATTAATCAACTTCTCAATATGGCCCGAGCCCATGCACCTGGAAGCACTACATTTAGGTGTCCATGTCGGAGATGCCGTAATGGCATCTTCCTACCAATCAATACTGTCGAAGAGCATCTATTCGTGATAGGTATTGATCCAAATTATACACGATGGATATTTCATGGGGAGGATGAATGTTGGAGTGTTAATTCATCAGATGATGATGATCATGGTAATGAAAGAGAGAATTATATTGATGATATGGATAAGATGATAGATGACATTCGGGCCGGATCATTTATGGAGTCTGCATGTGGGGAACAAGGTACTAGTGAGAGACCCATCATACGTGAAGGGCCCTCCACGGATTTTGACCAATTATTAGAGGATGCTCGATGCCCACTTTATCCAAGTTGTGCAAAGTTTTCTAAGTTGTCATTTATAGTTAAGTTGCTTCATATCAAAACAATTGGTGGGTGGACTATCAAATCATTTAATATGGTTTTAGGATTGCTAAAAGCTGCATTTCCAGATATTCAATTGCCTAACTCATATCACGAGGCCCGACACTTAGAGCGTGGCCTGGGTTTTAGTTATGTCAAGATACAGGCATGTCCAAATGACTGCATGTTGTATTGGAAAGAGGATGCCAAGAAAGAAGAGTGTGCTAAATGCAATGAGTCGAGGTGGATGTCGACCGCAGGGAAAAAAGGGAGGATTCCTCAAAAAGTATTACGATACTTTCCTTTGACACCAAGGTTACAAAGTTTATTTATGTCAAAGGACACTGCAAAATCCATGAAATGGCATAGAGAAGAACGTGTTGCTGACCATAACACTTTAAGACATCCTGCTGATTCTAAGATGTGGAGAGAATTTGATAAAGACCAAAGTTGGTTTGCAAAAGATGCTCGCAATGTTAGATTGGGCCTAGCCAGTGATGGTTTTAACCCTTTCAATAATATGAGTAAACTTTATATCATATGGCCAGTAATACTTGTGCCATACAACTTGCCCCCTTGGTTGTGCATGAAAGATCCGTATTTAATGCTATCTCTCCTCATTCCTGGCCCTAAAGCACCAGGAAACGACATCGATATTTATTTGCAACCTTTAGTTCATGAATTAAAGCAGTTATGGTTGACGGCGTAGAGACATATGATGCCTCAAAGTCAGAAAGATTCCGCTTACATGCTGCACTATTATGGACTATTAATGATTTTCCTGCATATGCTAATCTTTCAGGGTGGAGCACCAAGGGAAAATTGGCTTGTCCATTATGTAATCTCGATACAGATTCCATGTGGTAACGTCATGGGAGAAAACATTGTTATATGGGCCATCGTCGGTTCTTGCCATCCGTACACACTTGGAGAAAGAAAAAAGCCGCTTATAATGGAAATGAGGATCATCAGTTGCCACCTACAGAACTCAAGGGACATGATGTACTCCAGCAACTAGAGGAGGTTGCTACTGTCCAGTTTGGCAAAGGTTCTCGGAAGAGAAAACGCAGACCAAATGAATTGAATTGGACAAAACAAAGTATATTCTTCCAGCTACCTTACTGGTCAACGTTGTCTTTACGACATAATCTCGATGTCATGCACATAGAAAAAAACATATGCGACAACGTCCTAGGTACGTTGATGAATATTGAAGGGAAAAACAAAGACACTGCAAATGCACGCAGGGACTTGATGGAGCTTGGATTAAGGAAGGAATTACATTTACAACCTGTTGGTAGTGGAAATTCCATGATGCTTGGTTCTTACACGTTGGATTTAGATCAAAGGAGACGTTTTTGTAAGTGGCTTGCAAAGGTGAAATTTCCAGATGGTTTTGCCTCAAATATTTCTAGATGTGTTTCAGTCAATGATGGAAAGATAATGAGAATGAAAAGTCATGATTGTCATGTTTTTATGCAAAGATTACTTCCAGTTGCAATTGGTGGATTTTTGCCATCAGATATACGCCTTGCATTGACGGAGTTGGGTTCCTTTTTCAAGGCTTTGTGCGCACGAACATTGACATTAGATGTATTGAAGCAATTACAATCCGACATTGCAATCATCCTATGCAAGCTTGAGATGATTTTTCCACCTGCCTTTTTTGATATAATGGTACACCTCACCATTCATCTACCCCGTGAGGCATTTTTGGGAGGTCCAGTACAATATAGGTGAATGTATCCTTTTGAAAGATACTTGGGAAAATTCAAGCGCTACGTCAGAAATAAGGCTAGTCCAGATGGCTCAATTGCTGAAGCTTATGTTCATGTTGAATGCTTGACTTTTTGCTCCTTGTACATCCATGATGTTGAAACTAGATATAATCGAGTGGAACGGAATAGGGATATTGATAACGATCATCAGTTCCTAGGGTTGTCTGTGTTCTCACAAAAGGTACGTCCTTTGGGATCGCCAACTTCGCATCGAATGGATAAGCCTCTACTTGCAAAGGCAAAATGGTATGTGCTGAATAATTGTACAGAGATTAGACACTACATATAGTAAGTATGTTGAGTTTTCTATTACTTGTACCTTATTAATATAGCATTAATAACACCTTATACTAACTGCTGTTACCATGCATATGGATTTTTAGTGAGCACTACTGCAAGATTCAAGAACATTCCATGGATAATGTAGAGCGTAGACATCAAAGTGAATTTCCAAGTTGGTTTCGCACACGTGTAGGTTACCTCTAAATGCCTAAACAACTCATATTGTCATTCTGTAGTGGAATATAATTTGATATATTCGGTTTCTTACCCTCCTCATAGGTTCAGCAATTGCTTTCAGAAAATGTGGAGGAGGTCACTGACGATATATATGCACTTGCTTGTGGACCGGACCCATGGGTTACTTTATATGATGCTTGCATCATGAATGGCATAAGGTTCCACTCAGAGAACCTGGGAAAATATCGCCGAACCCAAAATAGTGGGGTCGTTGTTAACGGTGAACACCGTTCAAAACCTGTTGATTACTATGGTGTTTTAATTGACATATTGCAATTACGCTACATGGGATGGCGTCATGTATATTTGTTCAAATGTGAGTGGTTTGATATCGGTGATGGGAAAAGAGGAATACGAGTTGGCGACCATCTAACTAGTGTCAACACTTCTCGTAAATGGAATAAAGATGAGCCATTCACCTTAGCCTGTCAAGCCTCTCAAGTGTTTTATCTTAAAGATACTAGTTTGGGTGGTAATTGGTTCGTGGTGCAGAAGGTGACCAATAGGAATATGTATGATGTTCCAACCGGGCCAGTGGTGAATGATGAGGATAATGATGACAGTTTATTCAAGAATGATGCATTCCAAGAGAACGAACCATCATATGTAGAGGTAGAACCCCAATTTGATGATGTTGGCACGACGAATCCCTTGCATAGGTTTGATGTAGAACCAATTCATGTTGCCGATGTCACATTACTCTCGAACCCAATATCTGATCACGAATATTCAACCTTTGGCAATGAGGAAGACTTCATCGATGAGGAAGAGAATGAATATAATGAAAATGATAGTGGTAGCAATGAAGAAGACCTCGAAACTGACTTTGGAACTTCGCCCGATGATAGTATGCATAAATGTCAATTCTCTACTTATTCTTTTACGCATTTCATAGTCACTAAACACCCCCTTTTGTTTGGCTGTCTTTCATGGCTATTCACTATATCTGTAGGATCTGAAAATCCCGAGAGCTTTCAGGGGTGATGTTATTCAAACAATGTCAATAAACCACAAGCTAAACATAAATTTGATGGTAATAGACCACCCACAACCTACTAGAGTACAAAGCACTGCTGCATAGTTATGGTATGATTCTTGTACTCGAATTTTGTGTTATATTAATTTCATGTGTTAAATTTTTTCCATATTTTTAATGATCACAGCTTCAACCGACTTTGTGATAAATAATCTTACTTTGTCATAAATATTGATACAGTTCGATAGCTTCCAAGAATCCTGTCGATAGAAAATTGGTTCAGACAATCCCCTGTTTTCATAACACATGAAGCTGCTGTTTCCTTCAACTTTTATTTTGTTTCCAGTTTAGTGAAAAACTAGCATAAATATGTTGTTTGTGATTTTTTTCCTGGAAATAGTAAAAATTTACAGTTCCATAGTTTTCAGTTTTTGAGAATCTATGGTTAAGAAATCCTGATGCATAATGTTAGCTAAAATGTTATTAGAAATTTTTGGAAATGTATATCTCGAATGCTTAGGTGACACGTTACAAATTAAGGCCTCAAATCTTGTTTTTTTTTCCCTTTCTCTCATTTTTTTGATAAAGTTAAACATAGTAAAGCCAGAGAAAATGTTTGCCTTGCTGAGGTTGTATGATGAACATATTGTGCTGGCATTGATATTCCAGATCTGCATATGGTGTACTAAGCAATTTCCTTTTTCAGTTATTTGGTTTCATATGCTTCTATGAGATGAGTATGGGTGTGTATAACACCTTATTGAGAAAATGTTGTAATTCACCTCTATGGAAGTTTGCATTTCCTGAGGTATTTGGTTGAACTGCAATATTTGAGAAATTAAATGTCTACAATTTGGCAAGATTGGTGCAGTGAGTCATTTCAACTGGTTAATTCAGCCATTCATCTTCTAGTCATGGAGCATACAAGTAGAATGGTGAAATGAGGAAGGGAAACGTAGTTTACCAATCTAGATAATTTCTCCTCATCGAGGTGAATGTTGTAGTGATCTGTTATGGCAGCAACTTTATGTATTTAGTATTTATGGAAAACATTACCAAGGATGATGAATACATTTACTACTGATTAATGTCGTTGTTTGAGTACAATTTCAGATATAATTGGGGTTGAACGACTGGATATGTAAATACTAGCTTTCTCAAAGATTATGGTGATAATTTGGACTTATTAATTGTTTATACATGCAGACAATGCTTTATTACTGAATGTTTGATGTAGAGATGTAAATTTTTTGATTTAATCATCATTATATACAGCCCAACAGATTGGCAATGAGCAAAGTTTGTATAAGGATTTTGCATACTTGGCTCAACCACCAATGAAGTGTGTATTTGTGGAATTCTTAATGACTTGGTTCAACCACAGTAGATTTTGTGCGAGGACTTCCAATTATCATCATGAACTGTCATGTTTGCCAATTAAAATTGGTTACTTCCAGATTTAACTTAATTAGAAAATGTTGGGTTTTAGTACTTAATATATAAGGAGAAAATTTCATGGTATATGTGAACATGGTAATTGTTGATCGCAGTAGTTAAATTAAGATAATTTACTTATTACCTGATGGTAAAAGTCAATACTGTATAATAAAATGATACAAGAAATGAAATATAATCTTAGCAAAATGTTTGCAAGATAAACAGTTATTGTGATGAATATCATGTTATGGTAGAGAATTGTATTTTATATTTTCTTTTGGGATATTCGGATGGAACCTTTTTGTTTTAGCAATTATTGCTATCATTTTCATGTATGGATAATAAATAAGCCATTGAAAATGCTCTAAGAGTACTCTCATTGAAATAGCCAAAGTCAAATCTAAGTTTTAGAAGAATATGATTAGAAGTTGCCTTTGTAATCTATTTCTTTTACATAGGATTTTCATATTGGATTATCTATTTATTCATAATTTTATCCCTCGTCATCAGCTTGGATTAATTTTATCATATTTTACATAACTACCAATGGTTTGTTAATTACTAATCATATTCTAGTTAAAGTACTATTGGTTTACAAACCATGCATGATCATATACTCAATGGTTATTTAAAGCTAATAACCAAAAACGTTTAATTAAACTCATTGTCAATCTCAATATAAATGTCTTAATTACAAAGAAAATAAATATATTTTCCATCCAAAGTATATTCTAAGATTTCTATAAAGGGACATTTCCGTATGTGAGTGGAAATGTTGAGAGAAGGGAGAAATACTAATGAAATAATTTGCATTGGATTAGTCAAATACTAGTGGTTTTAAATTATATTTGGTCTTGTATATTAGGTTCACATATCAGTTTTCAAGAATAAGTTGGTTTTGTAAATTAGGTTTAGTGTGGCTACATAGATGGGCTTGCCTCGTCTCACACCCTTATTGAGTTGTAAGGCGGAAATCAACTTGTCGTCACTCCCCTTAGCTATGGTCGGGACCATGGAGGGGTTGTCGCCTATCATCTCGAATCGCATGATTGAATTGGTTGTATTCGAGGCCCAGAAGCTTGAAGCATTCCGCATAAGAAGAGATAGAGGCCGATGTGTTATTGGGACACTTAGCGTGGTAGACTGGAAAAGAGTGTTGTTACCAAGGTGAAGAATTGCGTTGCCTGCCGGTGCCAAAAGACTCAATGTGTAGAAGTGTGGTGGTCGAGCTATAGAGTTGTTACCACTGATACGGAGGGAATAATTAGTTAGAAAATAATAATTTAAGTAAAAGTATATTATTAATAAATATATGATTAGTTTTGTTTCAAAGGTGGAAAAAAAATTATAAATATCTTTATCAAGATAATATCTATTATTATTTTGACTAATCCAAAAAGAAAATGAGGAGGTTTGAATGGTTTTAAATTTATGAAAAACATATACTTATATTTTTAATGTTCATACTTATATATAGACGAATATAATGACCAATACTAATGCTTAATTTTAAGATCATCTCAATTTCTTCAAAGTGTCACTGATCAGATACACTTGAACCAGTTTATTATTTATTTATAAGTCCTCCACGAATCTGTACAGAAAATCTTTTACCAGAAATATGTGAGGTGACGTAAAAGTTGACAGTGGAATACTGTATAATTTACAGCTGCACTTGCGCGGGAGATTGCTGAAAACATCAGCGCCAAAGTGAAAAATCTTTCAATACAATGGCCAAGTTGGAGAATTGAACCTCAGCTATCCTTGCCATTACATGAAAAAACTTCACATACAACGTACGTACACTCGACTAACTTAAAAACAGCCAAGAAGAAAACTTCACTTCTACAAAACAGAGAATACATTCCGTTAGTTGCCACTGGGTTGCCTTCATTAGCTTCATCCTCTCCCTCTGCAATTCTCTACTTCTGAGTTCTTTGATCTTGTTAAAGAGAAGGTGGGATATTCTTCTATTTGGTGATATGGTTCTGTCAAAAAGAGGAAGAGGAGGAGGAAGATCATCTGGACAAGCACCAAGAGAGGTTAATATTGGACGATGCCTACCATCAGAACCAGCAACATGGAGTTTAGGAGATGAACGACAGTCATCATCTGATGACTCCACTCAACCTCCAGATGTTGAATGTGAGGCATTGTTGGGTCCCTGTAATGAGGCAGATCAGACAAATACAACTGGCCAAGGGGATGGTAAGTAAACTCATAAACAAGATTAAAAATGTCTTTCATAAATGCCCATGCAAAGAGAGGTAAAGTTCATGAATTAAAACTGCACTAACATGTACAAGTTGCCTTGCGTTTGTGGTATAGTACCAGCCACTTCTAAACGTCATAGGGGTGTTGCCAAAGGGATAGAGTTTGACAGGCTGAGAAAGGTAGGGAAGATACCACTGGATATTAAAGATGGAAAGATAGGTCCATCTTGCAACAACAGAACAATATACACCACAAGAGTCAGATGGATCATCAAGCACTATGCAGAAATGAGGCATGTTAGCTGGAAGGTGGTTGACGTGAAGGAGAAAAATGAATTGATTGAGCGTGTTCGAGTAAGGCATTAGATTTTGAATGTTTCAGATATTTCCCTGCTGGCTTGTGAGTCAATGATGCTTATATTATTGTACAAAGTTATTAGAATAACTCTAGAATATTATGTTGTGCATGGTGATTTTAAACTGATACATCCATAGGTAGATTTTGAATGTGACTGCTCTTGTATGGATGAGTTGTTAGAATAACATATAGGTAATGAATATTAATTGTTTAAACTCTTTCATTCTTGGGTTGACATTGTGTTGTAACCATTGTCAAAAATAGTAACCATCAAACATCTGATTGCATAGGCCTTGTTTTCTCTAGATTTCAAATATTTCTAACTTCCTAGTTATACACTAACTGACGCATGCAACTCTTGCTGTTTTTAAACATAAATACTGATGACCACAGCCAAGACCAAAAGACATGAGAAAGATAAGGAACTATAGCTTACCTTTCTCTTCCCCTGTTGAATCTACAGAACAAGTCCTACATGGACAAATGAATGTTTTAGGTTAGAGCCATTCATGCTTGTATTAAGAATGAAAACAGCCAATGTCTCTTCACTTTACGTTTGTTATAGAGGAGAGACAGGTGATACTATCTAGCATATATGAGAATATGCTTTGAATTGCAATTTGAACACTCTCAATATAAAAAAACATTTAGATAGTGACAAATTGTATCTGCTGAGTTCGTAAAGTATAGGCTAACTCAATCATTCATAGGCTAACTTTGTGTTGTATTTTCCTGAGTATAAAATAATTGTACAGTTTATTCTGATTTTGAATGTTTACATCCTCGAGTTTTCTGTTTGTTAGATTCAAAGGTAAGTATGGTGTATTTTGGTAATCTAACACTTTCAACATTCATAGGCTAACTTTGTATTGGATTGGACTAAGAAAAATCATCTCCAAACAGTGACAAATCAACTGTGTCGTGCATATAATGCATTTCATTACTTGCTACACCTAAAATACAAAGAATATGCAACACATGAGGAGGCATTAGCTAATGGAGGTACGTTGGTAGAGAAGCCAATTGGGAGTGGTTATGCAATCAGTGGGTGAGTGAGCCATTCAAGGTAATTTTTACTGAACTTTTACTAATCAAGGAGGATGAAATGAATGTAATTAATGGCTTTTGAAACCTGTTGAGACATAATTCTGGAGGTGTGTTTTTTCAACAGTTTAATAATAGCAGTTTGACAGCTTTATTAAAACACCTTATACTCTAAGAACACCTACTTAATCTAACAATAGCTCCTACCCAAAAAAATAAAAATTCAAGAACAGGACTGGCTAATGAATGTTGTATTGCAGAAAATGTCCACGCAAAATAGAGATAATAGGCGTAAGCAGAGGATCAACCACACAAGCGGAAGGACGTCATTTGTTGTATTAATGGAACAGAAGGTGAAGTTAATAACAGTTTTAATGTTTCTTATAATCTTCTACAAGTTATTTTCAAGGATGTATTAAGACTAATGTTTGCCTATCTCACATTGTGTAGAAGGACAAGAATTTAATTTCTTTTTATAAAGATGTTCATTGGTCAACGAAGAAGGGAAGATTCATCACACCCACTGCGGAAGAGAATTATGTGAGCACAACCTTTATTTTGTGTTAAATAAATGCAATGTGAGAATTATGCAAAGACTAATAAATATCATAAATAGATGTGATCTTCTTATTGCAAATACTTCATGCTAGTTAATATTTTCAGAAATTCCACACTTCAGTCACATGCTAGGCATATATATATATGCCTATACATGGGTAGAGCACTTAGTCAGTATTTCAATTTTCATACTTGAAATAAATGTACATGTGCTGTAATTTTTCAGTGATGGTGAGTTCCATGTCCCTTGACTTTCAGAATGAGAAGTCCTGATGTCAGTTTCCAATGTAGTGAATTGGAAATGAGCACTCAAGTGTTATATAAATGTAATGTTAAACTGTTTACATGTTGTAGAATAAAATGGTTGAAATGATGAACGCCAAAGAGCCAGAGAGTCGCACGGATGATGCAGGAGCAGAGATATTTAGGGAGGTTTTGGGCCATAGGTCAGGCTATGCAAGAGGGTTGGGCCACTCTGTTATTCCCGAATCTTCTAAAGTGTCTGGCGTACCCACTAAGGAGCATGAACGCCTTGCTGGAGAAAATGAACAGAACAAGAAAAATGCTGAGTACTACCAAAATCGGTTTGAAGAGATTCAGAATGGTTTATTGGCTATGAGGGAGCATATGCAGGAGCATGAGCAACGTGTAAACCATCGCCTTTCAGACTTTGGGTCAGAATTACAGTCTCAAAGAGAGACTCAAGCAGATATGTAGCCACATTATTGCCAGCAACTACACTTTTTTTTTTTGGACAATGCATGGTTTTTTTTTGGTTTTTTTGGCAGTACTATTGGTTTTTGACGAATGGCTTCTGAAAATGCAGAGTTTGGAATTCTGCAGTGGCTAGATTGGGTTTGGCAAAAGAGGTGAGATGACTATTCCTAACTGTCATTTCAAATTTAAGGCATTCCTTGGTCAATATATCCATAAACTAAATTAACCAACTCTGTTTTATTTGCCTCAGGGATTATCCCAGTGAGGATGGGAGGATAAGTTGGTTAAAAGCATGTTATATTGATGTGCTTGCTTTGTTAATGGGCAGATGTGTTAAATAAGGGGTAATGGGATGAATTTATTAGTCATGATCATATTTGGTAGTGTACTGAATGTATGCTGATTACTGTCCTGCTTTCCAACAAAGTATATGAGGCTTTTGCAAATTAGGAATGTATTCATGATAGAAAGTCAAAGGTTTAACTAATATATTTCTACGCTTATAGCTGATTTGGAGTCTATTTCACACCCTTCTTATTTGCATTAGAGCAAATTTCTACAGTTTGTAATTGGTAATAATATTCTGATGTTTATACTTTGGTTTCAATAATTTGGAGTCTGGTTTTAGTCTGTTTTGAAAGTGTATCAATCCTTTAGGGTGGATGTACTATAATACAAAGGTTCAGTTGCCAATTAAATTCACACAAGCACACCAAAAGTCAACATATCTCTGAATTATTTATCTAAAATACTAGGCAGGTTGTTTTGTTTGAGGCAACATGTTTTTAGACTAAAATAATGCTCCCAAGGGGGCAAAGTTATAATAGCAGCTTCATTATTGGGATTGACTTTAGTAAGACATCAGTAGACTCACAAATGGTTGAGAAATATAAAAGACTTTTTTTAGACAATTATTTGAATCCTTGGCTGAAAATTAAATATTTCCTAGGAGCCTAGCTGGTTTGGAGTCTGTTTCACGCCCATTGTCTTATTTGAATTAGAGGAAATTTCTTTAGAGGGTAGAATACAAAGAATATTCTGCATTGGTTTTTATATTTGAATTGGCATATAATATAGACTATGAGAACTGCAGCATTGCAAGGAAAAGCTTGCCATATAAATGTCTAATGTAGAATCTAGTGTACAATGCATGTTTAGAGTTTACAAGAGTTTGATTAGGATGTGGAGAGTCATGTTTCTGTACTAAATTCAAGTAGGGTGCTATCATTCCAAGATTTTTAAAGTCATGATTACACTCATGAGCTGGTGGTCTTTCCTCTCAACATGTCCAAAGATTTATTTATTTTTTATAAGTACCTCACAAGTGAATTAAAAGTAATAAGACATGTATATATGGTGGTGGCTATCTTAGTAAAGTTGTTCAACATTAATAAGACATAGAGTTGAACAAGTTACTGCTGTTACTCAAATTGCTTTTGTAAAGACAATAGAAAATTGATGATGTTGGAAATTCTATGCTAGTATATATTTGATCCCATTTCCAGATATTTTAATGATTCTCTAGGACCTACAAGAATTCGAAAATCAATGTTGAAGGGTTGACTTCATCCCCTTGCTCTGTTTTTGCAACAGGTAAAAAAACCATGCATTGCTAGAGATGACTTGGTTGTGCTAGCTAGCCAAGATCCTAGTAACAAAGGTAGAATATGTGCAGACACTTATAGGAATTGTAGGATTGCTAGCATGTTGAAATAGTAAGTATTCATGTATGGTGGGAAAATGTAAGAAACTTATGAATGTTTGAATCTTGTTCCTGAACTTACTATATACATGTATGACAAGCACTAAGTTTATAACTACTCTGTACGTAAATTCCTTGACTTGGACAAGTGTTATTATTAGTCATTGGATGCTCAACATAACCTTTATATAGTTTATTAGTGCGTGTAGGATAAAAATGTGCATCATTATAACAAATGTCATACAAGAAGAAAATATGGAAAAAAAATGATAATTTAGTGAAAACCCAATAAACTTTTGAGAGATACATTGAACAATTTGATCAAGTTTTTTTTTTTTTTTTTTTTAAATGAAAGTGAGAAAAACATACTAATGAAAACCCAATACTAGGCCTGTTGCCACATGCATAGAAACAAGGCCCCAAATTGTTGCTCTTCAAATTTGAGATTGGCTGCTACGGCTTGCTGCAAATGGATAAGAGCGATGAGTAGACGTTAGTGCAAATGGAATTAATTCCAAAAATATTTGTTCACCGTGGCGTCCAGCAGACCAAAAATTCAAAATAAATTTACCACGAATCCATTGTGTGATGACCCGCTTTTACGTGTATTTTCACTGAATGAATGTTTTTTAATTTAATTAATATATTGGTTTATTTATTTAAATTAATGTATTTTAATTGGTTTTTATTTTATTTGATATGGTGTTTAATTTATTTTAGTCGTTTTATGTTTTTAATATCGTTTTCGGCGGAACAGTTTCTAGATCCCGGAAGTGAGGATTGTCCCTCATTTCTTTTCTTTTCTCTTTTTCTTTTTCCTTTTTCCTTTTTCTTTTTCTTCTTTTCTTCTTTCTTTCTTTTCTTCTTCTTCTTTTTCCTTCTCTCCCTGTGCGCGCGCAGCTCTCTCCCCTTCTCTTCTCCTTCCCGTCGCCCCTACTTTGACTGCCCATTTCTCCGCCGTCCGGTGGAGGTGTCGTACACCACCCCCGCCATTCTCTTTCCCTCCCACTAGAGATCATCCCCATCAATTTTCAGAGCCATTGGACCAGCCGTTAGCCGCCACGAGCCCCTGGAAGTTGCTGCCCCTGCCCTGTTTTCCACCCCTGTCGCCAGTTTCCTTCTCCGCCCAGAACCGCCGTTCGCCGGTGGTGTGGCCTACACCACCCACCTAGTTTTCTTCCTCTCTCACTGGTGAACATCCCCACCAAGTTTCACCTCCATCCGAGCCACCGTTAGCCACCACGAGCTCCTCCAAGCCACACGGTTTTTCACCGATTCCAGCGCCGTCGCACCACCTCCGGCCACCATCTCTTTACAGCTTCTTCCCCTACCTCTTGCCGTCCTAACCCACCTAATTTCGGCCCCGATCCGTTGCCGGAGCAGCTCGCATGAGCTCAACTCCAATTAGCCCCTTTTTGCACTTCCACCGCCGTTTCCACCGCCACCCACGGCCAAAACTCACTTCCTTTAGCTTCATAAATATCTCAAGGTCATTCCCTAATTTCGTGCCTTGGTTTGTCCCCGTTCGAAAGTGGGTAATTTATTACCCACGGCCACAGTGTAAAATACACTGTTACGTTGCTTTTCCTCCGCCGTTTGCAACGCCGCGAGCTTTCGAAAAATACCGTATAGCGCTGTAAGTATTTTCCAAACTCTACTTTTAGATTTAAATGTATTTTGCTCTTACAATAAATTATCTGGTTGGTTGGTTGATTCCGGACTGAGTCCGAGGAGTTCGGGGGTCGGATGGATTGAGGACGGAGTGCTTGGTTATTTGTGCCATGAGGCGTGCGTTACATATTGCATACATGTGCATTTTATTTTAATTGAGAAAAATCCTGTTTTATTGGCGTAAATGGATTTTCGGGTGCGTGCGTATCACGACCCCAAGCCGGGATGGGGCATTATCTCGGTGGACCTCCTCTGGTCACTCGGGAGCGGATAAAACTGAGTGACATCCCCTGAGTTGTCGCTGGGCGATGACCGGATCGCACGATACTGTAACGCTGTCGTGTCGACTCCGTGGTCCCTAGAGTGGCGGGGACTAGAGGATGGCCTAGCCAGGTACGCGCTGGGCGGGAGTCTGGGCATCGCTCGTGTAGGTGTCACACGCGTAGTCGTTACCTGCGGTGTGGCACAGAGCTAGAGTGTGCGGATGATCCCTAGGGGAGATCATGGTGCATGCATAATCAGATTGGTTTTATGGTTTTCGGATATGGGCCATTTTCTGGGAAAATGGCGTGGATGTGTTGAGGCATTGTGATCCATTTTCTGGAAAAATGGTGGTTTATTGATTTGGGCCATTATCTGGGATAATGGCGAGGACTGGTTTTAAAGGTTATGTATTTGGGCCAAATGGGTTTTTGGCGTGCGTGAAAAACTATGGTTTATGGATTTTATGCATTGGCATTCTCTCATGCATATTGTTTGAGTTTTAACATGTTTTTATCTAGTGGTGTTTGGATTTTACTTACCTGCGGCACCATTTTTGGTACCGTAGATTTTGGTGCAGGGATCAAGGAGGAGGCTGAGCCCGAGGATGCGGCTCCGCCAGAGTTTTGAGTTGGAGTCTATACTTGGAGTTGGCTTTGAAACAATATTTGTATTTGTAATATTTTATTACGTATGTTTTGAACCGCTTTGTATTTTAATTAAGAAAAATTCTAGTACTTAGTTATATGTTTTTGCTATCCGCTGCGTATTTCTTCGTGCACATTTGTCGCTTGCACACACTTGGCACTCGTTGATAGGGTGGTGACCCGTGTTGTCACCATCCGGACGTCTCGATTTCCCCGTGTCCGTACGTGAGGATTTGGGGGCGTCACACATTGTGGCAGATCAGATGATCCTAATCCCTGCGGGGAATTGCTCGACGGAATGTACATGGGCGAAATCCAAATTTTCCACCAACAACTTTTGACAATCAGCGGTGATTACAAACCGCCACAAAATTTCCCCACGAATCTAGAAGCATCGGAAATGATGTTCTTCACGACGGAATCAACCATCAGAAAACATAGTTGTTTGCGACGAACGGCTCCCGCTACTGGTACAGAGCTGGTTCCGACGATTCAATTCCGCAGGGCCACAACCTTTGTTTGCGACGGTTTTCACAACCAGATGAACTCCGTTTGCGGCAAACGGCTTAAGTGCTATTCCTGGCGCTCAATCGCCATGAAAATAGGTTGAATTCTGCGGCGTAACCGTTGCGGCAGTTCAAAGAGCAACTGTGACGCTTTTACATCGGCGATCGTAGACTGTGGCGCACGAATTTTTGCCACGGTTTTTATGCTTTACACGACGATTGGATTTCATAGGAGAAGGGGACTAATGTTGTAGTGTCACCTATAAAGCATATTTATACCCAACAATAGAGTTTATACATATATATACATATATTAGTAATTATATTTATAAGCATTCAAGTAATTAATATGCTTACTATTAGAAATATGATTTTCTCAAAATTAAAAATACTCTTATTACTATTATTTTTTATTTGTATCGAATGTTCAAAATAAGGTCTCAACTAATCAAGGAAGTGCACAAGCTCTTGGCAATAAGTATCATGCAAGTGCACCTTAGTAGTTGAAAAGGAAATTCACCCAATCCTATGTCACTAGAAATTGTTTGCACCCAGAACTCAAACTTTAGACTTAGAGGAGCATCACACTATCATCAATGCTCTTACCATTTGAGTCATTAATGCCTAAGGATTAAATACTCTCATTATAAATAGAGAGAGACTACTATAAAAATAATAAATAAAGAGTTATTCGAGTTTATAAGAGCTTATATGAGTCCAATATTCGAGTAAAACTTTATCTGTGTTGCGTCCTTTGGTAATTGATCATAATTTCATGTTTACGAATGAATCAAGCCGGACTAGAAATTGACTGAGTCAATATGTAGCACTTCATAATCTTTCCTCTATAACACTTCATCTTCTTTCCCTATATCTTATTTATTATAATTAATAATGGAGTAATTTAGCATTTAACAAATTCATAATTATATTGTTAAGTAATATTAAAAATAAAATAGTGTTTCTACATCACCCGTGTTTGTGACAAGTTATTATTAATTTCGTGATGTCATATAGTTAAAAATCATTGATTATATAAATAAATTAAATGATATGGTATTTTGTTATATGGTGAAGTATCACTATTCAATCATATATACTCCAACAATATCTAATAAGAGACGGCTATATTCGAATACAACATTCAAAATGAGATAAATTTACAATAATAAGAGTAATGCTAAGAATAAGCCACAAATGCACAAGTCTTGCTCAAATTTTTTATAAAAAAGTAGATCCCATCAAGAAAAAGTGAGTTCTTTACACTTTTTCTCAGTGTGATCCACTTTTTTAGAAAATGCATGTGTGAGATTTGTACATTTGAAGTTTGTATATATCATTATTCTTATAAAATGTTGTCACAACCCCAACGAATCTTGACTCAGTCAAGAACCAAAGGTGGTGAGATAATGAGGTGCATGTCTTGATACTTCGATTCAGGCATATGATTTACATTTCCTACGAGGCTAATAGATTGGACATTTCTTTTTCTTTTTTTATTTTATTTATATATATCAGCTTTTTATGGATAATAATAACAAGAACTTATATATTCAACATGATATTTATGTATGTACGTATGTGCATATACAAATTCCATAATGTCATATGCCCACAGGGGTCAATTGTCCAAAATAGTACAAACGTGGTACATGCAGCAAATACATGATATCATTAGGCAGTATCCTGCATATTTATGACACGTATAATCTCAAGAAACTCTAGCATCCCCCGGGATGGGTCATTTTGTCCATATAGTGGTGGAATATTGATATCGATTGGTGTGATGGGGTTGAAACGGGATTATAGGTCAAAGCATTAAAGCTTCATTTATGAGTTTAAAATAAAATGAAATGGTATTGAATGAATAAAGAAGTGCATGGAATAAAATGGAATTGAACGAATAAAACCAACGAATGTAATGAAGTAGAATGGAATGAGTCTTTCTTATTTGGTTGTTTTAGAGACAATTAATTGCAAAGTTAGTATATGGATTTTTATGTTTTTGCAAATCAAGAGTTAGGTTTTCAACTTTCACAAAATCGACCACCATGGGGGGTTGAATACGACCACCATGGGGTGGCCATGAAAACGTCTAGCAGCATAGTGGTCTATATTAGGCCACCTCGAATATGGTGGTTGTAAGAGTTTTATTTAAATTTTATATCTCACACACCCATATTTTAATGGGTTTAAAATAGCTTAAATATGATAAATTTAATGAGTTATAATAGGACCAGAATACCTTTATATCTAATCATAGTGGGGCACGAACTCTCGATGGCCATATTTATAGGGAAGGCAATGCAGGAGCAGATTTCTTGGCACGCTGGGCCTCAGATCAAAATAATGGTACGTGGAATACTTACAGCGAAGTGCCACACTTACTCAAAGGAATTCTCAAAGTTGATAAAATTGGTCTACCGGCTATCCGTCTTTAAGCGGTATAGGTGCTTTTGGACTAAAAAAGAGCGTCATATGTTTTTTTTTTTTTTTTTTTTTTTTTTTTTCAGGTCTGTTGTTTGTGGTTTTTGTTTTTATTTTTTTAGGCTTGCTAGGTGTTGGTTGTTTTATTTTGGCTTGTTTACACTTGGTTTTTGGCTTAGGTTTAGCACTCTTACTTATAAACCCCAAGTGCAGGTTGTTACCACGGTATTCCTCTACCATAAGTGAGGTTCTTTAATAAACTTGGAACGGGGCCACTATGTGTGTGGCTACCAGCTCTTTAAAAAAAAAAAAACTCTCGATGGCCATAAGTCTATAAATAGTACTGAGAGGTCAAAGGCTTTCACCTATAACATTATCATTGTACCTCTAGTTATTGGGAGATACTTGGAGATAAATTTGTTAAGGTAATCTTTATCTCATGGTCAAGCCAAATTCTCTATCTAACTGAGATGAAGAAATGTACGTCTTTTAACTGTTATTATTTTATTATCGTGGATCATAGGATGTGACGCCCCCAAATTCCACTTGGGATTGAACGGATATTTGAAGCGTCGAGACATGCAACACAAGGTTACCTGCCCCCGTTCATGACATATAAGATGCAATGTTCCTAACATGCATTTAGCATTATGCAATATTCGCAGCGGATAATTTTTTTCTTTAGCAATACTATGCACCAAACTAAAAATATCCCAAATACTTGAAACATATTTCATACATAAAGGCATACTAAAAAACCGTGATCACCACACTAGTCTAAAATGGTTGTGATCAAAAGAATACTTGAGATACAAATCCAAAAGTACAAGTATTAACCTAAGTTAAATACTATACCATCATCAACATCGCACCGTAGCCTAGATGACCGTATTCAGATGGTCAGATTCCAATTCTTCTTTGGGTCCTGTAACAAGATCTACCATTCGGGGGGAATGGTAGTTGGGACTACCACAGTGAGATTTGATTACAAATCTCAGTAAGTTAACATAAAACTCACACACAGGTTAAAGATGCATGCATGGCAGTAAAAGCATAAATGCATAAGTAAAGTCGTACATAAGCATAGCATAACTTGACATATAACATGACATAACCAGAACTTAAACGTGAACTGAACTTGACTTAACATGACATGAACTTGAGTTTAAAACATAACATGGACTTGAAATGTAGCATGAACGTAAACATGCATAACATAAATATGAACTTGAAAATAACATAAACTTGAACATATCATGACATAAACGTGAACTTGAGACATACTGTAAACGTGAACTTAACATGATGTGAACATGAACTTGGAACATAACTTGATCATGAACATAACATGTACGTGTACATAACAAAACATGAACTTGATCTGAAACTTGACTTATCATGCACTTGATCTGAAACTTGACTTAATACGTACTCCACAGTTGTTGTGGCCCCACGTATTCTACGTGTCACAATTGCTGTGTCTCACGTAGTGTATGCTCCACAGTTGTTGTGGCCCCATACTTCATGCTCCACAGTTGTTGTGGCCCCATGAATACACGTAACATAAAATATAATACGTACTCCACAGTTGTTGTGGCCCCACGTATACACGTAACATAAAATATAATACGTACTCCACAGTTGTTGTGGCCCCACGTATACACGTAACATAAAATATAATACGTACTCCACAGTTGTTGTGGCCCCACGTATACACGTAACATAAAATATAATACGTACTCCACAGTTGTTGTGGCCCCACGTATACACGTAACATAAAATATAATACGTACTCCACAGTTGTTGTGGCCCCACGTATACACGTAACATAAAATATAATACGTACTCCACAGTTGTTGTGGCCCCACGTATACACGTAACATAAAATATAATACGTACTCCACAGTTGTTGTGGCCCCACGTATACACGTAACATAAAATATAATACGTACTCCACAGTTGTTGTGGCCCCACGTATACACGTAACATAAAATATAATACGTACTCCACAGTTGTTGTGGCCCCACGTATACACGTAACATAAAAAATAATACGTACTCCACAGTTGTTGTGGCCCCACGTATACACGTAACATAAAAATATAATACGTACTCCACAGTTGTTGTGGCCCCACGTATATACGTAACATTAAATATAATACGTACTCCACAGTTGTTGTGGCCCCACGTATTCACGTAACATAAAATATAATACGTACTCCACAGTTGTTGTGGCCCCACGTATTATACGTAACATAACATGTCTTATCTTTCTTAATGCATGAGATATTAATTAATATCATATACTTTTCTAACATGGCGTATACTTGTAAATGGCACAATATGATTTAATCATAACATTTCATGGCATACTTAACATGGCATACTTATAACATACATCATTGTATGACAGAAAAGATTATGTAACAGATAATTATTCATGAGAGATTAAATCATACGTAGCAGATAAACATGTAATGACATAGCATGACATGGCATATACGATAACATACATACATAAATTGTAGTTCTCTTACCCATCACACATACACAATAAACTGATAGTAAGTTAGAGGCTAACTTACCTCGATCGTCGCGTTCTATGAGAATAGAGCGCGAGACACGAGGAACTGCACAACAGCTGGAAGAGGAACACTCAAGTCCTTAAGATTTTCACTTCTGAACTCAATTGCCATATTGTAAGCACTTGCAACACCACGGCCAACTTGAGGTTTCACTATACTCGGAAGAGATAAATTGACTTCAGAAAGCCTTTGCACTAAAACAAGTTCATTAAAATTATCAATAACAACCAAACAAACAACTCATTTCTCAATCCATATACTCTTAGCCATAGTCAACCACAAGATGACACCAGTCATCCCGGACTATAATCCATATCATCACTGCTTCGGGACACTGTCATACAGTTTCCCAACATTACACCATACGCTCCACACTTCTCTGCTACGCCATCCAACCCTTCGTGACACGCCATCCGGTGTATCACGACTTAGTACAGAGTACACTCACGTGAACTCTCTTCCATTCACACTACAAAACCCATCACTGCGATACACGTCTCACGGTGCATCGCTACGCGACACGGAGTACGCGCTACGCGTACTTCCTTCGCTACAACACTCATCAACACGATGCACATCACACGATGCATCGCCATACCACACGGAGTACACTACATGCGTACTCCCTTCCTTCTACGACCCACATCACTACAGCGCACGTCGCGCGGCGCGTCGCTGCATTACACAGAATACGCTACACGCGTATTCTCTTCACACAACCCGCCGTATCACATCTACGGCATCCATCTCACGCCTATACTTCACAGCACAGTCCACAAAACTACAAAATCAAGCCTAACACTTCACAACCACACTTCGTTTCACAACTACGCAGCGAACTCCACAAACACTAACTACACAGTCTACAGCCAACCAAATCAACTATGTTAAACATAAATAACTAAAGATAGAGGGTTATACCATCGACGGGATAACCCGTGCGTCGCTCGCTGCTCGTCACGAACATGCGTCGGAGGAGCATACGTGGCGGTACGGTGTCTGTCCACCACATAAAGTGGTAGTTTGGGCTTGAGAAAGGCTAGGCGTGGTCTTGGAAGACTCACGGTCGCCTTGTGATGGTCAAAGGTGGCGGAGCACGGCGGCATCACGCCGTGAACAGTAACTCCGAACGGTGAGCGGAGGAGACGCGAGGTAGCGAAAAGCCATAGAACTTCATGGAAAGCTAGGGAAAGGTAGAGGAACATGTGGTGGAGCTGTGGTGGCGAGGTGGTGGTCGGACGGTGGCTAACGGCGGCAGATCGGCCGTTTGAAACCATTTTTGGCCTTGGAGAGTGCGGGAGAGTGTGAGCTCTACGAAGCTCCGTTGGCCATGAAATTTCTTGGAGAGGTTCATGAGGATGAGAGGAACAAGATGGTGGTGGTGAAACACCACGGGTGGCCGTGTACGGCGGCGCACGGTGGTGCAACCGAACGGGTGTTTTGAGAAACCCATATGAGAAAAAGTGAGAGTTTGGGAAAAAGAAAGACATGGGGAGGAAGCCCTTGATGTGGTGAATCCAATGGTGGTGCTTGGTGGCTGATTTGGCCGTGTATGGTGGTCCAAAATGGTGAAAAGCCTTAAAAACCCATTTGTTTGGAGGCGAGAGTGGCGGCTAACCGTGGCTCGGATGGAGGTGAAACTTGGAGGGGATGTTCACCGGTGAGAGGGGAAGAAATCTGGGTGGGTGGTGTAGTCCACGCCGCCGGCGAGCGGCGGTTCTGGGCGGAGAAAGAAATCGGCAACAGGGGAGAAAACAGGGCAGGGGCAGCAACTTCCGGGGGCTCTCGGCGACTAACGGCTGGTCCGATGGCTCTGAAAATTGGTGTGTATGAACTATGGTGAAAGGGGAAGAGAATGGCGGGGGTGGTGTACGACACCTCCACCGGACGGCGGAGAAACGGGCGGTCAAAGGGGCGGCGACGGTAATGAGACAAGAAGGAAGAGCACGGGAAGAGAGAGAGAATTGGTGGCCGGCGTTGCACACCTCCGGTGCAGATGTGTTCGCCGGTGAGGGAGGGACATGCCGGAGGTGGAGGTGAGGCACGGCGGCCGGAGGTGGCGCCGGTAGGAAGCTAGAACCGATCAGCTATGGTGGAAGGGTGTAAGTCGACCATGGAGAGAAGGAGAGGAAAGAGAAGGAAAAAAAAGAAAAAAGGAAAAATGAAGGAAAAAGGGTAGGAGCCTAGGTAATAAACTTCAATCCTACGTTTTGGGATCCTCAAATAATTCAACGGTGAATTAAAACACTGATTAAAAACGCGTAAATGTTTTATTTTAAATAAAACACTTTAAATAAAACACCACGATGAATTAAGGTAGAATATTATTTTATAAACTAAAATTTATAAAATAATATTTCCTCATCATTATATAAAATGATAAAGTACCGTTAATTAATCGAAGATGATAAAACCAATTAATTTAAATAAGAGTTTTCAACGTAAAATTAAACATCTTAATATCTTAAAACAACTAAAATATTTAATCTAAGTAATTATCCACAATTATAATATTTTCAGAGCTCATTAAATTATTATAATTGTGCTACTTTAAAAACAAGCTTATCTAATACTTTGAAATTCGATGGATAAGATCCGGGAAAACGCCATCGAGGTACAACGCTTAGGATAAAACTGTTCATGATTTTACAGCTGTCGGTGAAGAACAAATTACGTGATTTACGGAAAAGATAATCTATACGCTTGATTCCAGATGAGGGTAAAGACGAGAGAGATGTGATTGCTGTCGGAAGAGAAACCAAAACGAATTGTCTTGCCGTCTACTATGCGTGAAAAGAAAAGGGAAGGGTGAGGAGATAATACTAAATTTTAGCGGGCTGTTACATAGGAAATTGAAAATCTAATTATTAATGTTCATATTAAAATATTTAACAGTGGTCTAGTGATGGAAGGGCCTTCCCTCCCTACTTGTCTTCTTTTGAAAAGAAGTTTGTTTTATTTTATTTTAACGTGATATTTTCATTTTTTAAGCCAATAGGTATTTCTCTTTAAAATTTTAGCTAGTAATTTTTTTGAATAAAAAATGAAAACTTCACCTGGCAGTTTATTAACAAAGCATAAAATTGATGTTTTGTTTTGTTTTTGCGGAGGGACTCTTCAATTGATGGCAATGAGATTTTTGGTGTCATAAATGCCGTTAGCATGCAATGATTGTGGCTTAGTTTAGGGAGTGTCATTCTTTTTTTTTTGATACATTTGGGAAGGGGGGTTTCGAACTCCAAACCTTTATTTTAGAAGTTGGAGGTAATGCCGTTCAGGCCATTGGCATCTAGCAGGGAGGGTCATTCTTAAATTGTAGTTAGAGTTGAAGTTAGTTTTCAGATTGTTATTGGTAATTACTAGTGCTAGGTCGTTAGGGCCTGTCGACTCGGAAATCATTTTAAGCAAATGCGTTTTGACCCTGTGAGGTGATTGTGGAGCCTAGAGGCTCGATCATGGAGGAAATCAATGTGAGGCGGCTGTGGAACTTGAAGGTTTGTTCATAAATGTACCTTGTGCAAAGTAGTTCCGGAGCTCAGTGGTTCATTCCTGGAGGAAGACCAGCATGATCAGGCGTTGCAAATCACGGGAGCTTGTTGATCTACTGATGGAGAATATGGTGCCGGTGCCCTTGCGTCTTGAGGCCCGCCCGTGGACTCATGGGGCAAGCTTGCAAGCAACTAGGTTCTCTCAAGACCTTCTTATGGAATTGTAAGGCAGACTCAAGGGTAGATTGTTGGCAGATCACAAGCCAAAAGACTGTAGAAACTGCTGTTGTAGGGTTTCTTGTGGCCTATACTCATGGGATCATGAGGCAAACTTGAGTTTAGACCTTTGACGAATGAGCCGAAAGGATGTAGAGAAACGAGTGTTCTAGGGTATGTTGAGGCCCACTAGTGGGATCACGGGGTAGATTTGAGGTTAGATCATTGACCGACATGTCATTAAAGGCTATTGAGAAACTAGTGCCCTAGGATCTCTTAAGACCCACTCATGGGATCACTAGGCAGATTCGAGGTTAGACTGTTGGCAAGTTAGCCGTAAGGCTGTGGAGAATCCAAAGAGCGTTACCAAGAAATCCTCCTGAAATCAAGCCTGTTAGTATAATTAAATAAGTCCAAAATACTAGTGTAAGAAGTGTAAAACTGAGCCGAATGGCTCGATCTTCAATATTTTGCCCAGTAAGCATAGGCCGCCATTTGTTGAGACTAGCGAGCAAAGTTGGTTCTTATTTATCCTAATGTTCTCACTTGGTTTAATTTATTTTTATTTTTTTACACTTTTAGAGCTTTGTGGAGGTACGTATGAGGTGCTTGAGGGTGGCTTGATGGCAATGATCCTGCTGTTGGCACTTTATCATTACAACTTTGTGGAGATTCAGAGAACCCGAGTGTTGCTTGAGGCTGACCCACTGTAGGTGCTTTATCGTTGGAATATTTCTTGGAAAATTTGATGAGTTTTATGGAGACACGGGGTGCATAAGCGTAGCTGGACAGTCGCCCAGTAGTTGGCTCTATATCGAGATGTTAAGGAACTTTATGGAAAAATCCACAAAAAAATAAAGCAACTTTGTTAGTATAAATAAGTCCTAATCATGAGAAATGAGAAACGAATACAATGTCATAATGAGATCAGTGGTATTAATATCATATGCTCCGTGATTGAGCTTAACCTAGAGACAAATGGCTAAGATATACTTGAAATTGTTCGGCATGCACTTTAACATCTTCATGGCTTATTGGTCACCATGCACATGGGACCTGAATCGGGGAATCGACATGGTTGGTAGCGTCGATGCAATTTTCAATGTACCTGCTGTGTGCCCTAATGACTTGCAAGAGTGAAGAGTTGTATTCTTGCAAGTTCAAATGAATCTATGAATCAATAGTACGTACCTAGTAGATTATTTATAAGCTTGAGGTAACCTAATATGCAAGACTTCCTTCTAGACACAATTCTCGGCACTTAGTTTGGGATATTACCTTCTATAGCATTATCCAAAAATTCTAGTGGGGGCAGCAAGAGGGAGAATATAAGATACACTGGATTTCTTGGAAGTGGATGGGGAGATCAAAATCTGAAGGGGGGATGAGGTTTAGGAACCTCGACTCTTTAATATAGCAATGCTGCTTCCTTGCAGCCAGACAACTTGTGGAGGTAGGTGCTTATGTTCGAATAGGCATTGGCAGGGACACTCATATTTGGAAGGATAAATGGATTGCATATTCATCTCCCAGCAAGGTCCTTAGCACTATAAAAATTTTGGACCAAGATGCAAGAGTTGCAGATTTAATAGACCCTATCTCTAAGCAATGGAACTCCTACCTAGTGTAGTAGGTTTTTGAGCATAGGGAGGCTGAAATTGTCCTGAAAACTCCCATAAGCTCTCTTAATAGTAGGGACAAGGTTAGTTGGCAGGGCTCCAAAGATGGTAGTTTCTTAGTTAGGAGTGCATATCACCTGGCTATGACTAGGAATTTGGCCGAAAATGGTCAAGCCTCGAGCAGTGGTTCAACTAGAGCTGTTTGGGATCAACTATGGAAACTCAAAGTCCAACCTAGTGATAGAGTATTTCTATGGAGAGCATGCCTTGAGGCTCTCCCCACACAATCCAACTTATTAAAAAGAAGAGTAGTTGAACATCCACTCTGTCCAATCTGCTGCAGGGAAGAAGAAACTGTCAGCCATGCCATTTGGAACTATCAATTAGCAAGGGATGTTTGGAACAATTGTTCTATGCAATTACAAAAGTGCTCTATAACCTGCCTCTCTATGTTGAACTTCTTTGAAGCATTAACTATTTCTATGGACAGCCAAGTTCTTCAAGAGTTTGCTGTTGTAGCTAGGAGAATTTGGTGGAGAAGAAATAGGTTTATTTTTAAGGAAGGATTCATCCACCCGAATGGGCTAATTAAAGAGGCAAGAGTAACATCAATATGCTAGAGGCAGAGGATGATGCCAAAGCTGCTAGACATAGTAAGCCTTGCCTATTAGCTGAAGCAAGGCAGGCATTTCCCTCGAACTGATTTAAGATTAACTGGGAAGTGCAATTGACAAGGGGCACAGTCAAATTGGTGTTGGACTAGTAGTGAGGGATAAGGAAAGCCAGGTTTTAGCCACGATGAGAATTAGAAAACCTTTGTTCCCTGTCCCTCTTCTTGCTAAAGCTCTTGGAGCACTACAAGCAGTCTAATTTAGTTTGGATTTAGGACTATCACAAGTCATCATTGATGGGGACTCTTTGCAAGTTACTACTGCCCTTAAAGGTGATAAGGAACGCTGGAGCTGTGTGAGTATGTATGTTGATGAAGCTAAACAATTGTTAAAACACTTTGCTAAGTGGGATGTTTCTCATGCTAGGAGAACTGGTAACACAATGGCTCACTTATTAGCAAAAGATGCTCTGTCCATTTCTGAATTGATTGTAACATTGGAGGAAATCCCTTAGTGTATTTCCCATTTGAGTTAATGAAATGGCACTGAGGTTTTACTTAAAAATAAATAAAAAACTAAAAAAAATAAAAAATAAAAAACTTCTACAGCACAATTGAGCCATTGATAGTGTCCGTCCAACACAAATATCTTGCTTGAACTTATCTTCATAGACCCAAATCCTATTGCAATATGGTTGGTTAGGTTTCCATATCGGTCCTTCTAGGGTTTATCCTTGTGGACTGGCCCATATATTATAGGAAAACGAGTGGTTGATCCTTGTCCCTAGAACCATACGGTGCATTTGATGTAGTTCGATTATTTAACTGCTCTTTATCATGTGAACCTTGCATGACTGTGCCTTTGGTCGCCCGTGGCTCATTCTTCACCTAATAAACATAATTTTTCTCAATAATTACCTGGCAAATCCTTGTCGTTCGTGTGCTGGTGGGAATTTTATCTTTTCCCTCCATGTCATCCATTTCAAATAATATGATACCTTCCTTTTGAACACATGTCCTTCCCTTGTAGTGGAAGTAATTTGTGCGTTCCACCCATCACCCCATGATTCATTTCATCGTGCAGCTTGAAATCCGTCAACCCATCTAAGACACATCTCCTTATGTAGCATAAAATACAGGATTTGTTCGGCATGTTCTTTCTACTGCACACACGTGGTACCTCCCATTTGGCTTCAACTATTGAACCCTTTGCGGCTCTACCTTCCCATAACCGTCATAATTGTGATGCCGCCAACCTTTGCTTGGGATGTAACGAGACTTAGAGCATTGGCGCATACAATACATGGTTATATACCCTAGTTCATGACAGTTAATATGCAGTGTATCCTAATATGCAACTAATAGTTTGCAATAATCATAGCGGAAAAAAAAGTTGATTGATAAAATTTCATGCTAGAATGAACTAAACATCGCAATAATTTAAGTTAACCATAGATAGATGTTGTCTTACTTAAAGAGGTCCCAACATTAAGGTATAAGTTCAGACATAAAGTGGGAGTTTGAATCTCCTTATTACAGACGACTACATTAGGTTCCATAAACAAGTAGATCAAAACATCTCTCTAATATAGTCCATAGTGAATAGGACCATCTCTAAGAACATCATTATTAACTTCATCTTTCGGTCGAGGTCGGGCTCATTCTCAATCATTTAAAGCCAAGGGGTGGAGTTCATCACCATCCTATTCATCAAAGGTTAGTCTTGACATAACTTCTACAATTTTGGGGAAATGGTAGTGGGACTACCACATTGAGATTCATTGAAATCTTAGTAAGTTAAATAACCAACTTGCACAGAGATAAGATATGCATGATTAATGATAAACATGAGATGTGTGCCAGATATGCAGACAACCAGTATTTGTCTCCTATCCAAATTCCTCAACATCTTCAGAAAAACTTTAATGCACATTTTCTTAAAGAGAATGTTTTGTACTTCATTTTTTTTAAAAAAACAGAACATTTCTTATTCATTAGATCTATCATTAACAGATCATAACATATTCATCACAGCTCCCCATTTTGCACTGTGAGTACCTATCGGTGACCGTAGTAGAATTCACGTTGAAACTACGTTGTGCAGGTCACATGAGTTCCTATCAACATTCATGCATTGATCAACACCAAAATACTACAAAACTTTCAAACTAGGTATAAGCATAATGTATCTAGCTTCTCTATGACGTGTGATCCTTTAAAGCCTAAATAAATCATGTATTTTAACTCTTAACATGATGGTAATTGGTTTCTAAAGATTTATAACACAAACTTTGGGAAAAATAATCATGATATCACATGATAACATTCATGCAAGCTGTAACACCCTGGTCCTGGAGGGATCAGAGAGTTAACTCATGAGGCCGAAACTCATCTCTTATATCACAATTATAAATACTCCAAATTCTAATTAAAACATAAATTCATTTATTTAAACCAAACATATATGTTCCTCCACCAGGACACCATAGAAAATACCTCGTTAAAATAAACTAAAATCTCCATAGGCTCGGACATAACCATAACTCGAAACATCAAAATAACATGAAAAAATAATTCTACTAAGTAAAACTCTTCAATAAATAATTGTGCACTTTTACGCTTATTCCTCTATGATCATCAGTCTTGCTAACACTTCCTATTCTTGACTTCTAGCTGAGGCATCAAAATTATCTGAAAAATGTTATGGAGATAAGAGAGTGAGTTATCAGCAACTCAGTATGCAAAGAAACTCTACTAGTGAGTAAACATGAGCATTTACAAAAAAAAATTAGAATGTAGAACAAAACATTTCCATTTTCAGAGTGTGGAAACAAAAACATGTTATCAAAATATCAAAGCGAATATTCAAAAGTATTTTCATTCAAAAATATCCTTTGGCATAGCACAAATGATCATTATCATCATCATCATATCAGAACATCATATCAGAAAAGAGGCCATGTATAACTCCTGTGGTAGGGTTGTGCATCTGTAAATAGCCAAGCAGAACATAAATCACTCTGTCACTGACTCACTCAAAAATGAGTAGCACTAATGCTCTCCCAAGTGCAGGAGGATGTTGTGTAATAATAAGGAATAAATTCCTAGATCGTCTCCTCAGGGAAAGTTACTCAAAAATTAAACTCGTTGAAAAAGTGTGAAAAACTTCACAAAGAGAAAAGAAACAGATGGTATGTGCAATGAATGGAAAGGTTACTAGTCATGGACTAGATTCATGTTTTTAGATTTTTGATTGTCGGATTAGAAATGTAAATGACTAAAAGATTAAATTCAGAAATTAATAAAACTAAATTAAGAATTAAACTAGATTAGAAAGTAATTGATAAACATGCACTAAATATTGAAAAGCCCCAAATTAAAGGTTCAACACAAAGTTATGAAAATTAAATAAACATTGTATATAACGAAAATAAAATACACGAAAATAGCACAAGAACATAAAAGTGAAAAAAAAAATAAAAGTTAAAAACTCCTTCTCCATTCTTTCCTCACTCTCCTGGTTAATAAAACAAACTATATAAATAAATAAACTAAGAAAACTAAAATAAAGCTGCCACCTCAAGATGCCAAAAGAAAAAGCTAAAAAGAGAAAAAATCTGCCGACTCCTATTTCATAATCCTCGAACGAAAAAGAATGAAATATAAAAATAAAAATAAACCAAAACCGAGCGAGAGAGAGACCCGTGATGTCTGAAACGTAGAAACTAAAAGTAATAATAAGATGAAACCAACCGAACAATAGTCTGAACTAAGAATGAGAAATAAAAAAAAAACAAAAGATGCAACCGTCCATTAAGTCTGGAACGAAAGAAAAATATAAGGAAAATAAAATCCAAAACTGCCGAATGGTTCTGTTAAAATAAAACTGTAGAAAATAACATGAAGAAGAAAACAAGAAGCTGCCGAATGGTAAATGAAGATGCAGAAAATAATATGCAAACAAGAAAACAAGAAGCTGTCGAATGGTAAATGAAGATGCAGAAAATAATATGCAAACAAGAAAACAAGAAGTTGCCGAATGGTAAATGAAGATGCAGAAAATAATAAACAAGAAGCTGAAACTGCCTTTTAATCAGGTCTGAAATGAAAACAGAAAAAAAAAAACTAAACCAACGTAAACTCAAGTCTGAAATGAAAAAAACTTCTGCTGCAACTTCAAGTGCAGAGTAAAATTCTGTGTGTGTGTTCCCCCCTCTTCTAAGCTTCCAGCCCCTTAGTTTTATAGCTCAGCTTGTGTGTTTGCTGCGCTCTCATTTTCTGTCCGTGATTTATGCATGTTTTCGGTGCATGAATTCCAACCGTGATGCTTGTTTTCTGTATCTATTTTTCTGCATCTTGGCGTGTGCTGCATGTGCTGTGGGCTCCAGCATGTGTGTTTTTCTATTTTTCTGCATGTGTTTTCTTCACTGCATGTGCCGAGTTTTTGGTAGAAATTCTGCTGCTGTTTTTTCTGCTGCTGTTTTTTTTCTATTTTCTGCATTTCTGCATTTCTATTTTCTGCATTTCTGCATTTCTGTTTTCTACATTTCTGCATCTGTGAGTTTAACTTTTCTGCATGCTTTCGGTGGATTGTGAGCTGCTTTTGCTTCTGCATGTATTTTTTCTCCCTGCATCCGTGGACTGCATGTGCATGTGTGCTTTGCTTCCCTTTTATTTTCTGCATGTGTTTCTTTTTTTTCTGCATGTGTTTGTGCTTGTGTATTTTCTGCATTGCTGTCCGAGTGATGCATCTCCCGTGGGCCCAAGTGTTTCCTCTCCTCTGCATATGCATGTGTGAGCTGTTGCCTTGCATGTGTGTTGAGCTGATGCTTATTTTCCTGCATGTGTTTTGGCTTTATTTTTCTGCATGTGTAAGCTTTCTGCATGTGCTTTGGTTTGCTTTATTTTCTGCATGTGTTGCTGTATGTGAGTTCCAGCTTGTGTGAGTGGTTGCTTCTGCCGTGAGTTTCCTGCATCTATGATGAGAATTTTCTGCATGTGGTTTGCTTTATTTTTTCTCATGTGTGCCGTGATTTGCTGCTGTCCAAGTCAGTTTCTGCAGCAGATTTTCTTGACTTTTTTGTTGCCCAACTTGTGCAGAATTTCAGTGGAGAAGAGCAGCAGAATTTCATGACTTTTTGTTGCCCAACTTGTGCAGAATTTCAGTGGAGAAGAGCAGCAGAATTTCATGGAGAAGAGCAGCTGAAAAATGGTGGAAAGAGCAGCTTATGTTGGATGACTTTTCAGCACAATAAAACAGCTTGTCTCTTTTAGTTGAAAACTCCTACACGGTTCTCCTCCACTCCCAATTCACTCCAGCCGAAATTCTCACAATCAACTCCACAAACTTTGTCACTCTACAAGTCAAGCACGGCTCTTCCTATAGAGAATTAAAATTCCACCGATTCTACACCTCAAACCAAGCACATGGAACCTCTAATTTCTTTCTAATCCAACCACCCTTTTTTTATTTCTTTTCTTGTGCAACTCTCACCAATCCAAATCAAGACATTTTAGCCAACATCAAATAGTTCCAACCGGATCCCATTTGAATTTTATTCAAGCTGAAAATATGAAGAAAGAAATAACATTCAAAAATAAATATCAAAATTATGTTATATATTTGAAGAGATATTGCCCAATTATATCATAGTTATAAAATTAAGCATAAACATGATATTAATCAATTAAAAATCACAACTCGAATTTATGCTTATTAACTATTTTTCCATCTAAAATCAATAATAATGTCATGAGGAATTTAAAATACATTGGTTTTAAATAGTTAAAATATGCAATATCTCAGCTCAATCAGTCACCAAGGTATGCACTCAAATAGAGACCACTACTATAACCCGTGGCAAGGTTGTATCCACTATTATAACCTGTGGTTGGGCCGTATGCCACTATTATCACCCGTGGCAGGGCCGTAACTGAATAGAGCGAAAACATAATCAAATTCAAAATCAGAAAGTCATGCCAAAGTTTTTCAGAAGTCACATCTTATCAAAACAGAGTACTGAACAAAATCATATCATCTTCAGAATCAAAACAAATCTAGAGCATTTTCACATAGTCATGTACAAATTTTTATATTTGCTCTTTTTCAATAGTACAAAAACAAAATGCCAAAAATAAGCTCATGTCTACACTAGTCTTAACAAAAATGCTTCCTCTTTCATCAAAGTTCATGAGTAATGCTGAACAAATAACTGAGGTTGTTTTCACATTTCTTTTAAAAAATAAACATGCATATTTTCCAAAATCAACCATGTTTCATTTTCTTTTTATGCAAAGTCTAGTATATAAATCCCGCTTACCTGAATTTCTTAGGTTTTTCTAAATTTCATCACAACAATGTCAAAAGAATATCAATCATCACCTATGAAATTCATGTAACCTGAGTAAATCTTCCATTGAACAAATACCTCACATTTACACATGAAATACCTATTGTAATTCCTCAAAAACCTAAAAATTCTCTTAACCTAAAAAATACCCTCACTTTCTAAATTCCTCAATATTCACCAAATAAGAATTCATACTAAAATAACATAATCGAATAAATAAATATTAAAATCATTTAAATATCCTTAATACATTTCTTATAATTTCACAACTTAGTACATAATATAATAAAATCTATCAAACCAATCATTTAAACTTGATTAAGTATTAAGAAGAATCATTTAATCTTATGTTAAACGATTTAATCTAATTAAGTATATTCGAATATGCTAAATGATCAACACAAGATATTGAGTTATAGACATAGCATAACATGCTGTTTTCCTCAAGTTTAAACCTTCAATCAATTAATCAAGATGTTAGCTAAACTTAGGATATTATATCAAGACATGTCATGGCTAAAAGTTTATACCGAAATAATTCACATATGCAAGACTCCAAATCTAAACCGTATGTGCATTCCCAAGTTCATCCTTATATAACTCAATCAAATCTTCCTTCTCATGACATAATTTAAAGCCTAACATGTCAATCAATCATCCAACAAAAAGATAGGGTAGGATTACTCACCAAACCTTGGCTTATGGTGCTCTCAAGATCAACTCACTCTACGAACTTCACTCTCACCACTCAGTTTCACTCATTTCTCACACTAAGAGTGTTTTGCTCTCAAGAATACTAATGAGAAGCTTGAAAAAGGTGTGTGAGGAAGTGATGGATGAAGTGCGATATTTATAGGACTCAATAGAATGAGTGAGGGGTGAGGGAGTGCACGACTTGGGCTGAAGGGTTGACGGTGATTGGTGTGTGTGGGTGGTGGAGTGTTTGATTACATTTCAGATTTGCACAGCTAAATAGTTGCATAAATGACTTAATTATACAATGGACAAGGACTAGGTGAAGGTCATTGGTGCAGATTTTGAATGACTCCAAAAGTTAGAAACAAAATCAAATGATTTCCATGAGTACAAAGTTGGAAGCCGATGGTTTTGGCTTCACCAAAGCTGCCCAGTTTTTTATCCCTCTTTGTCCCATCCTTGTGATCTATTTTTTTGGGTATACTAACCACTATTAAGTAGCTTTTACAGGTGGGTAATGAGGTAGGAATGTTTGTCATTTGATTTACTTTGAGCAAAAAATGAAAGAGGGTTGAATGTGCATAGGTTTCAACCAAGTGAGCATCTTGTGTGGCACCAATTCATCAGTTAGTTTTGCTATCCATGGGAGAGGATTGGCCAAGCATGTAAATGATTACTTTGAAACACTTATTTAGGGCTAAATGGTAGAGGTTGTGGCATGGGAAGGTGGCTAGTTTTGGTACATAAATGTTTTGAAAATCATGAGCAGTTTAGCTTGGTAAAGTCCCATTTCTAAGTTGAATGATTGAGTTTTTGGATTGAGTTATGGAACTGTTTTTGGCTTTATTTTAGGTTTGAGTCTAGGTGAAATGATGAGGGCTGAATGGTATAGAAGACCTCTTTGAAAACTTGTTGAAGAACCATGGTTTCAATGGCTTGTTTAGGGGTCTATCGGTTTGCACTAGTGTGTGCCGATTGGTGGACTTCCATGGCATTGACATGTCTTTTCCTCAAGTGAAATGGATTGGATTTTTTTATATTGTTCTAGGGTTGTTTAAGAGTGATGAAAAACAAGTAAAATGGACTAAAGTTTCAGATAAAAAATATGAAAAAAAGAATTTGAAGAAAACTATGCAAGTCATTATGTTTGAGTTACTATTCATGAAAATGATGAGGGTTTTGGAAATGGTAACATAAAATCAAGTTAGAGATCTTACCATGGTTGAAAATCAAACCCTAGGGAATGTGTGAGATGGGTTTTAGAAGAAAGGAAACTAATGGTATGGCGTGAGTGGGGTCTAATTTGAAATGGTGATAGGATTACCTCATTTATTTTCGCAAATGAGATGAGATGAGATGAGTTGAGATAAAAGTTGAAAGTTAAATAAAATATTGTTAGAATATATTTTTTTAATATTATTTTTATTTTGAGATTTGAAAAAGTAGCATTGTTTAGTTTATTTAATGTGAAAATTTAGAAACATTGTAATGATTAGATGAGATGATAATGGTTGTAAAAACAAACAAGACCTAAGCTTTTGCTCCAAGTTTTGAATTCTCATTGGGCCAAATATTCAAGCCTTTTCCGTTGGCCTTGAAATGGAACTTTCCTTGGGCCCCATGTTCAGATTTTTATTGGACATTTCCTTGGCCCCAATAGTTCACTAAGTTGGATCTTAGTCTTGGGTTTTACTAAGTTGGGCCTATAGTCTTGGATCTTACTAAGTTGGGCCCAATATTCTTGTGTTTATCATGTTAGGCCTAAAGTCATGTGTCTACCAAGTTGAGCCCATAGTCTTAAGTCTATCCTTAGCCCTCTCATCTTAATAAGTTCGGGCCTATTTAACCAACCATTGCACCTTCTTCAAATCCATCTAGTATTTTAACCAAGTTACTTAGCTCACCAAGGTGGCAAGTCTCCAATATGCCACTTGTCATTCTACCATTAGCTTCTTGGCACATTTTTTCAAAATTAATAGCACTAAAAATACTAACTAAACCAATGGTGTAAGTTCCTTTTGCCAACTCATGGTCCAAAAATTACCTTTTTCTTAAGGATCACAACTTCTACTAAGCTAAGGTCATGATTACTATGGTCAATTCCTAAGGTTCCTTTAAGTGGGGTGTTACATCCTCCCCCCTTAAAAGAAGATTTCATCCCTGAAATCGCAGTAAGAAATCTTGGAATGAGTTAGAATATGAGAATGATGCACACATACATACCTATATACTCACCAGAGGATCTAAAGCTCTAAACTAGATGAGAAAGCATTTGTAATGTCCTCATCTTCTGATACTTCATCCTGGGTAAGGTATACAAGGTCTTCCTCTTCTGAATCGTAATACATATTAACTTACTCCGCAAGCTCTCTTCAATGTTGTGTCGCTGCATCCTCTATTTCTAGGACAGATTCTGAAGAACCTTCCACTTTTGTTTTACTAATTAATGCATCAGCCACAACATTAGCTTTACCAAAGTGATATTTAATTTCACACTGGTAGTCACTAATCATTTCTTCTTTGCCTCATATTTAAATTCTTTTGGCTGAATAGGTACTTGAGGCTCTTAGATCAGTGAATACTTTGCAAGTCTCACCATACAAATGATGTCTCCAAATCTTCAAGGCAAAAATCATGACGGCTAACTCTAAATCGTGGGCGATTTAGAGTTCTCAAGAAGTGTAGGCGAAAATGCATTCATATTACATAAGCATGCATCCAAGTCTCGATTTAGATGTGTCGCTGTAAACCACATAAGGCTTATGTGGTTCTGGCAATGCTAAAACTAGTGTGGTTGTCAACCTTTTCTTGAGTTCCAAAAAAACTTGATAGCATTTCTTTGTCCAAACATACTTAATGTTCTTTTTGGTTAGAGTAGTAAACGGCCCTAAAAGTTTAGAAAATCCCTCCACAAACCTTCGATATATCCAAACAATCCTCCAAAACTTCAGATCTTGTGTACATTGGTAGGGCATTGCCAATTTATCACCACTTTGATCTTACTAGGATCAGCTGCTACTCCTTTACTTTGAAATCACTTTCACTTCCTTGAGCCAAAATTCACACTTGCTAAACTTGGCATATAGCTTGTGCTCTTTAAGTCTTTCTAGCACCAAGCCGAGGTGTTGCTTATGTTACTCATCGCTTCTTAAATAGATCAGTATGTCGTCAATGAATATGACAACAAACCTATCCATATAGGGCCTAAATACCCTGTTCATCATATCCATGAATTTGTAGTGCCCATATCATGTTCGAAATGCCATCTTAGGGATATCCTGCTCCCTAATCTTAAGTTGGTGGTATCTTGACCTTATGTCTATTTTGGAGAATATTGACGCTCCCTGTAATTGATCTAATAGGTAATTGATATGTGGTAATGGATAGTTATTCCCAATAGTCGATACACATCTTCATCGACCTGTCTTTCTTTTTTATGAATAATATTGTTGGACCCGATGGTGAAGAACTAGGACAAATAAATCATTTCTCCAGAAGTTCCTCTATCTGAATCTTAAACTCATTTAATTCTAATGGGCCATACGGTATGGTGCTCTATGAATGGGGTTGTGGCAGGTTTCAATTCTTTAATGAACTTTATTTCCCTATTAGGGGGTAACCTTGGTAAGTCATCTGTGAATACCTCAGGAAAATCCTCAACTACATCTATCTACTGAATCTCCTTATCCCTATTGGAGTCTTCAACTATCAAAGCTAAATTGGCTACAGCACCGTTGGCGATGCAATTTCTAACTTGCAACATGAGATTAAAGATGGAATACCCTTTACAATTCCTCCCATAAAATGAATCCTACCAACTATAGATAAATCAAATACAATCTCCTTCCTCCAACAATCTATCTTGGCAAAGTGCTTGGATAACCAGTCAATTCCTAATATCAAATCAAATCCTAATAGGCTGAAGAAATAAGTTCTGCTTCCCGAATCTTTCCTTCTAGACTTAGAGGATAGTCACTAATAACTTAGGGGTACACATGACTGTACTTCCATCGGGAATCGTAAATACTACTATTTGAGGTAGTGATTTTGTCAGCAGGATAAATGTTTGTGCAAACGCCTCTGACATGAGGGACCTTGTTGCGCTAGAGTCAAACAAGGCACACGCTGTATATCTGTATAGTGTGACACTACCTAAACTGTAATCATCAACTATCATATACTTAGTAGCTATATCAGAAAGATTGATTTCTATTAAAACGAAAGGGGTACTTTAGGGAAAATACTAGTAATGACGTTGATCTCCTCTATTTTTGGTGTTTAGTCATCTACTTCTCCAAGGGTGATGATGTAAACGCAGGCCTCAGTGTGACGCCCCCAACTCCCACGTACGGACACGTGGAAATCGAGACATTGGGATGATGACAACACGGGTCACGTATTCCATCGCTGAGTGCCAAGTGTGTGCACATGCAACATGTGTAAACAAGAGTGCAACGGTTAAGTTAAAGTCAACTAACTAAGTACCAAAAATTTTAAATACAATTTCACTTAAATAGAAGTATTTCAAAAGTATTACAATTATCTGATAAAAACATAATAAAACCATAGTACATGATCCAAAAGCAGGAAACAAATCCCAATATAAAAGCAATCCCAAATCATTCCTCCGGCAAAACCTCATCCTTAGCTACAAAAGGTGGCTGAAAGGCAACGTAACAGTGTAAAATACACTATGGACGTGGGTCATAAAATAGTAACATACCCACTTTTGAATGGGAACAAACTAAGATTTGGGACTGATAGAGAATGATTTAGAGGTGTTTGTGAAGCTATTTGGAAGTGGTGGTTGGCTGTAGGTGGCGGCCAAAATGGCGGTGGAAGTAAAAAATGGTCAAATCGGAGATGGAGGTGGTTGAGCTTCACCGACGACGGATCGAAGCTGGGGATGGGTGGTTTGAGATATTGGAGGGCCGATGATGAAGTGGTGAAGAGATGGTGGCCGGTGGTTGCGCGACAACGGCACAAGGAGGATTTTGGGCTGCGGCTTGGTCGTGCGCGTGCGACTTAACGGTGGCTCGGTTGGGGCTGAAATTGGAGGAGGGTGGACCCCGGTAGGTGGGGAAGAGGATGATGGGGGCGGTGTAGGTCACATCCGGCGCAAAGCGGAGTAGTGGCAGCTTGAAGAAAACGACAGGGAGAGAGGGGGAGAGAGAGAGGGTCGCATGGGCTGGGGGGGAAAAGGGAAGGAAAAGAAGAAAAAGAAAAAAAGAAGAAAATGGAGAAAAGAAAAAGAGAAGAAAAGAAAAAGGAAAAAAGAAGAAGGGAGGAAAAGAAAGTGAGATCCAGTCCTCACATCTTGGGTCAAGAAACTGATCCAATGAAAACTAATTTCAAAATAACAAGTTAAATAAAATAATTCAAATGCTGTAATTAAATAAAATAAAATAATAAAATTCAACAATAAACTACTTTAAAATAAAGAGCACAATAAAATAAATAAAAGCCAAATAAAAACACTACAACTCAATGTTAATAAAAATAAAATAGTTAAAACCCAACAATAAAATAATTCAAGCTAGAGAGTAATTTAAATGCGACATAATTATTAATATCAAGAAAACACATTATTTAAATCTTACAACTTAAAAATCATAAAACAATACAAAGAAAAATACGTTTAATTTAAAATAAGAGAACCACTTATTATAATAATTTAGATAATCCTTTAGTAAAAGTACACGTAAATATGGGGTATCACACTAAGTAGGTAGTCTTTGATTCAGTTTGTTACAAGGGTTGATGAAATTTTCAGCTTCTTGAGTACTCTTAGGGCAATCCCGAATCATATGGCCATGGTGTCCACATTTGAAGCATGTTCCCAACCAAAATTTGCATTCTCTATCATTGGCCTTTGCACACTTTCGACAAGTAGCAAGTGAGGTGGGCATTACTCTCTTTCCTTTGTTAACTCCTGGCACCATCCTTCCTTTGTCGCTACTCAATCCCAAAGCAAGAGGAGAAGCTCTCTTCCGCTCCAGATTAATTTAAGCTGCGACACTTCTTTGCTCAGCTTCAGCTATAAAAGCCACATTAACCAGCTCTTGAAAATTACGGATGTGGAAGCAAGCTACATGGCTGCGAAGTTTTATGGAGACCCGATGTTCTTTATTGTTGGAAAACTTCTTGTAGAAATTGAGGACTTTTATGGACACCCAAGGTGCAAAAGCGTAGCTTGACAGTCACCCCGTACTCGGCTCTTTATCGAGATGCAAAGGAACTTTATGGGAAAATTCACAAAAAAAAGTAAATTTGTTAGTATAAATAAGTCCCAAGCATGAGAAATGACTACAATGTCATAATGAGATCAGTGGCATTAATATCATATGCTCCGTGATTGAGCTTAACCTACATACACATGTGGCTAATACTTGAAATTGTTAGGAATGCACTTTAAAATATTCTTGGCTTATTGTTCACCATGCACATGGGACCTGAATTGGGAAATCAACATGGTTGGTAGTGTCGATGCAATTTTCAACGTACCTACGGTGTGCCCAAATGACTTGCAACGAGAAAGGAGAGTTGTGAGTGAAGAGTTACTCTTGCAAGTGCAAATGAATTTATGAATCAATGGTATGTACCTAGTAGGTTATTTATAAGCATGAGGTAACCTAATATGCAAGACTTCCCTGTAGATACAATCCTTGGCACCTAGTTTGGGATATTACCTTCTACAGTATGATTTGGCCATTGATAGTGCCAATCGCAATATGGTTGGTTAGGTTTGCACATTGGTTACACCCTTTTAGGGTTTATCCTTGTGGATTGGCCCAAATATTAAAGGAATACGAGTGGTTGACCCATGTCCCTGGACCCATACGGTGCATTTGATGTAGTTCAACTCTTTAAGTGCTCTTTATCATGTGAACCTCAGATGACCGTGCCTCCAGTCGCTCGTGGCTCATTCTTTGCCAAATAAACATCATAATTACCCTTGAAATGCTTGCCACTCGTGTGTTGGTGGGAATTTCATCTTTTGTGTCCATGTCATCCATCTCAAATATGATACCTTCCTTTTGAACACGTGTCCTTCTCTTGTAGCGTAACTAATTTGTGCATTCCACCTGTCTCCCAATGATTCATTACATCTTGTATCCTAAAATCCATTAGCCCGTCTAACCCACATCTCCTTTTGTAGCATAAAATATAGGATTTGTTCGACATCTTTTTTTTGCTTCACACACGTGGTACCTCCCTTTCGGCTCCACATTCCCATAACCATCATAATTGTGATGCCCTCAACCTCCACTTGGGATGTAAAGGAGACTTGAAGCATCTGGACATGCAACACATGGTTATATACCCATGTTCATTACAGTTAATATACAATGCATCCTAATATGCAACTAGTGGTATGCAATAATCAGTGTAGAAAAAAAAAGGTTAATTGATAACATTTTATGCAAGAATGAACTAAACATTCCAATAATTCAAGTTAACCATAGAGAGATGCTGCCTTACTTATAGAGGTCCAAACATCAAGGCATAAGTTCAGACATAAAGTGGGAGATTGAATCTCCTTATTACAGACAAAACAGGTAGATCAAAACATCTCTCTAATAAACATCTCTCTAATAAACATGTAGATCAAAATATCTCTCTAATACGCTCTATAGTGAACATGACCATCTCTAAGAACATCATTACTAACTCCATCTTTCAGTCGAGGTCGGGCTCATTTTCAATCATTTGAAGCCAATGGGTGTAGTTCATCACCATCCTATTCGTCAAAGATCAGTCTTAACACAACTTCTATCATTCCAGAGGGAATGGTAGTGAGACTAGTGTAGTTTCCATTCAACGGTGAGCTACAGGGTTGTACATCTAGACTCTCGATATTCTTATGAAAAAACTAGGATTGGAAGTTTTTCTTTGTTTCTAAAGATGGATGGGAGTTTCTCATCGATAAAACCAGTGTTGTAAGTTTCCAGTGAAGGCCTTGTGGCATCACGATCCCAATGGTCATGATTTTGAGGTTACTCCCACTAGGGTAGAAACAGAGAGTTTGAATACTATTTGTTCATAGGTTGAGGGAAACTTGTACTTTGTCAAGTTTGACGTGATCTTAACTCAAGAAAACACTATTTGTCTCTTGGTGTAGTTAGATCGATGGCGAATTCTAGGCTGTCAAACACTTGGGTCCACAAGTCAAAGGCTCTCTTGTGGACAAGAGAGGCCAGGTCCCGTTCTATCTGATCTTAATGAAAAAAAAAGCCCTACTCTTGGGGTGACAGATTCTACTGTGGGTCATGTGCCCATCGTGACCTTTGTCAAAAGGGGGCACAAGGCCTCCTCAGTCGCCAATAGTTCCTTAGTCCGGCGACCATTGAGAAATGTGACATTGACCCCCACCGGCACACCTTGACTGCCTTGCCGAGGTCATTAATCAAGTAGTCGAGGACTTGGAATCATTGTTAGATTCTTCATTCTTCGATTCCATGCTCGACATCTTCCTAGGCTCCTTTCCCATGGCTTTGTATGAAAGGTTTGGGTCTTTATCATCTTCTTTGATAGCGAGTGAAATCGTTAAAGTGTTAGAGGTTAGTGAGGAAGAGCATACTCCCATCTCCCCTGAGATGGTGGCATTATCGATCTCAGGGGAAACTCTTGAGGGTGAGTCCCTCGTTAAAACAAGCCACTATTTTTGTAGGGAAGCTCTTGAGATTGTTATGGAGGTGTTCATCGCTAATCTTGGCAAGGAAGTTTCAAGGCCTTCCTCGCCCGAGGGGAGTCCTCGCCTATTGTTACTCCTAGTGAAGAAGCTCATGGTTCCATTGAGTTTATGGGGAATCAACTCATTCTACCCTCGCTAGGTTCAAGGGCATCCCCTTCTATGGCCTTTTAAGTTTCTTGGTCGGCGGCTTTCACTGAATAGGCAGGTGATCTGAGGATTGGGTTCTTGCCCAAAGATGCTTGGTCCTTCCCCAACTCAACCTTCATCATCTACCTCACAAGCAGGTGGATCCTCTGACCCTTTGGTGGCCCAAATTGGTTGAAAACTTGAGCCATTCCTTTCCCCGGCTTGTATCCTCACTTTCTGTTTATTTGATTCTTTCTTCAAGTTTGTTGATTAACTTTAGTCGTTTGTCATAAGGTTTACATCCTTAGCCCAATTTATTGCTAACAGCCAGTCTAGTTTGAAGGAATAAATCCAATCTTCCCGTTCCTTATTGGAGAGAGCTCGACAAGCTGTTTATGAGGCAATGGAGTAAAGGAAACAATGGGAGGTTGCATACTCCCGGTTGCACTCTACTTGCACGTCCAAGAGGCGAAGATAGATATTCTAAGGGTTGAGGATTCTGGCATTCAACGCACCTTAACTCTGGATAAGTACTCTCTGGAAAGGGCACATAGTGACTTAGCCTAGAGTGTGAGTGGGAGGCTAACCGTGCATCCATACTCTTAGAAGATGTGTTAAAGGAAGAATGCAATTGTGTCCACAAGTTGGAGGATGAACTAGAGGAGGCGGGTGGGTGTTGCTCTACCTCTGTGGAGAGAGCTTCAAAGACTAAAGATTTTCATCGGTGTCTTTATTTGGACCTTGATGTCATCCATGGAGAATTGGCCCAATCAAAAACTAGGCTTTGTATTGCTAAAGAGGAGATTAGACAAACCAATGGGCATTATTTCAAGCTCCAGCTGTAATTGAGATTGTGAAGGAGAAACTTGCATGGTCTCAACAGTGTGTTAATGAGTTTGATGTTGAGCTCAAATCTTACAAGGATGAGATTGTCTACCTTTCCCCTCAACTCTCTGCGGCTACTCGGGTTCGTGACTGAGCATGGGGGATCAAGTACAACCTTGGGTTGAGGATGTTAAAGAGGTTTTTGTTAGCGCACCCTGAGGCAAACTTGAAGACTTTAGACTTGAAGAATCTTTTTCCCAACTTGACTACCTTACTCATCTTAGATTCTCTTGGGGCTGACATGATGCCAGACGCTTTACTAAACCAACCACATCGCCATCCTCTAACTAGTTCCTCCTATTATTTTGTGTTCTGATCTTGTAATATTTTGTCTTGGCTTTTGATATGTTTGTATCTTGTGAGACACTTACTATGTTATGTGTGTATTGCTTTGGAGTTTCACCTATAGTGCCTTATTTTGCAATGTCGATATGTAGCTTGTAATATTCTGTTTTGGGTTTGCTTTGTGAGGGACATACCACATTACATGAAAATTCCTTTGATCTCTAATTAGTAGTTGTGACCTTCCTATTCCTTTCATCTCCAACTTTTCTTTTGTACTTTGTACCTCATTATTTTTGCTCTATTGGCAAATATGGGTGTAACTTAGGCATGGTTAGCCTTTGAACATCATGAATGGGTGTGAGTGTTAACCTCGATCATATACGCATTGTTAGCACTCGGCTTGGAAAGTAAGCAAGAGAATCTCTCGACCGCTGCCGAGGCAAAGGTTAACCCAGATCGCATAGGCGTTGTTAGCCTTTAATCACCATAGTTGGGTGGCAATGTTAGTCCCAACTGCATGCACATTGCTAACACTCATCTAAATGAGTGGGCGGAAGATTTTCTAGACTGCTATTTGGGTGAAGGCTACCCTAATTGCATGTGCGTTGCTAACACTCAGCATAGAAAGTGAGTAGGAGAGAGATTTTCTCAACCGCAACATGGGTGAAGGCTAACTTTGATCACATTCGCATCGCTAACACCCGACTTGGAAAGTGAGTGGAAGATTTTCTCAACTGTTGCTTGGGCGAAGGCTAACCCCAACCACATGCACGTTGTTAGCTTTTGGTCGCCAGATACAAGTGTTAGTCCTAATCACATGTGCGTTGCTAACACTTAATTAGGGGATTGGGTGGGAAAATTTTCTTGACTGTTGTTTGGGTGAAGGCTAACCTTGATCACATGAGTGTTGTCATCCTTTGATTGCTAGATGTGAGCGTTAGCCTCGATCACATGCGAATTACTAACACTAGGCTTAGAAAGTGAGCGCGAGATTTTTGAATCGCATGTGTGTTGCTAACACTTGGTTACTTCCTCAAAGAGCGTCATCATTCTTGGTCTAAGCTGCATAATATAAGTGTTTGCAAAAAATGTTGAGAACTCATAGGAAGTTAGTTTATTGCATGTTCAAATTACATGAAGTCATCTAAACTAAGTGTTTCTTTTAAGTCCCACTTTGAATAGGCGGATCCTAGCCATCCCAAGGAGGTCCGTGTGACGCCCCCAAATTTCGCTTGGGATTGAACGGACATTTGAAGCGTCGAGACATGCAACACAAGGTTACCTGCCCCAGTTCATGACATATAAGATGCAATGTTCCTAACATGCATCTAGCATTATGCAATATTTGCAGCGGAAAATTTTTTTCTTTAGCAATACTATGCACCAAACTAAAAATATCCCAAATACTTGAAACATATTTCATACATAAAGGCATACTAAATAGCCGTGATCACCACATTAGTCCAAAATGGTTGTGATCAAAAGAATACTTGAGATACAACTCCAAAAGTACAAGTATTAACCTAAGTTAAATACTATACCATCATCAACATCGCACCGTGGCCTAGTCGACCGTATTCAGTTGGTCAGATTCCAATTCTCCTTCGGGTCCTGTAACAAGATCTACCATTCGGGGGGAATGGTAGTTGGGACTACCACAGTGAGATTTGATTACAAATCTCAGTAAGTTAACATAAAACTCACACACAGGTTAAAGATGCATGCATGGCAGTAAAAGCATAAATGCATAAGTAAAGTCGTACATAAGCATAGCATAACTTGACATATAACATGACATAACCAGAACTTAAACGTGAACTGAACTTGACTTAACATGACATGAACTTGAGTTTAAAACATAACATGGACTTGAAATGTAGCATGAACGTAAACATGCATAACATAAATATGAACTTGAAAATAACATAAACTTGAACATATCATGACATAAACGTGAACTTGAGACATACTGTAAACGTGAACTTAACATGATGTGAACATGAACTTGGAACATAACTTGATCATGAACATAACATGTACGTGTACATAACAAAACATGAACTTGATCTGAAACTTGACTTATCATGCACTTGATCTGAAACTTGACTTAATACGTACTCCACAGTTGTTGTGGCCCCACGTATTCTACGTGTCACAATTGCTGTGTCTCACGTAGTGTATGCTCCACAGTTGTTGTGGCCCCATACTTCATGCTCCACAGTTGTTGTGGCCCCATGAATACACGTAACATAAAATATAATACGTACTCCACAGTTGTTGTGGCCCCACGTATACACGTAACATAAAATATAATACGTACTCCACAGTTGTTGTGGCCCCACGTATACACGTAACATAAAATATAATACGTACTCCACAGTTGTTGTGGCCCCACGTATACACGTAACATAAAATATAATACGTACTCCACAGTTGTTGTGGCCCCACGTATACACGTAACATAAAATATAATACGTACTCCACAGTTGTTGTGGCCCCACGTATACACGTAACATAAAATATAATACGTACTCCACAGTTGTTGTGGCCCCACGTATACACGTAACATAAAATATAATACGTACTCCACAGTTGTTGTGGCCCCACGTATACACGTAACATAAAATATAATACGTACTCCACAGTTGTTGTGGCCCCACGTATACACGTAACATAAAATATAATACGTACTCCACAGTTGTTGTGGCCCCACGTATACACGTAACATAAAAAATAATACGTACTCCACAGTTGTTGTGGCCCCACGTATACACGTAACATAAAAATATAATACGTACTCCACAGTTGTTGTGGCCCCACGTATATACGTAACATTAAATATAATACGTACTCCACAGTTGTTGTGGCCCCACGTATTCACGTAACATAAAATATAATACGTACTCCACAGTTGTTGTGGCCCCACGTATTATACGTAACATAACATGTCTTATCTTTCTTAATGCATGAGATATTAATTAATATCATATACTTTTCTAACATGGCGTATACTTGTAAATGGCACAATATGATTTAATCATAACATTTCATGGCATACTTAACATGGCATACTTATAACATACATCATTGTATGACAGAAAAGATTATGTAACAGATAATTATTCATGAGAGATTAAATCATACGTAGCAGATAAACATGTAATGACATAGCATGACATGGCATATACGATAACATACATACATAAATTGTAGTTCTCTTACCCATCACACATACACAATAAACTGATAGTAAGTTAGAGGCTAACTTACCTCGATCGTCGCGTTCTATGAGAATAGAGCGCGAGACACGAGGAACTGCACAACAGCTGGAAGAGGAACACTCAAGTCCTTAAGATTTTCACTTCTGAACTCAATTGCCATATTGTAAGCACTTGCAACACCACGGCCAACTTGAGGTTTCACTATACTCGGAAGAGATAAATTGACTTCAGAAAGCCTTTGCACTAAAACAAGTTCATTAAAATTATCAATAACAACCAAACAAACAACTCATTTCTCAATCCATATACTCTTAGCCATAGTCAACCACAAGATGACACCAGTCATCCCGGACTATAATCCATATCATCACTGCTTCGGGACACTGTCATACAGTTTCCCAACATTACACCATACGCTCCACACTTCTCTGCTACGCCATCCAACCCTTCGTGACACGCCATCCGGTGTATCACGACTTAGTACAGAGTACACTCACGTGAACTCTCTTCCATTCACACTACAAAACCCATCACTGCGATACACGTCTCACGGTGCATCGCTACGCGACACGGAGTACGCGCTACGCGTACTTCCTTCGCTACAACACTCATCAACACGATGCACATCACACGATGCATCGCCATACCACACGGAGTACACTACATGCGTACTCCCTTCCTTCTACGACCCACATCACTACAGCGCACGTCGCGCGGCGCGTCGCTGCATTACACAGAATACGCTACACGCGTATTCTCTTCACACAACCCGCCGTATCACATCTACGGCATCCATCTCACGCCTATACTTCACAGCACAGTCCACAAAACTACAAAATCAAGCCTAACACTTCACAACCACACTTCGTTTCACAACTACGCAGCGAACTCCACAAACACTAACTACACAGTCTACAGCCAACCAAATCAACTATGTTAAACATAAATAACTAAAGATAGAGGGTTATACCATCGACGGGATAACCCGTGCGTCGCTCGCTGCTCGTCACGAACATGCGTCGGAGGAGCATACGTGGCGGTACGGTGTCTGTCCACCACATAAAGTGGTAGTTTGGGCTTGAGAAAGGCTAGGCGTGGTCTTGGAAGACTCACGGTCGCCTTGTGATGGTCAAAGGTGGCGGAGCACGGCGGCATCACGCCGTGAACAGTAACTCCGAACGGTGAGCGGAGGAGACGCGAGGTAGCGAAAAGCCATAGAACTTCATGGAAAGCTAGGGAAAGGTAGAGGAACATGTGGTGGAGCTGTGGTGGCGAGGTGGTGGTCGGACGGTGGCTAACGGCGGCAGATCGGCCGTTTGAAACCATTTTTGGCCTTGGAGAGTGCGGGAGAGTGTGAGCTCTACGAAGCTCCGTTGGCCATGAAATTTCTTGGAGAGGTTCATGAGGATGAGAGGAACAAGATGGTGGTGGTGAAACACCACGGGTGGCCGTGTACGGCGGCGCACGGTGGTGCAACCGAACGGGTGTTTTGAGAAACCCATATGAGAAAGAGTGAGAGTTAGGGAAAAAGAAAGACATGGGGAGGAAGCCCTTGATGTGGTGAATCCAATGGTGGTGCTTGGTGGCTGATTTGGCCGTGTATGGTGGTCCAAAATGGTGAAAAGCCTTAAAAACCCATTTGTTTGGAGGCGAGAGTGGTGGCTAACGGTGGCTCGGATGGAGGTGAAACTTGGAGGGGATGTTCACCGGTGAGAGGGGAAGAAATCTGGGTGGGTGGTGTAGTCCACGCCGCCGGCAAGCGGCGGTTCTGGGCGGAGAAAGAAATCGGCAACAGGGGAGAAAACAGGGCAGGGGCAGCAACTTCCGGGGGCTCGTGGCGGCTAACGGCTGGTCCGATGGCTCTGAAAATTGGAGGGGATGAACTTTGGTGAGATTGGAAGAGAATGGCGGGGGTGGTGTACGACACCTCCACCGGACGGCGGAGAAACGGCCGGCCGAATGGGCGGCGACGGTAAGGAGGAAAACAGAGCAGGCAGCAACTTCCGGGGGCTCGTGGCGGCTAACGGCTGGTCCGATGGCTCTGAAAATTGGAGGGGATGAACTTTGGTGAGATTGGAAGAGAATGGCGGGGGTGGTGTACGACACCTCCACCGGACGGCGGAGAAACGGGCGGTCAAAGGGGCGGCGACGGTAAGGAGAAATGGGGAAGGGAAGAGCATGGGGAGAGAGAGAGAGAGGAAAGAGAGAGAAGAAAAAGGAAAAAGGAAAAAGTGAAGGAAAAAGGGTAGGGGCCTAGGTAATTAACTTCAATCCTACGCTTCGGGATCCTCAAATAAACCAACAGTGAGTTAAAACACTGATAAAAACGCTTAAATGTTTTATTTTAAATAAACACTTTAAATAAAACACTACGATGAATTAAGGTAGAATATTATTTTATAAACTAAAATTTATAAAATAATATTTCTTCATCATTATATTAAATGATAAAGTACCGTTAATTAATCGAAGAGGATAAAATCATTTAAATTAATAAAACACTTAATTACTACACTGAGAAGAATTAAGATAAAATATTAGTTTATAAACTAAGGTTTATAAAATAATATTTTCTTCATCATTATATAAAATGATAAAGTATCATTAATTAATCAAAGTGCATAAAACACTTAAATTTAAATAAGAATTTTCAACTTAAAAATAAACCTCTTAATATCTTAAAACAATTAAAATATTTAATCTAAATAATTATCCACAATTATAATATTTTCAGAGCTCATTAAATTATTATAATTGTGCTACTTTAAAAACAAGCTTATCTAATACTTTGAAATTTGGTGGATAAGATCCGGAAAAACGCCATCGAGGTACAACGCTTAGAATAAAACTGTTCATGATTTTACAGTTGTTGGTGGAGAACAAATTATGTGATTTACGGAAAAGATAATCTATACGCGTGATTCCAGATGAGGGTAAAGACGAGAGAGATGTGATTGCTGTCGGGAAAGAATCCAAAACGGATTGTCTTGCCGTCTACTATGTGTGAAAAGAAAAGAGAAGAGAATGGTACAGAGATAAGAATTAGCGGGCTGTTACAGTTCGCGTTTGAAGTTTGGTGCAGCCTACTCTCGTAGGGATACCTTCCGCTTCACAGGGAGATGTATCGTCAACTCAGGCCATGGCACCCTTTCCAATCGCCTGGTGAAAATATTCAACAAGGGGATGAAAAATGTATGGTAAATGAGAGACCTAAGTCTTTTCAAAACCTGTGAATCCAAAATCACATGTAGTGGGTCCATCCTTGATCATGAGCCTAACTCTCAAGGAGTTGGTTCCGCAGCACCTCAGCTGAGTTCACTTTCTTCTCGTACTACCCAAAAAACTCACAGATGCTAGCATCATGTTCTGGCGATGTTACTAGAGTCTCCCATGAGGGGAAGGGCAATGTTGGCTTGATGCATCCCAAGTTCTTCGCTACTCCCTACAATGCACCTGGCCTAGTCAATGGGTTGCCCTTTGAGGAGTTTAAGACCTCATAATCGGAGTTGGCAGGCCACGCCAACAAGCAACAAGGATTAATGCCTCTTGAGGGCTCCCCTTTTTTCGGGAGCCCGACAGTCAAGCTTGGTGAGCCTCGCTCAATTTTTTCACCAGTTCCCTCGAAAGGGACAAGCGAAATCCTTTCAAATTTCTACATTGTTTCTTTCGGAGTTCCTCTAGGCCATAGATCTGGCAGAGGAAGCATAAGGGATGCCAGCCTTCCTTCCCTTGACTTTGTGTCCTCAGGTGGGGAAGGTTCCTGGAGGAAGTGAGAGGTCAAGACATGGAGGGGGCAGAGCGAGTAACGCTCCCTGTCATCATCCCTCCCTTGATGCATTGGGGAAGAACACACATCTCCCCTTTCGGATGCGTCAGCGACAGGGCAAGTCCCTCAAGAGCACATAATGGTTCTCGGGAGGCTCCTTCCATGTCCACCTTGCTAGCCAGTGAGCCCGAGGACCCGCTACTTGAGAAAATGTACAACCGCTTCATGGCTTCCTTTCTTCGATAGGTAGCCTATCTTCCATGGCATGCCCTTTCCCATGTTTGCTCCAATTATCTTCGTGTTGTCCCATGGGGTTCAGCCATTGGTGGGGTGGATTGCTCATTGCCATCCCGATCTAGAAGAAAAGGTTCGTTTCTCCCGCACCTACATGGAGGGAGCTAGGTGGACCGTAGAGCGGTTGGAGGCACATGGGAGGGAGTGGGCGACCATTTCTCAAGTTAGGGTAAAGTGGTAATTTTTTTAATATGTAGAGGGTAAAATGGTAATTTTACTCTAAGTTAGCATTTTTTTCATGTTCCTAAGTCATTAGTGACAAAGTTTCTAACATTTAAAATGCCTACTTACAGTTTCTCCTGTTTTGTGCTTTGCCTCATAAAACGCGATGATCATCATAAGTTAGCTTCTAACTTATTGTCAGATTACTGTATATGTATGCTAGTAAGGGAACTATTGGTTCTATATTTATATTAGCATATATGACATGTCATACCATGTCAATATATGTTTATATGTTACACATATTATATTTTGTCATAAAATATTTATTTGTTATACATAATTTTATCTATCACAAAATAGTTATCTATTAAACGTTATGCCATATCACGTAATGTTATCAGTTATAAGTTAGGCCATGTCACGTAATATTTTATGTTACATGTTATTCCTAGTTACTTACTGTTTGTCTATTTCAAGTTACGCCAAGTCATTCATCTCACATACATGTTATGTTACATAACGTTAGTTGATCTATCCTTTCGTTTCATGTCACGTCGTATCTCAAGTTCAAAGTATGTTTCCAAAATAGTATTTTCCAAGGTCTAGTCATCTTACATCCACGTACAGTTAAGTTATTGTTATTCTGACATGGCGTAATATGAAACAGACAAACAATATATAACATGACATAATATGTAACAAACAAACATTAATTGACATGGCATAACATGTAACAAACAAACCATTACGTGACATGGTATAACGTGTAACAAACGAACTATTACATGACAAGGCATAACGTGTAATAGATAACATTACATGCCATGGCATAACATGTAACAAATAACATTATGGGACATAGTATATTATGTGATAGATAAATATTTCATGATAGAATATAATATGTGTAATAGTCGTATGTGTAGTGACATAGCAAAGCCTGGTATACAGGATAACATAAGTACATAAATAGTAGTTCCCTTACCCATCACACATAGATAGTAATCTAATAGTAAGTTAAAAGCTAATTTACAATGATTGTCGTGTTACGGGAGATTAAGCACAAAACATGAGAAAAATGGTTTAAAAAACTGCAAGCAAAAAGGCTCAAAAACTGCTCGAGAGAGCTTCTAAGTACATCTCTAGAAAATGTGCAGAAAAATAGATGAAATGAGAAAGGGAATGGTCTTCACTCTTCTTAAACAAATTGAAGGGTGAAGTGAGGTCTTGAGTGACACTTGAGTGATGGAAGTCTTGGCCAAAACAAGGGGAAAACTGCCCATGGTATGTGCTGCCTTGAGGTGCCATGTTGGTGGTTGTGGTGAGGTGGCAATTGCTTTCCATCAAAGGACTATTTGAGGGTTGTCTTAGTAGTAGGTGGTCAACTTTGGGTGGATGGAAACTTCCTCAATAAGTTTTTCCAAGGTAGCCAAAATTCGTGGGCCCAATGGACCTTAACCAAATGGGCTTCATTTTGGGGTTAAAAGAGGGTTTGGTTTTTTGATATGCTATCAAACCCAAAATCTATTTTTCTTGGCCTAATCAAATTTTTAAAGTTTAAATGGTTGAATAATAATGTCATAACATAAATTTGATGGATTAATAGCATGTGGAAGTGATTCAATCAAATAATTAAACAAAATGCTAAAAATCAAATCCATTAGGGTTTTGAAATCAAGTTTGAGGTTTGGGGTAACAGTTTAGGGTTTCCGTTTCCTCCAAGATTTTTGGGGTTTCAATTGGATTCTAAATAATTAGGTTGAAACCCCCTTTGGTTTGGTACAAAATGGATTATTCGATGGAATAGTGTTTTGCTTAGGTGGAATGATATCACACCTTGATTTCTTTCACATTTCCATCTCATAGTTTTTCTTGGTACCAACTGTCCAATACTATTTACTAAGTATGGTTAAGATCTTGCTAATGATCCAAATAAAACTTTTCTAACCTAATTTGGACATTCTACACTGTGATTTTGAAAACACTGCACTTGGTGTTACCATCAAGGTTACTATTCATCCCCAAAAAAGTGAAAATAAATTTTGCACTGTAAAATTCTAAATATCATAGTAACCTATTTGTGCAAATCATTTATCAAAATTCAACCGTGAAGTGCATCGAAATAATCAAACACTTTTCGAACAAGCGTTTTGTCTGAAAACTGAAAATGGGTTTATTACGCCATAAAATCCTAAATAATCAACTAATTTCAATAGCGTAGACCATAACTCATTCTGACTTTGCTAACTACCTTAAATAAATAAAATCATACTTTTGGTATCATAGTGAGTGGTAATACTGACTATGCTGACAGATTAAGATTAATTCATGAAAATTTATAAAGTTTTCAAAAGGTTCCTAAAGCCTAAAGAAATTCATCCTTTGAACTTCTAGTGGGCTGTTACAGTAGACTTCCAAAAGGAAGAGTTGAAACTTGTGGATATACCTGTAGTTAGAGACTTCCCTAAAAGTTTTTCATAAGGATTTACTTGGATTATCCCTAGATTGAGAGATAGACTTTTCTATTGATCTTACCCCTGGTATCAACCCTATTTCTAAGACACCTTATAGAATGGCACCAATGGAGTTAAAGGAACTTAAAGAACAATTGCAAGAGCTAATAGATAAGGGGTTCATTCGTCCAAATATATCACCTTGGGGAGCTCCAATATTATTCATGAAGAAAAATGATGGGAGTATGAGATTATGCATAGACTACCGTGAGTTAAATAATATTACAGTAAGGAATAGATGCCCCATTCCCCACATTGATGACTTATTTGATCAACTACAAGGAGCTTAAGTATTTTATAAAACTGACCTTCATTCTGGATATCATCAATTGAAGGTGAAAAATGAAGATGTGCCAAAGATGGCTTTTATGACTAGATATGGACATTACAAATTTTTAGTTATGCCATTTGGGTTGACCAATGCCCCGACTACCTTCATGGATTTAATGAATAGAGTTTTTCGAGAAGTATCTTGATCAATTTTTAATTATCTTTATTGATGATACTTTTGGTCTCTTGTAAGACTTAAGAGAAACATGAAGTGCATTTAAGGTTGGTACTGCAAATTTTGACGGAAATACAATTGTATGCCAAATTAAAGAAATGTGAGTTTTGGCTTGATCAAGCCACTTTCCTAGGACATGTAGTATCCAAAGATGGAATTATGGTAGATCCTAATAAGATTGAGACTGTGACTACTTGGACTAGGCCAACAAATGTGGGTGAAGTTCGCAGTTTCTTAGGTCTCGCATAGTATTATAGTAGGTTTGTAGAGGGCTTTTCTCGTATAGCAATGCAATTGACTCAACTAACTAGGAAAAATGTTAAGTTCGAGTTGACTGATGAATGTGAGAGTAGTTTCCAAGAGCTTAAGCATAAGTTAGTTACTACCCCAGTATTAACCATATCCTCTAATTCTGGTAATTTTGTCATTTATAATGATGCCTCATATAAAGGTGTTGAATCTAAGGTTTCAAGTTTTGTGTAATTATATATTTACACATGGATTTTGATGATAACAAATGAATTCAAAGAATAAATGAGTCTCAAGCTCAAGTTATCTACACAATGGAGTCGAGCACATCAAGAAACCAAGCATGAGCAAGAAGGGAACAAACTCACATTAAAATCATAGAGTAATGTTGTAAATCTCTTAAAATTCGAAATTAGGATTAAGGCTCAAAATTAATATTTTATCATAAAGCATTAAAATACATTTTCCACATGTGCATGAATATTTTTGAAAATTAAATTTGAAAATTTTGAAAGATAATTGATTGTCATCTTTCACATGTGCATGCCATGATTAAAGGTTTGAACTTTGAAATATTAAAGATGATTGATTGTCATCTTTCACATGTGCATGTTTTATTTGAATATTTTCAAAAGTGATTGATGCTTTTCTTGACTTATGCAAAAGGAAGATGCCTTTGTTTGAATATTTTGAAAAGTAAAGTGTGTTCCTTTTGTCATATGCAAAAAGTAAAAGATTAGGTTTGAATTTTTTGAAAAGCAAAGTGTGCTCCTTTTGTCATATGCAAAAAGTAAAAAGATAGGTTTGAAATTTTTGAAAAGCAAACTGTGCTCCTTTTGTCATATGCAAAAAGTAAAAAGATTAGGTTTGAAATTTTTGAAAAATGAATGATGATGTCTTTGACATGTGAATCTTTTTAAATTTGAATATGAAGTCTCATATGCCTATAAATAGATCATTTGAGAGCTTCACATTCACAACACCAAGAGCATACAACTCTCATTCAAAGCTTTCATTCTCTCTTCTCTAAGCATTGAGCCTTAACCCTTATTCATTTTGAGAGATATAGTTTGTGCTTGTATTGTTCTTATTTCACTCATTGAGGAGTGTTTTCTGATATTCTACCCACTATCAATTCTTGTATCAGTAAAAGGGTGTGTACAACCCTTGTGCGTGTAGAAAGTGTTCTACACAGGGAATCGTTGAATCACCACGTGTAAGGTGATTGCAAGTGTAGAGGGTGTTCTACACGGATCCTTTGTAGCGGTGTTGTTCAAAGGTGTAATAGGTTTCTATCTCCACCTGAAAGAGATTGAATAGTGAATTCGGGGATCCTCAAGGGGTAGCTTGAGGCGAGAACGTAGGCAGTGGGGCCGAACCTCGTTAACATACTGAGTTTGCTTCTCTCTTACCCTTACTCTTTATATTTATTGTTGTTTCATATTTTGTTTATATTTTATATTGTATATTTGATTTATAATTGTTATTTTTTTAAATATAACTCAATTCACCCCCCCTCTTGTGTTAGTCGTCTGGGCAACAAAAGGATTAGGTTGTGTGTTGATGCAACAAGATCAAGTGACTACATATGCTTCTCGCCAATTGAAGTGCTATGAACTAACTTATCCTACTCATGACTTAGAGCTGGCTGCTGTAGTATTTGCATTAAAAACTTGGTTGCACTATTTATATGGTGAGAAGTGCAAAATTTACACTAATCACAAAAGTTTGAAGTATTTATTTACTAAAAAAGAATTAAATATGAAGCAACGGAGTTGGCTAGAATTAATTAATGATTATGATTGTACGATCAAATATCACCCTGGTAAGGCAAATGTAGTGGCAGACGCACTTAGAAAAAAAATCCTTTAGTGCTATAGCTGCTTTAGTGACCACTCATAGGCAAATCATGTTGGATTTAGAGAGGTATCAGATTGAGGTTTTAGTGTAGGATTCTTGATCTTACCTTGCTAGATTAAGTGTACAACCCACTCAGATTGAGGAAATTAAAGAGAACCAAGGCAAGGATGCAAAATTGCAAAAGACCATGGAGGAAGTACGAAATGGAAAGAAGTCTAAATTCAACATGTCAGATGATGGTATTTTGAGACTTAAAGATAGATTGTGTGTGCCAAATGATCCAGAAATAAAAGGACAAATTTTAAAAGAGGCCCATAATTCTCATTATACCATACACCCTGGGAATACAAAAATGCACACAGATATTTAGGGTACATATTGGTGGAATAACATGAAATGAGAAATAGCCAAATTTGTAAAGCAATGTTTAACGTGTAAACAGGTGAAAGTGAAACACCAACGACCTTCGGCTATATTGTAACCACTTCCTATTCTAGAATAGAAGTGTTAGCATATAACAATGGATTTTGTGTCAGGGTTACCAAGGTTGAATAAAGAACAAGAAGCAATTTGGATAGTGGTGGATAGAATGACGAAATCAACACAATAATTTATAATATTAATATAATATTAGTATAGTAATTATTAGTATAGATAGTAATTATTAGTATAGTAATATTTGTTTTTAAGAGTTGCACAATGAATCGAATCTGTTGATTCGGAATCACGGGATGAATAGATATCACAGATGATGAATTGATTTCTTACCTATGTCACTCTATTTTTTTTATTACTATTTATAATGATAATAATTGCTAAATCAAAAACTTTCAATTGAACTTATTCTTTCAATTAGTATTTTTGTTTATCTCTTTCAAAACCAAAATTTCAAATTTAGGGAAGTGCTTTATAAACATATGTATAAAAAAAATAACATATTTCATTTAGCCTCTTTACGCCTACCATAACTAGTTATTTCGTTTTTTCCAATTAAGATGAACGATCATCTCGATAAGTTTGCCCAAATTTATATAGGAGAGATTGTAAGGTTACACGGTGTGCTAGTAACCATTGTTTTAGATAGAGATCCACGTTTTACCTCACAATTTTGGAGTAAATTCCAACGAGCCGTAGGTATAAAAATTAACTTTTAGTACAACATTCCACCTACAGACAGATGGACGGTCTGAGAAAACTACCAAATCTTAGAGGATATGTTAGGAGCTTGTGTGATAGATTTTAAAGGGAGCTGGAATAGCCATCTACCTTTAGTGGAGTTTGCTTATAATAATAGTAACCAGGCAAGCATTGGTATGGCGCCTTATGAGGCTCTTTATGGGATGGATGTAGATCTCCCATTTGTTGGGATGACGTTAGTGAAAGAAACATTTTAGGGCTTGGAATCATAGAACGGACTGTGGAAACATAGGATTAATTCAAAACTAGTTGCAAAAGGCTCAAAGTAGACAATAGAGTTATGTAGATAGACGAAGGAAAATGTTAGAATTTGAGATTGGAGATAAAGTATTTCTACAAGTTGCGCCAATGAAGAGTATTTTGAGATTTGGTAATTAAGCAAGGAAATTGAGTCCCCGTTATGTAGGACCGCTTGAGAATTTGGAAAAAGTCAGTCCAGTTGTTTATGAAGTTGCATTACCTCCTGCACTTTCTAGAATACACAATGTTTTTCTTGTCTCCATGCTACGAAAATATGTATATGATCCTTCGCATATATTGCATTATGAACCATTGCAAATCCAAGAAGATTTTTCTGACAAAGAAATCAAAATTCAAATTGTGGATTCCAAAGAGCAAGTGTTACACTCCAAAATAATAAGATTTGTAAAAGTTCTTTGGAGAAATCAAACTTTACGAAAAGCATCATGAGGACAAGAGGATGAAATGCAAGTGAAATACTCTCAGTTATTTTCTATGGATAATATATCAAATTTCATAAGGAAATTTCTTAAAAGTGAGAAGATTGTAATAACCCAAGCAACAAATAAAAAAAAAAGGTCAGAGCATAACAGCCCAGCCTCCCCCCCCCCCCAACCTTCTTTCCCCTTCCCGTAACTCTTCTTTCCTTGCTCTCACACACACCCCCTCCCTCATCTCGTCTCTCTCTCTACCCCGCCTCAAACTCACTCTCTCACACCTCTCTCTCTCTCTCTCTCTCTCTCTCTTTCTCTAATTCTCTCTCAACCCCCATCTCCTCTCTCTCTCTCTCTCTCAAATTCCCATCCCCCCTACCTCTCCCTCTCAGTCCCCCACAGTATATATATACATATATGTATATATGTTCTCTCTTTGTGTGTGTAACATCCACCCACAGCCACTACTCCTTGTTGTTTCATCACCATCAATGAAAATATTAGGTAAATTCTCATCCCTCATAAATAGTATTTTTAATGAATTTTGAATATAAGATTTGTTAAGATCGATTTGGTGTTGTGAATTGTTGAAAATATAATTAGTTGATCATTAGTGTGTATTGAAGATGAATTTAATATTCAAATGTTAGTGGTAGATATTAGCTAGAATTAATTTATGTTTATGTCACTGTTATATGGTTAAGTGTAGACATTATTTACGATGAATTAATAAGGGGATAGAGGCCGATATACGTGCTATCTAGTAGAATATTTGCAACCTAGAAATTGTCTAAATTCATGTTATTAAGGATTGTGTGAAATTGTAGAGTTGAGTGAGATCATTTATAGAATAGAAGTTGACAGATTATAATGACCTTGAAATTGGTTCCGAGTGACCATTGACGACGGAATATTGTGACTATTTTGACTAGAAATTGAGGTAAGTGGCTCTTTAATGGATTTTTAATAAAAACAACTGTTGGTTTTGTTTGGAATGATGCACTTGGGTATTATATTTTAGAGAATTACTACAGACACAAAGAGATTACACAAAATAAACCTACAAATTGATGTGCCGTCATGGAATCCGTTAAATCTACTTTGTAATAAAAGTAATTTTATAATCTGACGTGCCACATCAAACCACATCAATTTGTGGGTTTACTTATGTGTAATTTCTTTGTGGCTAAAGTATTTTCCTATATTTTAAACTTGTGTAAATTTTGGATTTGTGCATTTTCTTATGCTATTTTGGCTCTGCTTGTGGGATTTGTTTAAATTTTGTAATGATTGAATTGTTTGAAAAATGCTATGTGACTTATTAAATTTGAAAGTTAAATGTAAGCATGCTATTTATTCTTGAGCCCATGATATAAATGTCTCTGTGACATGCATGTTTGACGTCCCTCGCGGCGTGATGTCTTTATGGCATGATATCTTTATGGTATGTTGGTGATTATCATGTGGCCTAGAATATGATATTTGGTTGAATATGTTGGTTGAGATAAAATTGATCACATTATTTTATTAAGAATGTATTGTCTCTTATAGTCAAGAAAATTGACAATTCCCACACTCCCATTAAATTGCTACCAATTGAGCACATGGCAGCTCACACTTCATTTCACATATTTTTTCAGAGTTATAGGAAGTTCATTCCTTTAAAGTGATAGCTTTTGAGCCAAAGATTCCAGAGTGGACTTGGTTTAGTCACTTGAGATTGGAAGTTTTGGGACTTGATGGTTTTGGTTGTACAGAAAGTTTTCTTATGGTCATATTTTAATTAGTTATTTTTCAAGTTTTGATAAAGTATTTGTATTGTAATTATTTAGAATTTAATAACTCTAGCCGAACTTGTGAATGGGTTTTTTAAGATCATTGTATTATAGTTGTGAATAATTTGGAGATTGTGTATTTGCTATATATTTATAAACATAAAGAAAGTTTTAAAAATATAGGCAGAACTCTATCCATTTATAATTTTTGGTTTGGGCCGTTACAATATACATATAGAGAGTATTGCTTTCGAGTTACAATATTGTCCATTCTTCTTCTTAGTGTTGATTACGACTTCATGGAAGGCAAGATATATAGCCACCTTATATATATGTGATCAGTAGTCTTTCATAGATATCTTTCCCGTACATTGATTTACGGCCCATCCAAATCAATTAATTGCTGTTATCAAATATTCAGAAGATTGAGCCTACCGATCGAGCAAGGTTCTTGCTATATATGTAGTGACTAAGTGATCTTCTAAGCGGTTGATCTAAGTACATGCATGAAAAAGGAATAACAAACCACTTTATAATCATATAAAAATTAATTACTATATACTTTATCCTCTATGGAAACCGAACTATGTATATATTTAGGCAAATTTGGGAAAAAAGTTGATTAATTATAAATGAAATTTAACTTCCTGAGATGGGTACTGATTTGCTTCTAACTTTTTTTTTATAACTATTTTACAATTCATTTAAAATCAATCGATGTAATTAATTCTATCACTATATTAAAAAAAAATTAATTAATTTTACATGACTACCCGGAGGTTGATCATCTTTATAAGTAGAGTTGTAAATTAAAATAGTTGTAGACTAATTATAAATTTATCATCATTTTTCTTGTCATATATATTGATCACATGTGTGTGTATATAATATATATATAGATATAGAAATATATATATATATAGAGTACTACTTGAAAATGATCAATTATCTTGATCACGAATTTCGCATGATTAATTATGGTACTAAATATTTCTTCAAATTTCTTGTTTTTAATTTTAAAAATACTGAAATTTAAAAAAATAAAAATAAAAACAGTCCTAGCACGTACGTACTATAGTACCTGGCATTCATGCATGTAATAGACGATGATAGTGTATTAATTAAAATGCGAGCCCATGCAAGGATATACCTCATGTTGTGGAAAATCTAGCAAAAGTTCAACAGATCTAGAAAAGTTATTTATAATTACATGAAGCACACAAGGATCATGATTTATCTCCAATATTATCTGTGCATGCATGTAAATCTTCTCCTGAAACCGCATGATATCGATGCCTTGAAACACAAAAATGTACGTACACATGATTTACAAGAAATAAATTTACCAACTATATATATATATACCATTCAGCTATATATTCATGAAACTTTCCAATCAACCTAGCTAGCTAGCAATATCAAAAGGTATCAATACAATACATAAACGATCCCCAATGTTGAAAGTTCAACTCATAAGCCATTAATTAAGAAAACCTACTTGTTTTCTGCGACTATATCGACCCTATTCTGACTTGTTTCCCTAGATTTAAACGTGATTCTCCTCTTTCAAAGGATCAATGCATGGAGAACAAAGATGGTGGAAAGTGAAATCAACAAGACTACTTTCCCCATTTCCTTTAATTCTTTGGCCTAAAGAGTCATTTAAATTAACTATATATATATATATATATATATATATATATATTTAACTGCAATATATATCCTGCAGATAACATGTCTAAGTGATTTGCAGTGGTAGCAAATATAAGGGCCAGAAGTGGGAGAGGTGCATGCAAGTTCAATGTCAGGCCACAAAATCTGGCAGCAATTGGGCAGCAAACCTCTTTCTGTTTTGAATGTCGATGTTCTGGTAGCCATCGTTAGAGTGAGAATGCTGCGGCGGGTTAATGACACAAAATTCAGTTTCAGCGTTCCCCATTTCAAGTCTGCTTCCCATTGGAATATTATGGTGCGAGAGGTAGCTGTGCTGGCCGGTTCCTGCTAAAGACAGATTCTCACAGTGAGGAAGGCCAAGAGTGAGGGAAACACCATTTCCTTGATACTTTGGTGTTAATTGCTCGGGATTAAACCTTCCAAAGTCTCCCATTGGATATGTACTGAATCCGCCACCATCACTACTGGTAGTGCCACTGAAAAATAAATAGCCATCCTTGGTCTGCGACCTCTCAGTACCAAACTTTCTGTTGATATTGTCTCTACTTGTCTCATCGGGTTTCATGGCCATGTCCATTGAGAAGATTCTATCTGGAGAATTCTCTATTTCAAAATTCCTTGGTTTCTTGGGACTTCTTTGCATGTTGGACGATCCAATTAGGTTAATGGCTGACTGGGTTTGAATGGATCCGCCCATGGGAGATGTTGACATTGAAGAGTTAGAGATTTCCGTTGAACAAAAGCTTGGGTTGGCGAAAGTTTCTGGTTTTGATTGAAGGCCTTTAGTTTGATCAATTCTAATGGCAGCACTCTCTTGAGGTGCAATTGTTTTTGATCCCGAATCCTTGTTGGATTCTCGCTTGTTTGTAATATTATCCTGAGAACTTTGCTCTTGTTCCTTAACTTCTTCTGAATACATTTCTTCAACCATTGGCTTCCAGAGCCTAACTCGGGCATTTATGAACCAGTTGGACACCTGCATTAATGTTGTACTCTTTTATAAGAATTGACATAACTAAGAGGTTGAGAAGGTAAAGAAATTGAAAAGAAACATGACATGAAATCGAAAACCACGATCTTGATTAATCCGCTACATATAATAATTTACCTGGCTCCGAGTTAGCCCAGTTTGTTTTGCAAGCAGAATTTTATCTGAATCCTTAGGGTAGCTGCAAACTCAAGTAGAAAAAATTTACAAAGAGAACAAAGGTAGTAATATTTTATACTAACTAACAAAAGAAAAGAGAAACAGATTGTGATTGGACTGGGTTAGCCGCGCATGTCAAGACACTTACGGGTGTAGGAAGTGGTCAAAGAGCCAAGCACGTAGAACAGAAACAGCTCGTTCAGGCAATCCTCTCTGGGGTCTCCAAGCGTGGTGTTGCAACATTCCCATCTGTTGCAGCGCCCGCTGCTGTCGTAGCTGTTGATCGACATACCTCAGTCTTGAACCCTCTGCCTTTGCTCCCAAGCAATCCTCTTCACCCAAGCTCTTGTTAGTGGCTTTTATTTGTGAGGAAATTGCTTCTTTGAGACATCGGAATTGCTTTGAGATAGTCTGTAAAGCAAGGGCTGTGTAAGATCTTGCCGAACCTAAACCTGCTGCCTGCTCGAACGAAGCCACCACAATCTGCATTTGGTGGTAATACTGTCGGTATCTTTGCTCCACCTTCAAGTTCAAACCAAAAAGACAATTAGAAGTGACAGTTTTAAAGTACGTCCTACCTGAGTTTGGAAGATATTGGACCCAAATGACAAGGACCGCAAGCAAGCCTAACGATACATGAAAAGAAAAAGGATAAGGCCTAGCCATATATGATTATTCCCTTCGATATTATCAAGTTTTACTTTCCTATAATTCGTTTCCAAATTTAATTTAGATAATTACTAAGTCAGTAAGTTTGAGGGACCTGAATGGGAGTGAAACGGAAACCCACCTAGATTACATGTTTTCAAAGACGATCGACCAGAATTTTAGACCCAACCTCAATTACAGGGAAAACCGAAATTTGACTACTTGTTTCCAATTATATAAAACATCAACCAAAATCATGCATAGCTCAATGAAGAAAAGAAATGAAAACCAACAAGAAAAGTGTCATGAAAGAATATCTACCTCATCAAGCATGTTAACAAGCTTTGCCTTCTTCATCTGGAGCTCCTGTCTCTGAGCCGTGGTGAGCTCAGCCGCTTGCTTAGAACTACTTTCCCCTTGACCAGTATCTTGTATCGCATCCGTAGGTTCATTATTCATCTTCATCTTCGCTTTGGTCCCCTCCAGCGAGGAGGCCACTTTCATTCCCTTTCCAACGTTTACAACTTCATCAAGAACTTCCTGTACAGCCTTTAAGAACTTTGAGCCCAAAATAACACCTTGCATGCCCGGAATTCCGTTTGACACGGCCGATACGGACGACGGAGAATTCCCTGACGCACGCAGATCCTCCCCACTTGTCGGCGATATACCCTGAACATGAGCATGCCTTGCTGCAACATGATCACGAGGCTCAGTACCCGAAAGTGACCTATTATACCCAGCCGTCTGTTGCGAAGACAGACTAAGCGACAAACCCTGCTGACTAGGTCCCCCAAAACCCATCTGCGACGCAACGTCCACGGAGCTACTCGCCGCTGTCACGGAAGCCGCGTGATCCACCGGACCACCCCATAAGTTGTAGTGAACACGAGACGTGGCGATGCCATGGAGGGCTGAAATATCTTGCGGAGCTAGCATGGATGGACGGTTTGGATCTTCTGAATTGTTCGTGGGAATCAGTGGGATTCCGACAAAGTGTTGGCTAGGGGGTGGCGCGTGAGATAGGGTAGCAGAGTTGAGCGCGTTGCCGGCGGGGTTGAGGAGAAGCATGTTGGCGGCAGGATGGTGGTGGTCTTGGGTGTCAGAGTAGGGTACGTAGTTTGGGTTCATGAGGTAAAGTGTCTGAAGCCCATCTGCGGCGGCTTGGAATTCTGATCTCCCATGAAAGTACGTCCCCATGGATTTGAAAGAAAAGATAACAGAAAATTTGGAGGGTTATGAATTCAGCCCATTTTTGAATGCTTTAAACTCGATCATTGATGCGGTTTCTGACTGATGCCGTACGGACATATCCAGCTGAAAAGCAAGAGAGAAAAGCTGATGATGAATCCATCACATCCACGAAAGATCCGTAAGCATTTCTTATAAAACCCATCAAAGGAAAAACTTGAAAACTCTGATGTGAAACTCTAGTTCATGACAAATAATTAAGCTGTATATCTATCTTCATAGACTCTGGGAATGGAATGAAGAGAAAGAAGATGCGGAATATGTAATTATGTCGATAGAGAAATGAGAGAGAAACATTAGTTTAAGGATTTAAACGATTTAGACTGACACAAAACCCATCAAAGATCACAACCAAAAGAAATTAATAAAATATAAGATAAAAAAAAAAGAAAAAAAGAAAAAATTAAAATAAAAAAGAGAACCCATATTCAAAGGATGCCAGAAACGTACAGGCGCCTGAGTACCAATCAATTATGGCTAATACACACGAGGAGGGGATACGTCTGAGCACATGTCTCTCTATCTAACTGTCCATCATGGGAACAATACTCTGTTCAGGGCCTTTGGGAGTTGCTCTTGTCAGAGTACTAAAGTCTCTGGAATTCTCCTATGAAAATGATACTAATAAATACAAAGCAGAAAGTTTTTAGGGCCTCACGAAAAAAGTTAGCCACAATCCAGTTTAATTTTCAAACCTCGACGTGTAATTCTAGGGGAAAAAAAACATAAGAAGGAGAATTCAACAATAAAAATCACAGTCCAATAACTTTCCCCAAAAAAATATTAAAAGAAAACATTATAGTAGTTTTTTCCACCTTTGCCCGTCCTATTTGTCTGTATTTTTATAGTTGTCTGAGATTGGGAAAAAAAAAAAAGTAGAAGAAGAAGAAAACTTGATGATATCACTTTCGCATCATTGATGCAAGCACGTTAATTTGATGTAAATCTAATATATAAATGGCGCTATTCAACAGAAGAAAAAAATAGTTTGTGAGAAAGATGTAAAAAGAAAAGTAGAAGCTCAAAACAGTAAGAATGGTGGGTCAGGAGGACACACAAAACAGCTGAGAAACTAGGAAATGTCGACTCCCACCAACGTATAATAATAGAGTAAGAACGAGTAGTGTCCCAAGGAATTCTTTTGACTTTTGTTGACTATAAAATATCTCTTTCTAAATCATTTACTTTTTCCTAATTTCTATTATCTCTTAATATTATTAATGATATTATTATTTTGTGGTTGGCTGCACTAGTTGGGAAGATAAAGCAATTGAAATTCCAAGGCATACGCTCAAACAACCACGGACACACGTTTGTACTTTAGATGAGAAATATAAAACACTCCATGTTGTATTTTTCTTAATTACAGAACAATATGCTACCTCCTTCCCTTTATTAATTTAGCCGACATGCATACTTCTTCGGCTTTGTTTATACAATCCATTTTCAATTTCCAATGAATGTGCTATAGGTAGTATAATAGATAGGGCTAGGTAACGAGCACACATAGGGGTGTATACTTTTCAATCGGTATATACTGGTTTTTAAAATTTAAGAATAAATACCAAACTAATTCACCACCAGAACTAGAACTTTTGTTGTGACACCCCGTTTTTACGTGTATTTTTACTGAAGGAATATTTTAATTTAATTAATATAATAGTTCTTTTATTTTAAATTATCGGATTTTAATTGGATTTTATTTGCTGTTGAATTTAAATTGTTGTTTAATTTATTTTAACTTGTCTTTGGATTTAAAATTTAATAGTTGGTTTTTACTAGTTATTTATTATATTTTAGGTTTACGATGTGTTTAAAATATTTTCTTGGTTTTATTACTTTTAAAGTTATTTTCGTTGGATCAGTTGTTGGACTCCAGAAGTGAGGACTGGACCTCATTTCTTTTCCTTCATCTTTTTTTTTCTCTTTTTCTTTTATTCTTTCTCTTTTTTTCTTCTTCTTTTCTTTCTTTTTCTCCCTTTTCTTCCCGTGCTCTTCCCCGTTCGGACCCGACTTCTCTCTCTCTCTCCTTACCCATTTCGGCGCTGCCTTCAACCGCCCAGACCACTGCCGTCCGGCCACCGTGGTTGACACCACCCCCACCGGTCGACTCCCCTCTGGCTAGTGATCACCTCCCTCAATTTTCAGGCCAACCCGTGCAGCCGTTAGCCGCCACGCACGGCTGGAAGCCGCGACAACCTTTCCTTCCAGCGCCGCCGTGCGCCACCCTTTACCGTCGTCATTGCTTCCATTTTCTTCCCCACCCACCGGCGACCTCACCCCTCCATTTTCAGCCCCCCAAACGCCGCCGTTAACCACCACAAACACGACCCAAGCCGCACGGTTTTGTGCTCCCTGCGCCGCCATGCCACCGCCATTGGCCACCACTTCTTCACCACATCATCACCGGCATCCCAGCTACCTAACCCACCCAACCCCAGTTCCGATCCATCATCGGTGAAACTCAACCAACCCACTTTACGTTTTGGGCTTTTTGGCCTTCCACCGCCGTTTCTACCTCCACCCACGGCCAAAGCCCACTTCCCTTAATTTCATAAACACCTCTAGGCCATTCCCTATCAATTTTGTGTCTTGGGTTTGTCCCCGTTCTAAAGTGGGTATTTTACAACCCACGGCCACAGTGCATTTGCACTGTTACGTTGCTTTCCGTTCACCGTTTGCTGTGCGCCGATCCTTCGAAAAATAATATATAGCGCTGTAAGTATATTCCAAACTTCATTTTAGATTTAAATGTATTATTGCCTTTACAATAATTATTTGTGATCTGGTTGGTTATTCCGGACTAAATCCGAGGAGTCGGGGCTCGGCTGTTATTGATGTTTGGAATATGTTGGTTAAGTTGTGTGATTTTATTGGCATTGCACTGGGCATGCATATTCATGTGTTTTTATTGAAAATTGAGTTTAACATGTAAATGGATTTTCGGATGCGTGCGTATCACGACCCCAAGCCGGGATGGGGCATTATCTCGGTGGAGCTCCTCTGGTCACTCAGGAGCGGATAAAACTAAGTGACATCCCCTGGGTTGTCGCTGGGCGACGACCGGATCGCACGATACGGTAACTCTGTCGTGTCAACTCCGTGGTCCCTCGGCTGGCGGGGACTAGAGGATGGCCTGGCCAGGTACGCGCTGGGCGCGAGTCTGGGCATCGCTCGTGTAGGTGTCACACGCGTAGTCGTTACCTGCGGTGTGGCACAAAGCCAGAGTGTACAGATGATCCCTAGGGGAGATCATGGTGCATGCATAATCGGATTGGTTTTATGGTTTTCGGATATGGGCCATTTTCTGGGAAAATGGCGAGGATGTGTTGAGACATTGTGATCCATTTTCTGGAAAAATGGTGGTTTATTAATTTGGGCCATTATCTGGGATAATGGCGAGGACTGGTTTTAAAGGAAATGTTTTTTGGCCAAAATGGGATTTTGGCGTGCGTGGAAAAAAATATGGTTTTTGGGACATGCGCATTTGGGCATACTTCATGCATATTGTTTTGGTTGTAATATGTTTTTATCTTGCGTTGTTTGGATTTTACTTACTTGCGGCACCATTTTTGGTACCGTAGATTTTGATACAGATTTGGAAGAGGAGGAGGCTGAGCCCGAGGAGGCGGCTCCGCCGGAGGAGTAGCTGGATGGTTTTTAATTGTGTTATATTTGTCGATATTTTTATTAGTATGTATTTGGATTAGAGATGATATTGAATTGTAATGTTTTATTTACGCTTGTTTTAAACTAGTTTGTAGTTAAACAAAAAAATTCTGGTACTTAGATTTATGACTTATCTATCCTCTGCGTGTTTTTATTTGTATACATTTTGCATGTGCACACACTTTGGGCACTTGGCGATGGGATGTGTGACCGTGTTGTCATCATCCCGACGTCTCGATTTCCACGTGGCCGTACGTGGGAGTTGGGGGCGTCACATTTGTCTTTTTGGATTTCGGTTCAGTCCGGTTTTTCCAATATTACATATAAACAAAATCATACAAAAATAAAATTTTAGCAAGTGATTGACTCATATCCCTCATTTTATGTTATAATAATGTTGTATTAATTTCATGTTATAAAATTAAAATTTATATAATATATCAAAATTCAAATGTTATATTAAAAATTATAAGATTAATTTATGTTATTTCATAACCAAATGTTATATTAAGATTTATAAGACTAATTGTATGTTATATTAATTTTATGTTATAAGATTAATAGACATGAATAATAAGATTTTAAAATTTAGCATATAATATATCTAATATAGTATAAAAATCATATAAAGATCTTTATATATAATACAAAAAAATTAAAACTAATATATATATACCGGTCCAGCTTGGTTTGAACCAGTGTTCTAAAACCCAAAATCTGATTTTCAAATGATTTTGCTAAATAAGAACTAATACCGAACCAAACCCATCAGTTTCTCGATTATTTTTACAACCCTAACCACTTGTGAGGTGTCTGCCCGATATCCATCCATTTACAGGAAAATTGGACAGATTTACCATATATTAATCCGAGCAGGCAAGCGAGCGAGTACTATATGCAAAGTGGGATTTTATCTTTTGCGATTTAAAATAGTTGGTGCCATATTGGCCTTCATTTAGGGTTTTTTTTTTTTTGGTAGGAAAATATTTTTATATATAAGTCATCGTAAATAAATAAATATACATATACATATATATATATATAAGAACTTTCAAGTGCTAAGATAACAAGTCTAAGAGGATGCTTTCTTTTTTCTTTTCTTTTTTCTTTTTTTTTTTTTTTTTTTTTTTTTGTGAAGAGCCAATAGTCACCCTCATAGCAACCTCGTCCCACATTTATTAAAGAAGCCCTTACTTGTGGCGGGGGAATATCGTGGTAACATCAATACACTTGGGAGCTTACAAATAGACGCTATAAACTAACCTAAAACCAAGTGTCAAAATCAAGCCAACAAGATCAAGAAAACCAACCCAAATAAATCCAAACTAACTAGCCTATGTGATTTATTACAACAGCCACTTATTGCAATAAAAAATAAACAACGAAACTAAGACTGTCGTAAATTAGGTAAATACAACTTTTCAGTTCTTAACAAACCTCTAAGAAATTTTAGAACCTGTACATCAGATTGCCATGCTCTCGTCAAACCTACCGTACCCATATACGCCAAAACATCAGCTGGCATGTTTCCTTCACGAAGGATGTGATGAATGGAGAAATTTCCATTGTCAAAAAAGATTAATCACTTCCTCCCAAAAATCTTCCAAGTACCATGTTCCATATCTTGGACGAACAATCCAATTAACCCAAACCAAAGAATTAGACTCAACATCAACCATATTAAATCCCAAGTCTCAGCGGTACTTTAAACCTATAGACAAAGCTTTTCACTCAGCAAAGTTATTGGAACCTTCACCCAAGAAGCATAAAAAAGCAAGCAATAATTTCCGCTGAGCATTCCAAATAATGCCACCAGCTCCACTTATACTAGGATTTCTCCGACTGCACCCATCAACATTAAGCTTAACTCTATCTTGTCTCGGCTTCTCCCAATAAACAAGCTAACATCTTGGCATTGCAGTAGAAAGAACCCGTAAACCCAGCTCTTTCAGCCTGCTCACATTGGCAGCTAGGCCGGCAACCCGACCAAACCGCACAGATTTTGAGCCCGATCCGACCCGGCCCACATACTTAGCTGAACCATCGTGAACCAACCCGACCCGAATCGGGTCAACCCATTTTCACTTTTTTTTTTAAAGGGTGGCAGTAGGTTTGGGTTTTCCAAAAGACGGTTCCATGGGTTTTCTTAGTATCCATTAAGCTTTATAGTGAGATCCAAGTAAAAGTTTCCCTTTTTTTCAATCTCAAGGCTGAGTTTGTTGATTAGATCCGTCACTGCAGCGTTGCTACCTAGCTTGTTAACAATAAACCTTCTCTTCAACAAGCAAACTGACTCCTTTTTTAGTAGTGATGAGATTATCTAACAGCACAACAAACTCAGCCTTCAGATCGAAGAAAATGGAAGTTTGAGATGGGAAGTGACATTGCTCCTAGGCCATGAGGTTTCGGAATAGAAAAAATACTTCTACTTTCTGAAATTTTCTGGTATGGTGGTGGGCTGATAGGAGTTGGTGGAAAGAAAAAATTTCTTACCAAATCTGTGAAATGTTTTACTTCCCCAATGCTGGAGGACGCTAGTGGCTTTCAATCACTCTGAAACTTTTTGCTCAGCCCTTCTTTGAACTCCTCCTTTTCTATGTGGGTCGCTCTCTCTACTGGAAAATCTCCCCGACGATCCACAACAAACAGACCGTCAAACAAGGTACCCTTTTTCTTTTAGACTCTGCATTTTGGTTTTTCAAAAAATATTCCATGAGTTTTCTCGTTTAAAATGCCTCATTTTGGTGGTGCTTTGTCACAGGTCTTTCCCAGATTCAAGGATCTCTTTCTTTTGGTGCCTCCATGAAGAAAATCTACAGCAACTCTTGGACTCAAAGAATAGTTGAGGGAGATGGAGCAAGATGTCGGTGGTCTCAATCACATCGGCAATGAACTTTTCAAACGAAGCATTCTCAACGACCTCAATCCTTAAACAGAGAAAAGTTGCATAGAAAAAGGAACAGAAGGAATGGTCAATGGAGGCAACAGTGAATGAGGAAGAGAATGAAGAGGGATAGCTAGGGTTTGATTTGCGGGTTGAAACCGGCATTCCACGGGTTCGACCCGAAAATGCTTTTAACCTGCACTTATTGGGTCGGATCGGGCCGGGTCTGCGGTTTTTTTGCCCAGGCCTATCGGCAGCTGTCAATTTAGACAATTTCTTGAGACTCTCTTGAACTCTTAGTAACCAGAAGCAAATAGATCTCCAAATATCGTCAACAGTAAGCTTCTTGCCTTCCATCCGAGCTTTACATCTTCTATGCCAAAGCATTTAAGAAATAATACATGGAAGTAGGCCCAAGATATTACCAACTTGAGAGGAGTGACTTGCCCTGCGAAACCACAGTTTCTTGTCTAAGGGGATGCTTGAAGAATGAGATGAGATGAAAAATCTGTGAATAGTAGTAAATTGTTTGTAAATAGTAGTGAAATTGTTTGAGTTATGATATTTTATGTGGTTTTGGAGAATGAGAGAAAAAAAAATTGAATAAAAATATTATAAAGTTAAAACATCGTTAGAATATAATTTTTTAATATTATTTTCATTTTTAGATTTGAAAAAGTTGAATTATTTTTTGTGTTTGTTTGGAAGTTTAGTAAAGTTGTAATGATTAGGTAATGAGTAGATGAAAAAGTTAAAAATTTGAAATTGAAAAGTGATTGTATTTTAATGATATTTGGGAATGAGATGAGATGAGATAAGATGAAACTATTCCATCTTTCAAAACAACTCCTAAGTCTCGATCTCCACGAGCTTTAGCTCTAGTCTATATGTGACGCCCCCAAATTCCGCTTGGGATTGAACGGACATTTGAAGCGTCGAGACATGCAACACAAGGTTACCTGCCCCCGTTCATGACATATAAGATGCAATGTTCCTAACATGCATCTAGCATTATGCAATATTCGCAGCGGATAATCTTTTTCTTTAGCAATACTATGCACCAAACTAAATATATCCCAAATACTTGAAATATAATTCATACATAAAGGCATACTAAAAAGCCGTGATCATCACACTAGTCCAAAATGGTTGTGATCAAAAGAATACTTGAGATACAACTCCAAAAGTACAAGTATTAACCTAAGTTAAATACTATACCATCATCAACATCGCACCGTGGCCTAGTCGACCGTATTCAGTTGGTCAGATTCCAATTCTCCTTTGGGTCCTGTAACAAGATCTACCATTCGGGGGGAATGGTAGTTGGGACTACCACAGTGAGATTTGATTACAAATCTCAGTAAGTTAACATAAAACTTATACACAGGTTAAAAATGCATGCATGGCAGTAAAAGCATAAATGCATAATTATAGTCATACATAAACATAGTATAACTTGACATATAGCATGACTTAACCAGAACTTAAGCGTGAACTGAACTTGACTTAACATGGCATGAACTTAAGCTTAAAACATAACATGAACAATCAACATAACATGAACGTGAAACATAACATGGACATGAACATAACATAACATGAACGTGAGCTTGAACGTATCATAAACGTGAACATAACATGATGTGAACATGAACTTGGAACATAACATGAACATGAACATAACATGTACGTGAGCATAACATAACATGAACTTGATCTGAAACTTGACTTAACATAAACTTGGAATCTTATTTAATTGTCTTGATTAATAACGTGCATTAATACGTACTCCACAGTTGTTGTGGCCCCACGTATTCAAGTAACATAAAACATAATACGTACTCCACAGTTGTTGTGGCCCCACGTATTCTACATGTCACAATTGCTGTGTCTCATGTAGTGTATGCTCCACAGTTGTTGTGGCCCCATACTTCATGCTCCACAGTTGTTGTGGCCCCATGAATTCACATAACATAAAATATAATACGTACTCCACAGTTGTTGTGGCCCCACGTATTCTACATGTCACAATTGCTGTGTCTCATGTAGTGTATGCTCCACAGTTGTTGTGGCCCCATACTTCATGTAACATAAAATATAATACGTACTCCACAGTTGTTGTGGCCCCACGCATTATAAGTAACATAAATATAATACGTACTCCACAGTTGTTGTGGCCCCACGCATTATAAGTAACATAACATTAAATATAATACGTACTCCACAGTTGTTGTGGCCCCACGCATTATAAATAACATAAAATATAATACGTACTCCACAGTTGTTGTGGCCCCACGCATTATAAATAACATAAAATATAATACGTACTCCACAGTTGTTGTGGCCCCACGCATTATAAATAACATAAAATATAATACGTACTCCACAGTTGTTGTGGCCCCACGCATTATAAATAACATAACATAAATATAATACGTACTCCACAGTTGTTGTGGCCCCACGCATTATAAGTAACATAAATATAATACGTACTCCACAGTTGTTGTGGCCCCACGCATTATAAGTAACATAAAATATAATACGTACTCCACAGTTGTTGTGGCCCCACGCATTATAAATAACATAAAATATAATACGTACTCCACAGTTGTTGTGGCCCCACGCATTATAAATAACATAAATATAATACGTACTCCACAGTTGTTGTGGCCCCACGCATTATTATAACATAACATGTCTTATCTTTCTTAATGCATGTGATATTATTTAATATCATATACTTTTCTAACATGGCGTATACTTGTAAATGGCATAATATGATTTAATCATAAACATTTCATGGCATACATGTATCATATGGCATACTTAACATGGCATACTTATAACATACATCATTGTATGGCAGAAAAGATTATTTAACAGATAATTATTCATGAGAGATTAAATCATACGTAACAGATAAACATGTAATGACATAGCATGACATGGCATATACGATAACATACATACATAAATTGTAGTTCTCTTACCCATCACACATACACAATAAACTGATAGTAAGTTAGAGGCTAACTTACCTCGATCGTCGCGTTCTATGAGAATAGAGCGCGAGACACGAGGAACTGCACAACAGCTGGAAGAGGAACACTCGAGTCCTTAAGATTTTCACTTCTGAACTCAATTGCCATATTGTAAGCACTTGCAACACCACGGCCAACTTGAGGTTTCACTATACTCGGAAGAGATAAATTGACTTCAGAAAGCCTTTGCACTAAAACAAGTTCATTAAAATTATCAATAACAACCAAACAAACAACTCATTTCTCAATCCATATACTCTTAGCCATAGTCAACCACAAGATGACACCAGTCATCCCGGACTATAATCCATATCATCACTGCTTCGGGACACTGTCATACAGTTTCCCAACATTACACCATACGCTCCACACTTCTCTGCTACGCCATTCAACCCTTCGTGACACGCCATCCGATGTATCACGACTTAATACAGAGTACACTCACGTGAACTCTCTTCCATCCACACTACAATACCCATCACTGCGATACACGTCTCACGGTGCATCGCTACGCGACACGGAGTACGCGCTACGCGTACTTCCTTCGCTACAACTCTCATCAACACGATGCACATCACACGATGCATCGCCATACAACACGGAGTACACTACATGCGTACTCCCTTCCTTCTACGACACACATCACTACAGTGCACGTCGCGCGGCGCGTCGCTGCATTACACAGAATACGCTACACGCGTATTCTCTTCACACAACCCGCCGTATCACATCTACGGCATCCATCTCACGCCTATACTTCACAGCACAGTCCACAAAATACACAATCAAACTCAACACTTCACAACCACACTTCGCTTCACAACTACGCAACGAATTCCACAAATACAACTACACAATCCACAAACCAACCAACTATTTTAAACGTAAAATAACTAGAGATAGAAGGTTATACCATCGACGGGATAACCCGTGCGTCGCTCGTTGTTCGTCACGAACATGCGTCGGAGGAACGTACGTGGCGGCGTACGGTGGCTGTCCACCACATAAAGTGGTAGTTTGGGCTTGAGAAAGGCTAGGCGTGGTCTTGGAAGACTCATGATTTTACAGCTGTCGGTGAAGAACAAATTACGTGATTTACGGAAAAGATAATCTATACGCGTGATTCCAGATGAGGGTAAAGACGAGAGAGATGTGATTGCTGTCGGGAAATAATCCAAAACTGATAATTTTAGCGGGCTGTTACACTATACATCCTTCATTGCACTCCTCTATAACTAGAACATTCAAAATATTAAAAAAACAATAAATTGAGTACTCGATATGCAAATATATCATATTCTAAAAGACATGATACAAAAGTTCTCACTTTTAACTAATATTTATAAACTTAAAAATCATTCATACACATTACATGCATTTCTTTAATCTCTAGGTGGCCAACACACAATTATGCCTTGTGTGTAAAGGCTGGTGATCTTAAAGACTACAATTCCAAGCCCAAGGCCTTAGGTTGAACATAGTCAAAGGAGATAGTTATCACTTAGTAAACTTAGTTGCGCTTGAGTGAACCGTTCCATGCATGTTATCTTCTTGTGATCTTCTAGTACTTAATATTGTTAATCTTCAATAGTTAAAAGGGCAATAAAACATTAACATGCACCACATCCACTATTCATAAGTAACTTTCTATTTCTTTCCTTTCTTTCTTTTCTTTTATTCATCATTTAAGTTAGTATTTACCATAAATACCTCACATGGAGGAAGCATACCAATATATAAACCATTTTGATTCACATTCTTCCTTAATATTGGGTTGCCTGGATAGGGCTACCAAAGAACAAGCTTTACATTCTCATAATATGTAATTGAATAGAATTTTCATAAAAGAAACAATAGAATATTTATGCTAAAGAACAAATTCATGATCATATTTACTTGCTTCTCTTAACTTCACAATATCAAAGCACTTCTCTAATTAGCAACCTAAGAAATCTTACACACGGTACTATGTGAATACCTACACAAACCTTCATCAATATTACTTTCTAGACTACAAGGTAGAACTGACTTCTCCTCTTTTTGGACACTAGAAGCTGTATTTCAATTTTCTTTTGTTCTTGAAATGCTTAAACAATGCATACATGAGGTGATTCTACTCCAAAGTGATGCAATTGAGATTTTCTAAAGTCTTGGTGCTTGATTACTCATGATCATCTCATACTAAGGTATTTTGGTCACTGTTAAAGCCTCAGATAGCATTAAGGATAGCCATAAAATTCTGTTGCAAAATCCCTAGCAGGGTTTTTTTATATGTTTAATTAATCTCAAAGGTGTTTAGGTTTGTTTAATCAAGTGTGAAAAATGTTTTGCCTAGGTTAGAACTCAAAGAATACTTTTCTTTTAAATGTAATTCTATTATTGTTGTCAAATATGGTAACAACTTTGTAAAGGAATTACTCTCCTAAGATCTCAGTACAAAGCCTATCAAGCCATACTACATGTCATTTTTCTACATTTAGGTTGTATTTAAGTAGTGAGGTGATATTAGATACTCTGTAAATAGTAATGGAAAAGTATTGAATAGTAGTACAAAATAGTAAAAAGTAAATGAAAAGTAATGATAAAATAATAAATAGTATTGAAGTATTCTGATGACCACCCAAACCAGCCCTTAATCATAAATCATGCAAAGTCTCACATATTCCAACTTGGCCGTGAGTTTGGGGAATTTACTTCCATTGGAACAATAGTGTCTAAACCCTATACGAAACCAAGCTAGTGAATTTATGGGTAGTGTTTAAAGAAAAACAATAATTAAAGGATGCCTTAAGTAGGCATCATGAGATAAATATAAAGTTTTTAGTGAGGAATTCTAAGTACCAAAACTCACTGAAATTTGGATAATGATCAGTATCTCTTAGTTTTCATTGAAATTTGGACAACAACATACATTATGAGTGGCAATCATATTTCTATAATATTTAAGTAAAACTGTGTCACATTTTTAGGATAGCTTTACTTGGGGTTGAGCCAATAATGAAGACAAGAGAATGGAAACAACTTGTTTTCTTAACTTTAGACAGCCAAAAGCAAGTGTGTTTTGGTGGCATAACCCAACACACTTCTTGATGAATTAAAAGTGAGTTGATTTTTTAAAAGCTTTAACTCAACCTAAGTTGTAAAAACCTTTGGTGGAGCTTTTTCTAATAGTTTGGTGACACATTAATTGTATGACCAATGAAAAATAAGTAGAATGTTTCATAACTTTGGACTATATATAAGAAGTTAAAGGCTTGTATTCCTAAAACAACCAAGATGTAGATACTGAGATTTGTTGGCCGCTTGGATTCTTACCTTGGGCCATTTACAATTCTATAATTCTATCTCTGATTGTGCTTTGTGCTACTATTCTATGTTATTTAGGATATAATTTGAATTAGTTCTAATTCAATTCTTAATGACGACAACAAGAAATTTCATTTTGGTGATTGTGAGTTGTGTGTCTATGTCATTTAGTTAAATTCAATGCCCTAAGTTGATGAGTTATGGTTGATTTTGGCTATTTTGCATTTTGAACAAAAGTCATTCATTGCATTCATAGAATTTCAGAGTTTGATGATTATTTGGCAGTTGCCTGGATATATATCTATTAGTTGGCTTGTAAGATCATCAAGGCCTACCATCTATGAGAACTTGCATGGGAAATTATCATGTGGAGATTAGGGAGAATTTCACTTTACTAGCTATTAGCTAGAGTTGCTACTAGAGGTGGAAATATGTTATGTGATCTGTAAATCTAGCATAAATATAACACAAAATGAGTGGGTTTAGGTTTGATATAAATTGATTCAGGTCAAAATGGGTTAACATGTTAAGACATGATTAATAAATAGGTTAATAATAGGTCAACCCGTAATAACTCGTTTAAATTTTATTTCAAAGTTACAATTTTATTATTGTTGGGTTGTAATATTGGTATTACCTAATGTGCTTATGTTTTTATTTTTAGGATTGTAATTTTGGACCTATGCTCGTATTTGTTATTGTTAGGTTTTTAATATTGGTTTTATTATAACTTAAAATCTGAAAATATTGATATTTTTTGTTAGTAGGTAGTCTTATTGTTTTTTTTTTTAAATATTATGGCTACTAATAAATATAAGTTTTAAATTTTATGTTAAATTATGTTAATCATATCAAATGAGTTATTAGGGTTAGTTCAATCGGTTACTTACATGAAACGTGTTGAAATTGGTTGAAATGGATCGTGTTGTGTTGAATTATTTCTAATTAATTATTAAACAGGTCAAAACAGATCGTGTCGTATCACTCGTTATTTAAATGAGTCTATAATTTGAAGACCTTACTCGTTTAGCTTAATGGGGCGTCTTCTAGTTGACCCATATAATCGAAAGTTCTTGACTTGACATGACACGAACATGACACATTAACACAAATTGCCACCCCTAGCTGCTACCCACACCCCTCTAAACAAGGTGGTAACTTTACTCCCTGCTCTCACCTCATATGTACCCTCTTGTACTTGCTGAATGAGGGCGGATTGCCATCTCATGTTCTGGTTTTTGGTTTGTTTGTAAAAGACATCTACTATTAAGATCTTATTTGTTGTTACATTTTTGTATGATTGTAAAAGAGCATTTCTTTTATTCAAAAAATTTATATAAAGACAAAAAGGGTCAAGTAAGTTAATTGGTTTTTAGTTATGGGGAAATTAATTATCCCCCTAACTAAAACTTTAGCTTTTTAATGTTGACGCTCTAATTAGATAGGGAATTAGTTCTCATTAATCTCTAATTCAATTTTATTCTATGATGCTTTATTCAGGCCTCCTTGAACAATGAAATTAATCACTTTTATTTGTAGATAAAGCAAAGTTGTTTAGGAGAAAACAAAGAATAAAGTAAGGGCCGCTTTGGATTTACAGATAGAACACAAATTATCTCATCTAGGTTGTAGGGCTTGTTTTATCTATGTATCCAAATGCCCAAATGTAAAGTTTTTAACTCATCTGTATTTCTCTACATTGTACATTGATTTACCTAGACAAAGTTTTGACCCCCTTCTGAGAGCCCATTGTTATCCTTCACACCTCCCCTTCCCTTGCCAACACACTTTTGGGAAAGTCAAAATATTTATGTGCTTTTAAATTAATAGTAGATAATACTTATTTTTAATATATTCATAATATTTTTCACTCAATAATTAAAAATGCTTTTCAATAATTGGTAGGATCCACCATTTTATCAAATCTCCAAAAAGTTAAAACCATCTCATCTAATCTCACTATGCAAATGCACATTTTTTGTTTACAAACCATGTCACCTCATTATCCAACCATACATTTTTTTTTACAAATCATCTCATCTATTCTTAACTCAAAAATCTTACTACTATTCAAATTATATCATCTCATCCCATTTAAACTACATAACCAAATGAGGCTTTAAATTATGGCTGATTCAAATTATAGAAAAAGAGTGTTAGGGCTTATTTGGAAAAAGTTTTCATCCCAAAATTCTCAACTCATCTCATTCCCAAACATTACTGAACACAAATACTTTCAAACTAATCATTACAACTTTTCAAATTAATCACTACAATTTTCTCAAACTATAAATAAAAAATAAATAACAATTCAACTTTTTCAAATCTCCAAATAAAAATAATATTAAAAATTATATTTTAACAATATTTTAACTTTATAATATTTTTTAATTAAAATTTTCTCTCCTTTCCCAAAACTCAAAAAATACTTAACTCAAACTATCTCACTACTAGTATTTTTCTAAGTCTTGTGCTTTTTGGTTTTTGCTGTGTTTTGTTTTTCCTGTTCTGTTGAGTTTCCAAGTCCTGTGTTAATTGCAACCCACAAAACATTGGAAAACCATTACAAAGAATATTAGACCCTAAGTGAGAGATTAAAAATTTGCAATTATAGTCTCATGTCCTTCCTTATCCCTATTTTAAAAATTATCATATGCTTTTATTTCGTAAAATAATTTATGTATTACCTGGACTGTGGTAATTAACACTAGAACAGAATAGCTCTTTCCAGACCAAAATTTTCATCGCAAATTATAGGAATTTCGTCCCAAAATATTTTTTAGGTCGTCCCTACAACATTGTCCAAGAAGATATTTTGGGACGAAAATCACCATTTCGTCCCAAAATATATCTTTTGGGACGATTTTGAAATTAATCATTCGATACCGTTCAAACGGTTAAATTTTTGCACAGCTCAAGTTCGTTCTAGAATATCTTTCGAATGATTACTATTTTACATTTGAATGGTATTAAATTGTTTGAACGATTGAAAAAATACATTCGAACGAGTACACATTTTGAGAACGTTTGAATGGTATAAAATAGTTTTCCGTTTGAACATTGAAGGAACAGATAAAACGGTAAAAGAGATCGAACGGATAAAAGTTATGTTCGAACGCTACGATAATAAATTGCATTTGAACGATATTTGATCGTCTGCTGTCGTTTGAACGTTTTAATCAATGGTGTTTGAACTTTACATGGTCGTTCGAACGATAACTATTTTATGAAAACCCCATAATAATAATAAAACCAAATAGGCATTCATAATATTTGGAAAAAAATACATTAGAAACTGTTTAATACTCACAAAAGTTTTATTATAAGTGCGAACTAATAAATAACCGTGAAACTGACATTGTTCGTACATAATTAGATAATCTCATAATCTATACCAAAAAAACCATCAGTTGCTTGGAGGCCTCTACTGTTGCATAAGCTGCTACATTGGAGTTGCATCTCTCTCCTGAACTCTTCTTTTTGTTCTTCATGTTGTTTGAGGCACATCTCCACCTCTCCTTTTTTCGCCAATCGAGCCTCTAACTCATGTTGTCTTGCAACCAATTCATCGATTCTGCGATTCGCATTCTCTTGGGCTATAGAGGCCGTAGAGGCAAACCCAGAAGAAGAGGAAGAAGGAGAAGGTTTTACACAGCGACCCAAACCCTTCAAATATCCTGAACGTTGACCCAGAATATGTGTAAAAATATCAACATCATTTGTTGAGGAATTTTGATCTGACGCAAATTCATTACGTATGGCAACCATTTTATCCTACACATAAGATAAAGAGTTAATATCATCATAAATATTCTAATATATTTATTTAAAACAGATTATAATACTTACATAATTTTCACGGGCATCGAGATGAGTCCACTCTCCATTACGATTAGTATGTGATCCAGCATATAATTTTGTCAGATCATAATTAGTATCTGAATCTTGCTACAATAAATATTTGTTAAGCTATAAAGTCATTAGGATTCATATATTCAATTAACTATATACAATAAAAAAAATAGTAATACCAATTTCTTAGAGTGGTGATGGAAAGATCTTAAGCCTGCATGATGATTACTCTTCAATTTCTATCTATTTGTTTTGTTTATAGAACTTCGCTCCTACATATAAATTGAAAATACTAGAAAGTGAAATTAAAAATAGGACAACTAAAATAATTAATTTAATTATACCTTATATGATGGATCCGCAAACATGTCACAAAGTTTTTCCCACTCAGAAGATTAGACATCCTGAAAAGGATGTTGGCGTGCATCTTCCATAGTCTTGAAGTTATTATAATGCCGATGACATCTCGCCTTATATTTGTAAAATGCAATACTCATAAGCTCTTCCAGAGTCTTACGCTCTTCTCTCCTACCAAAATTTAATTTGAAATCATCCTTGAAAAAAATTTACACAAACATATTATCATTTATAATATTCTAACTTTAAGTAAAATATAAAAATTTAATTTACTAAATAAATGTTTTAAACATTACCAAACAATGCTTCTTGATAAGTTCTTTAACATATTGGGGGACTTTCTTACATGAACTCCTTGCCAAAGGTGCATAACTTCGTGTAAGAGCACCCACATGCGATGCAAGCCAAGCTGTTGGTTGTCATTTACCTCTGGTATGTTTGTCAAGAATGTTAACCTTGATCTTACCCATCTTACAATATTTTTCCAACGTCACGACTCTAGTAGTGCATCGACCTTAACGAGATTGTACTGTGAACTCTATAAAATATAACATTGTAATCAATTTTCTATTATAACCTTAATTAATAACTTTAATGATTATTAGAATTTAATCTTATTCTGTAAAGTCAATCTCTAATGGTGAGTCTAAAGGAGAGGTAGGAATAGGTGCAGATGAGATGCAAACTTCCTTTCTCTTTGGTGGCATAATTTCAGAAAACTGATACAATATTCATTAAGTAAAATACTACTCATCAAATTTAATGTGAACACATAATTGGTCAATCATAATCTGTATAAGTACCATTTGACAATTTGGTCTCATCATCTGTAGATACTTCAAATGATTCAACATTTTGTTCAATTGTCGCATCAACAATTTCAGCCTCAATATCTTCTCTATTTAATGGAATCATCTCATACTGACTCAAATCCACAAACAAATTAAAGACAAGCTAACTCTCTTGGTATGCTTCTTGAGTAGAGTAATCATCTTCTTCTTCATCTCATCCTTCCACCTGAGGGATAACATCATATATATTTTTTGGAGAATATTTTTGTACTACTCGCCATTGATTTTCTAACTTCGGGTCATCTAAGTAGAATACTTGAGATGCTTGAGAAGCCAAAATAAAAGGATCATCTTCATACCATTTCTTTGATATATTAATACTCAAAAAATATTCATCATCATGGACTCCAGTTCGAGGATTGCTTAAATCCCACCAATCACACTTAAATAGATACACTGCAAGCTCCCAAATATGTTATTCCAATTATATCAACAATAACTCCATAGAAATCAATATTTTCTCCATCATGACTTCTCTCGACTAGGACACCACTATTTTGTGTTTTCCTATAACAATCTCGATCCATTGTGTGATACCTATTTCTCCGAGAAATACATGCAGAATATCTTGTAGCACGTCTTGATGGGCCACGCGCTAATGCATACAGTTCATCCGATATATAGTTTGGATTATTCGCATGCAGTTGTACAACCTAAATATTGAGTAAAGCTTCTATTATATCAATAATAAACAATCAATATTTTAAATTTGGTTATTGAGTAAAGCATATGTAATGTCATTACCCGTTGTTCAAACCATCTCGGGAACTCCTCTTCATGTTTCTGGTTTATATCATTTAATCTCAGTTCCTTGAGCATATTAATATGATCACTGAAATTGATGATTACCAAAAATATTTTATATTCTTAGAATTTTGTGAAAGTAAAGGAGTGAATTTAAATTAAGAAAAAATTATAACTTACTTCAAGTAGTTCTCTATCTCAGGGCAATTGTTTAGCACGTACCACTGATCTTTCTCAAACTCTCTTCCACATAAGTCATAACTATGCACTGCACCAAGTGGACATACTTGTTGGGAAAATACAGAAAACACATTTCGTTATCTTGCTCGGTCAACGTCAAAGTTTCTTTCTGGCCGATCAAACCTAGTGTCAACTCCGTGGAAATATTTGGAACAGAAGGTATGCCACTCATCATCAATATATGCTTCTGCAATTGATCCTTCTGGGCAAGCCTTGTTACCAACTATATGTTTCAACTTCCTAAGAAATCGTTCAATGGGATACATCCATCTATACTGAACTGGTCCTGCAAGTCGAGCTTCACGTGGCAAATGAACGGCTAGGTGAACCATGACGTCGAAGAATAACGGTGGGTAAATACTTTCTAGCTTACACAATATTATGGCAATTTCCTGTTCCATTCGATCCAAACATTCTACATTTAACGTCCTAGCACATAAGTCTTTAAAAAATAAACTCAACTCAGTCAAAGCCATGCACACGTCTCTAGTCAAGTACCCACGGATAATGACATTTGTTCGCACACACCTTGTCAAATTCTAGGTATAATCGTCCGGTAATTTAATTTCCATTATCCACTCACAAAATGTAGCCCTTTTGATTTCTTGACAATATATACCACCCAATCGGCATGTAAATAGACGAACCATTTTCTTATAATTGCATTTCCGGTCTTGTTCCCAACCGCTTCAAATCCTTCCTTGAGTTTAATGTATCCTTTTTTTTCCTTTAATTGACATTAATGTTCCCAATACGGAATCGCATATATTTTTTTCAATATGCATAACATCAAGACTCTGCTGTAATTTTAACTTTGACCAATATGGGAGTTCGAAAAATATACTCTTCTTTGTCCAATTCAATTCATTTGTAGCTCGTTTTCTCTTTCGTTGTTTTTTACCAAATTCATTACAACTAACATTTATAAATTGTGCAAGTACATCTTCACCAAACAAATATAGTGGAGGTTGGCCCGATTCAACAATACCATCAATTAAACATTTGTGAATTTCCCCGCCATCTATAGTCACCAAGTAAAAATCGACGATGACCCATGAAACATAATTTCCTCCCGTAAGTGAGCCATTCAGATTTAATATGTTACTTACAAGTTGGACATGCCATTTTCCCTTAGTACTCCAACCTGACACGTTTCCAAAAGCTGAAAAATCATTTATTGTCCATAACACGGCAGCATGCATCTTGAAAGACTTGCATGTTGATGAATCAAATGTGACACCCCCATTCTCCTACAAATCTTTCAATTTTGTAATCAATGGCTGTAAGTGTATGTCTATATCATTTTCCAGTGATCTCGGACTTGGAATGAGCAAACTCATCATGAAATATAGATCTTTCATACTTCCACGGTGGTAAATTATACAGCATAAGTACTACTGGCTAAGTACTATGACTAGTACTCATGTTCCCAAACGGATTAATTCCATCTGTTGCCCACCCAAGTCACACATTATGCGGTTCTTCAACAAATTATGGGTGATCCTGATCAAATTCCTTCAACACCTGAGAGTCAGCAGGATGTGACAAAATATCATCGTTCCTAACTCTGACTGATGAGTGCCATTTCATGTCTACAGTCATTGCACGTGACATATATAATCATTCTAATCTAGGATCAATGGAAAGTGGCTTACTACCTTTTGCGGCACATTTTGCTTGTCAGATGTCCATCTTGATTCGTGGTATATGGGACACTCGTTCAACTGCTCATTCTCTTGCCAAAATAATATGCAGTCATTCTTACATGCATGTATTACGTTGTAATCAAATCCGAGTCCTCGTGTCAACTTTTTTGCTTTATAGAAGTTACGAGGTAAAATATTATCTTATGGCAATGCCTCTTTAAATAGCTCGAGTAACATATTGACAGTCTTAATAGATAATCGGCACATTGATTTTATATGAAGCAGTCTTATGGTAAATGACAACTTACTGTGTCTTCTACATCCTGGATATAGCTCATGTTGTGAATCATTCCACAATCGTGCAAAAGTATTATGACCCCCATCATTTAAACTTGATGTGTCCATATCACCTTCATCCATAAACATTCCCGCACCGATGTCACCTAACATTTGCTCTATATCCTCATCGCATTCATCTCCAACAACATTTGATTGTACATCTTCATCGATCTCTTCTTCTTCATGTGGAACCTCGAATGAAGTTGGATACGGTTCACCGTATAAGACCCAATCAGTATAACCCTTGTCAATACCTTTGACAAATAGATGCTCTCTCACCAAGTCTATCTTATGAGAACACAAATTCCTGCATTCTCTACATAGACATCTAATATGTCCATCACTATCATATGTACCCAATGCGAACTCTATGAATTTCTTAACACCTTCAGCATATATGTTGTAATTCTAACTCAATCGATTGCTAACTCGAATCCAACTCTTATCCATGTCGACTATCTTCATTACAAACAATCACGTGTGCATCAACAAACAAACATGTATCATATATCAATCAAGGAGTATGCCACCTTTCACCGGGTAATTGGTCCTATCTCATTCGGGATTGTGAGATCATAATCGCAAACCTATGATCTATTATCTGTCACGTCTAACAAAATTTCAGCAGCATCTCCTCATAGTTTTTCAAATATGCTCATTTGGTTGTGTGCACCGACGATTAATACGTCGATACACCATCACCAAAACTGCATATCCGGATAACAAGGGATGAATCTACCAAAATCTTAATGCTGGACAATAACAAATATAATTCGATAGTTTGCGAGAATGATCTTGCAATCCCAAACTGTCCACTCTGGACAATTCAAGAGTTATCAATCAAGCATTCATCAGGATTGATAACTCTCGAATGGGTCTAATGTTTATTTTAATGAACAAACAATGCAAGATATGCTAATGAATATTAAACAGTAACAACATATTATTTATATAACAATAAAACAAAAGCTCTAATTATTAAGTATTATTGAAAAATTTAGTAGTATTTTAAATAAAATACTTCATTTTTACCATAATTTAAATATTAAGTATTTAAGTATTATTAAATCTTAACTATTTGTAATTTAAATAAAATTCATTTTATTAATTTCAATATTAAGTATTTAAGTATTATTAAATCTTAACTATTTGTATTTTAATTTAAAGATTTGGTAGTATTTTAATTAATATTGAAATTGAAAGATTGAAAGATTTATTAATATTCTAATTTCTAATTGTAAAGAAATTGATGTATAAACATACCATTCAAACAGTGTTATACTATGTTCGAACATAATAAACCTGTTCGAACGTTAATCGTGTACCGTTCGAACGAGTTTATTCCATATTTCAATCGTCTTCAACAACCCAAAACCCCAATAATCACCAACTCAGTACAGCAAACCAAAATACACAATATCACGAACTCAGTACAGCAGATAAAAACACTCATATTCAAATTAAAATGAGAATAAGATAGCATAGCTAGTTTTGAGAGATGAAAATGCAAGGAGACCGTTATGCCCAAAACGAAAATACTCTCCAAAAAGTAGAAAAAACAGTAAAAATAACCTCTTAATCCGAAAATATAAGAGTGAGATGAAAACTATTAATATTTGGGGACTGGATTGAGGGAGAATCGCGCTAGTTGGAAGATTTGCCTTTGGTTATGTCAAGAGCGAGATTGAGAGTGGTGGGAGGAGAGCGAGATTGTGAGATTCTGTATTATTTGGTGAAAAATACATGGAATTGAAGGATTCCATGGATTTTAATGGCTGAGTCGACTCGGTGTCGTCTCTCAAATCGATTCGCATACCGTTTGAACACTATAAACATCATTCGAACGGTATCAGTTGACCATTCGAACGTTGTTTTAGACATTCGAACTGTAAGACCCAATCCAACCCCGTTCGACCGTTGTTTTATACGTTTGAAATATACAAGTACCGTTCGATCACTATATTAAGAGTTTGAACAATAATAGTTATCCATTCGAACGTTGTTTTACACGTTCGAACTGTAGGAGCCAATCCAATGACAATCGAATGTTGTTTTATACGTTCGAACTGTACAGGTATACCGTTCAAGCACTATTTTAGGAGTTCGAAAGGTATAATTAAATTTAATAATATTAGTAAATTTTTATTTTTACTCCATATTATAGTTCCATTAAATCTTAACAAGAATCATTTCTATATTATAATTAAATTAATATATAAATTTATCACATTTTGTTAAATATTAAATTTCTATTAATATTAATCTAATTAATATTAAATAATGTGATATTATTTATTAAAAATTATGTTGTTCACAATGTCTTACTTTATTAAATTGTTATTTGTATGAAGTACTGTGAATAGTTATTTATTATATTTTTATCGTTAATGTTGTATATCTAATTTTTAATTATAAATTTCAGGTTGATTATAATGTCTTCTTTTAGGGTGGGACGTAAGCGACACAATCCTGCTGAGCTAGTAGTGGTCTAGTCAGGGGGAGGACTATTTCACTAGAGCGACTGGAGAAGATTTCTGATTTCCAAAGTCTTGTCTGGAAGGATCATTCCCTGCCATCAATCTTCAGCGATCGTGGTTGGGGACCTATCCTAGATGAGCGGGAGGAAGCATGAGAGGCAGTCTACTATATTGACATTGTTGTTGAGTTCTATAAAGAGCTCGGTAGTGCCAACCCAGATGACGGATGGGCATACAAGATCTCTGTCTGAGGAGTTTTAGTTGTATTTTTACGGAATAGACTTGCTGAGCATCTTGGTATTCCTAGGTTGCCAGATGCATATCCGAACGTGATGCCTAGAGAGTCTGATCCTTCAGCTGAGGCGAAGATAGCTAAGGAGGAGGCATCAATTTATACTAATGAGGTCGATACCCTTGTTGATCATGAGGTGAGGGATTTGGTTGTTGATCCAGATGCTCCATCGTAGGATGGGACAAAGAGTATCAAACAGGCAAATCTATCTTCTTTCTTCAAGATCCTGAATTTGATAATTGCCAACAATATTGACTCTCGGTAGCACAAGACAGAGGTCGGCATTGATCAGACAAAATTATGATACGGGTTGCTCGTGGCATTCCTATCGACCTGGTGGGGTATATATTCGATAAGATTATATTACAGTTCTGGTACATTTCGATGGATATACTGCCATTCGGAATCCTGATCACCCGATTTTTGCTATTTTCTAGTGTTGTGTCTGATGTTGCCGAGCGTAAACGGGAGCCAATGGGGCCGATAAACAGCACCACCCTCTCACGCAGCACGAGACACTCGAGACTGGGTCTTCATGGACATGTTCCAGAACTAGTTGATCCTCAGAGAGATGCACAACCGAGAGAGCATGGAGTATTAGCTGCTAAGACATCCACACATGCCGATGCATCAATACACAGTGTTACTCGTGAGGAGATGACCGAGATTGTGCATGCAGCGATCAGCGAACAGACATCAGCAGTGATCGATGCAGTGTGTATGGAGATCCATTCCACGGTGTCTGTGTTTCGTATAGAAATTACTGCATTACGTATAGAGTTTGATGCCATGTCTGCGACTCAGGTCACCATCAGTACTTGACTGACACAAATAGAGGAAGGTATCGCTGCAGTCAAGGAAGTGTGCAAAAACTTGGAGTCTTAATTAGTACTTTCTATCTTTTATTTATTTATTTTTTGTTTTTAGCATAGACACTATTTTGTGTTTTGTAAATTCAGTATTTAACTATGAAATAGTATTATTTTATATTTTTTGAACTAATTATTCATTTATATTATTCCTATTATTTAATTGACCAATTTCTTATAATTACTAGTTAATATAAATATAATTCTGAAAAAAAAACCCTAGCCACCGTTCGACCACTACAAATCAAGTTCGAATAGTGTTGATTCATCATTCGAACGGTTAAATTGGTACATTCGAACGGTGTAGCAATTTTCCTCTAAAAAATTTTACTCAACGCGCCAAAATCTAGAATCGAACGGTTAAATTTCACCGTTCGAATGGTAAATCAATACTGTTCGAATGGTTTAATTATTTGGGACAAAATATCTCGTCCCTAACTAGACCGTTCGAACGGTTTAATTACAGACATTCCGTCACTTTTTTGGCACGAAATATGAAATTTGTCCCTAAATCTCACTTTTTGGGATGATTTTCATTTCATTCCAAAACGAAATCGTCTTAAAAAGTCTTTTTGTTGTAGTGTAATATGTTTTGGTAATAGAAATTAGTTAAATGTTTAATAAAAAAAATAGTTTTATTGAATTATTAAGACTATAAAAAAACAAAACAAAAAATATAATCTGACTCATATTAGCAAAAATAAGAAAATCTGATTTTTAGGTTTGGAAGAAAAATAAGAAATAACAATAAATGTTTATATATTTGAATTTAGAATAATAAAAAATAAAAAGCTCTAATTTTCCTAAGAAAAATTCTACTTATCATCCTTACACTATATACCACACATGATTTTTTTCTCCAATGCTGATTTAGGTTCAAAGATAAGATGAGATAGTTTTAAATGAAAGATGCAAGTTGAATAAAATATTATTATTATTTTAACATTTTAAAAAGTTGAATTAAAATTTAAAAAAGTTGATTTGTTTATTATATTTTATGTAAAAATTTTGAAAAGTTATTATAATGAGATGAAACATTTTTCGAATCTAAACGAATTTTATATTTATGATGTATGAATGATAAGCAGAAATTTTTTTTTTAATTTAACAAAAATGAAATAAATAAATATACGTGGTATAAAAATAATCAATCGCTGAAAATTATGGCAAGAGCTGTTATACAAACACCGATGGCATACACGGAAAATATCAAACGGACCAAATTAGTTTAGATTTACTATTTTAGCCTTGATCCGTGTGATTCCGTACATGCCGTCCATCTCTTATTGCCAAGCGAATGTAGACGCTCGCTTCCCTGTGGAATCAAACCTTATCTTACGTACGTACCGACTCTTTATCTCGTTCGCTAAGAATAATGTTAAATATAATTATAAATAAATGGTATAAATATTAATTTTTTCAAAACAAATAATATAATTTATTATTAAAATATAATTTTATATATATTTAATTTCTTTTTTAAATGTGTAATTATAAATATAATTTCTTTTCGGGGCGTATAAGCAGCCACGTAATACACTAACAAGCACTGTTTAAAAACTAAAAAAGACTAGTCTTACGGCCAAAACAAATAGAAAAACGACCCCACGTGCCAGCTAAATGACAGCTCCCGTGTGACTTTCTGTGGGAAGGAGTGGGGCCCCCACCTCCTTGGACTTTTGCACCGATCGGATTGAGGACCCACCTACTGTACACGCGTCGACTTGTGAGGCCGTTTGCGCGAGTGCGGGCCCACAGAGCCCATCCAGATTCGTTGCCCCCATTGGATGTGTCCTGACGCGGGAGGGGGCGTGTGAACCCACGAGGGTCTGGGACCCACATGTCTAGAGGGTCAATGTTTTTTTTTTTTGGAAAAAACATTGCTTGTGGGGCCCGCAATAATACCATAACCATAAATAATGTTCAGTGTTGTGTGGATATATTCTCGAGCCCCCCACCCTCCCCCTTCTTCTCTCTCTCCCATCGTTGTCGTGTCCGCTACCTGCATCTGCTCGCACGTGTCACTCTGTGCCGACGCGCTTTCATTTGACCTTTTCCAAAAATGACGGTTCTACCCTTGAAAGATTAACGTGTGAAATCCGTACACCCATTAGAATAATATTACGTTCAGTCCATCACTAATATAATTAGTTGGAATAATTTTTTTTAATACATAATTAATTATATCACTGAGCACAAAAAAAATAAATAAAAATGACTACATAAAAAATTTTTAAATTTATTGTAATTATTATTTGACAAGCGCTTTTATTGCACCTTTTCTCAAAATGACCGTTCTATCCCTGAAAGATTAACGAGTGAAATCCGTACATCCAGAATTTATTGTGATTATTATTTGACAAAATATAGGCTTACAATAATTATCACAATATTTTTATATAATTTTATTGTAAATTATGAATATTTTTTTCAATTAAATTATTAAAATAATATTATTTTATAAAAATAATCTTAATTTAAAATATTATAGTAAAAATATTTTTGAATTAACAACACAAAAGAACTAATGTTGTCATTATTTAATAATAGAGAAGGAAATATATATATGTAACTAGAATTAAAGCACATTTAATGATTAATACAAACAAAATAACTGATTAAAGAAGCTTTATGTTCTTTTTTTTTTTCTTGGATTAGACTAAACAGATAGATGACTTTATGGCAAAACAAAAAGGGCTACGTGCAAGATGATCAGCTAGCACTGCATGCCTTTAGTTGGTTCGTTTGTCTCCCTAATAAATAGAACCCATGCAACAGAAGTAGTTGTGCTTTAAATTCTTGTCGCAGGGCCACTTGGATGATAGGTCCATGTGACCATATAAATTTTATGGTCTTTATCATCATATTTCAAGCTGATGAGGTTTGGTATTGATTTACTTTTGAAGCTTTTAAAAAATCTATGGGAAAAATAAATAGAAAACCTAAATTAATATTTATAGTTTCCTTGGCTAACTCGTTCAGTATATGACTTAATAATTTGTTGATAGACAGTACAAGTTATACCGTTATAATACAGAAAAAAGTAAGTCATCCTTTATATACTTATTTAATTTTTTAAATTGGAAAAATGTAGATACAGGCATAATGAGATTTCACATTAGTAATTAATTTATAAATTCAAGTAGTTTTATGTAATTTATAAACGTACGTGCTCTAAAGGCCGTAGTGAGAAGTGTTGAGAAGAGTTGTGAATAGTAATAAAAAATTAATTATAAAATATTAAATAGTAATGAGTTTACTTTATAATATATAATATATAATATCAACTCACATCAATTTATGAATTTACTTTTATAAAATATGTTAATGACTGATTCATTTCTCAGTCAGTTTTAAAAAACCTTTGATGATCTTTCAAAAGCTTTCTAGCTTACTATATATTCAACTATGTTAGAAACCAAGTTCAAATTGTATTGTATGACCACATTTAGCCATCAATGGTAATCTTAGGTACACCTACCTCCCAATAGTGATTTTAGGTACACCTAACCTCCTTTGTACTCTTTACCATTGGATTGATGACAAGTGTAACAATCCTAACCATCCTTTGTACCAAGAAATCCCTATAAATAGAGGGAGTCCTCATTTGTGTAAGACCCCAAGAAATAAGAGAAAACAAAGTTCTCTAAACATCTCTCTCTCTTTTGCTCTCTATCTTTTCATTAGTTTCATAACACGTTATCAGCACGAAGTCTCTGACGGTTTTGAAGCTAGTAGTCTTCTACTTCAAGTAAGTTTTTCAATATATTATTTGTAATTCTCAATATGAATATGAAATGTTATATTACTTGATGAAACTCTATGTTTATTCTCATAATTTTGTAAATGTATTTCTTAATATAAACATACTTATGTTCCTGATTTATATATGTAGAAAATGTCAAATCTTACGAAATTGGAATTCGTTGCTCTTGACATTTCTGGGAAAAATTATTTATCTTGGATCCTTGATGCTGAGATCCATCTAGATGCGATGAACCTGGGAGATACAATTAAAGAAGGAAATCAAGGGTCCCGGCAGGACCGTGCTAAGGCAATGATTTTCCTTAGGCACCATCTCCATGAAGAATTAAAAACTGAGTATCTCACGGTGAAAAATCCCCTTATTTTGTGGAATGATTTAAGGGAGAGATATGAGCACCAGAAAACTGTGATCCTCCCAAAAGCTCGTCATGATTGGATGCACCTGAGGTTGCAAGATTTCAAGAGTGTTAGTGAGTATAACTCTGCACTCTTTAAAATTAGCTCAGTATTAAAATTATGTGGTGAAAAAGTCACTGATGATGACTTGTTAGAGAAGACATATACCACTTTTCATGCCTCGAATGTGCTCCTGCAGCAGCAGTATCGAGAGCGAAAGTTCAAAAAATATTCTGAACTTATATCTTGTCTTCTTGTAGCTGAGCAAAATAATGAGCTTTTATTAAGAAATCATCAGTCACGTCCTACTGGTTCTATATCATTCCCTGAAGTGAATGATACTAGATTTACACCATTTCCAGAAGCAAATGGTGCATATTTTCAAAGAAACCGAGGACGAGGACGTGGTAGAAAAGATTACAGAAGTGGAGGTCCTAGAAGAGACCACACTAAAAGGGATAATAGAAGATATACACCGTACCACCAGAAGTGGTTCAACTCAGAGAAGGGCAAAGGTCCTCAAAATAAATCTTTAAAGAAAGATGAAGATGGATGCCATAGATGTGGTATGACTGGACATTGGGCTCGTACCTGTCGTACAGCTAAGCATTTGGTTGACTTATATCAAACTTCTATAAAAGAAAAAACAAAAAAGTTTGAAACAAATTTTGCTGAATCATCAGATGCTTTAGATAGAGAAGATATTACAAATCTTGATGTTTCTGATTTCTTTGAAAATTCTAGTGATAGAATAGATCACTTGATTGGTGATGGAAGTGTTCCTTTTTGATTAATGTATTTTCTTTATTTATATTTTGCAATGTTTTAATGAAAGTTTTATATATTTTGTAGAATCATGAGTATTACTGATGAACTTGAGATGAATAATAGAGATGTATGTCTGGCTGACAGTGCTACAACTCACACAATTCTTAAAGACAAAAAATATTTTCAAAATATAACATTGAGTAGAGCCTACGTTCATACCATATCTGGTTCATCGAATCTAATTGAAGGCTCCGGAAGAGCTTATATTGTGTTGCCTAATGGCACCAAATTTTGCATCGATGATGCTCTATTTTCTTCACGATCAAGAAGAAATTTATTGAGTTTTAAGGATATACGTCGTAATGGTTGTCATATTGAAACCACCGACGAAGACAATAAAGAGCATCTTCTCATTACTAAAATAATTTCGAGCCAGAAGCTCGTATTAGAAAAACTGCCTGCCCTCTCATCTGGATTGTATTATACAGAAATGAAAACAATCGAATCACATGTGGTAATGCACCAGAAGTGCATTGACCCCAAAGTCTTTATGACTTGGCATGATCGCCTTGGACATCCGGGAGCAATAATGATGAGACGAATACTTGATAATTCGTATGGGCATCCCCTAAAGAATCAGAGGATTATCTTACCCAATGAATATCCATGCTCTGCATGTTCTCAGGGTAAATTGATTATCAAACCATCTATCTCAAAAATTGTTTTTGAATCTCCGTCTTTTTTACAAAGAATTCATGGGGATATATGTGGGCCTATTCAACCATCAAGTGGACCGTTCAGATACTTTATGGTTTTAATTGATGCATCAAGTCGATGGTCACATGTTTGTCTTCTTTCCACTAGAAATATTGCATTTGCTAAACTTCTTGCCCAAATAATTAAACTTAGAGCACAATTTCCTGATTATCCAATTAAAACTATTCGATTGGATAATGCAGGTGAATTTACATCTCAAGCTTTTGATAACTATTGCATGTCAATAGGCATAGATGTTGAACATCCAGTTGCCCACACACACACTCAAAATGGTTTAGCTGAATCATTAATTAAAAGGCTTCAGTTAATCGCTAGACCTTTACTTATGAAATCAAAACTTCCTATTTCTGCCTGGGGACATGCTATACTTCATGCAGCATCATTGATTCGTGTTAGGCCATCAGCATATCACAAATATTCTCCATTACAGCTTGCATTTGGTCAACAACCAAATATTACTCATCTTCGTATTTTTGGATGTGCGGTATATGTTCCAATTGCACCTCCACAACGTACAAAGATGGGTCCTCAACGTAGACTTGGAATATATATTGGGTTTGATTCTCCATCTATTATTAGATACCTTGAGCCTCTTACAGGGGATATGTTTAAGGCACGTTTTGAGGATTGTCATTTTGACGAATCCATTTTCCCAACATTGGGTAATGAGAAGTCGGTGCCTGAAGCACGACAGGAAATTACTTGGAAAAATAAAGCTCTTTCCCAATTTGATCCTCGTACAAATGAATGTCAACTAGAGGTTCAAAAGATTATTCATTTGCAAAGTGTTGCAAATCAATTACCGGATGCATTTACTGACACTAAAGGTGTGGTAAAATCATATATTCCTGCTGTTAATATTCCAGCAAGGATTGCAGTCCCTGAAGGACAAATTGCCAAAACAGCAACAGGTGAGTCCAAGATACGCCTGAAGCGTGGACGGCCTATTGGTGCAAAGGATAAAATTCCTCGGAAGAGAAAAATACAAAATGAATTTGGTACTCCTGAAGAGTCCATACCCACAACACAGGCCATAAGAGTAATTGATACTCCTGAAGAGAATAAATCTCCTGAAAAAGAACCTCCTGAAGAGGTATTTAATGAAATGTCTTCCCTTGAAGAGGGACAGGTACCTGAAAATAACGAGATCTCGATACATTTCATGAATACTGGAGAAATTCTGGATAGAAATAAAACCGTTGTGGACAACATATTTTCATATAAAATGGCCCTTGACATTACCAGAAGTAATGAAGAAATTGAGCCAAGAACTGTCGAAGAATGTCGACGTAGAAATGACTGGCCAAAATGGAAATCAGCTATTGAAGCTGAATTAAACTCGCTAGCAAAGCGAGAGGTCTTTGGACCAATTGTACAAACACCAAAGGGTGTAATGCCTGTTGGATATAAATGGGTATTTATGCGTAAGCGTAATGAGAAAAATGAAATTGTGCGATATAAAGCACGACTTGTTGCACAAGGTTTCCTGCAGAAACCAGGGATTAATTATGAGGAAACATACTCTCCTGTTATGGATGCAATCACATTCAGATTTTTGATTGGTTTGGTAGTTACAAAAGGATTAGATATGCAGTTAATGGATGTGGTTACTGCATACTTATATGGATCATTGGATCATGACATATATATGAAAATCCCTGAAGGATATAGAATGCCTGAAGCTTCTAATTTGAGTACATCTAAAAGTATGTACTCTATTAAACTTCAAAGATCCTTATATGGATTAAAACAATCCGGACGCATGTGGTATAAACGCCTTAGCGAATATTTATTGAAAGAAGGATTTGAGAATAATCCAATATGCCCATGTGTTTTCATTAAAAAATCAGACTCTGGATTTGTTATTATTGCGGTTTATGTTGATGATCTAAATCTTGTTGGAACTCCTGAAGAGATAAGAAGAACCGCTACATATTTAAAGAATGAATTTGAAATGAAAGACCTTGGCAAAACGAAATTTTGTCTCGGCCTGCAGCTCGAGCATTTACAAAATGGAATTCTCATTCATCAGTCAACTTATACAGAGAAAGTCTTGAAGCACTTTTACATGGACAATGCTCATCCTCTGAGTACTCCAATGGTTGTTCGATCACTTGATGTGCAAAAAGATCCATTTCGTCCTTGTGAAGATGATGAAGAAATTCTTGGTCCTGAAGTACCTTATCTCAGTGCAATTGGAGCCCTGATGTATCTTGCAAATTGCACTCGGCCTGATATTGCATTTTCAGTTAATTTACTTGCAAGATATAGTTCCGCACCAACTCGAAGACATTGGAATGGCATTAAACATGTCCTTCGATATCTCCGAGGTACAGTTGATATGGGATTATTTTATCAACATGGATCAAGTCCACAATTAGTTGGATATGCGGATGCAGGTTATCTTTCAGATCCACACAGAGGTAGATCTCAAACTGGATATGTATTTACTTATGGAAATTCTGCTATATCATGGAGATCTGTCAAGCAAACAATATCTGCTACCTCTTCAAATCACTCAGAGATAATTGCAATTCATGAGGCAAGTCGAGAATGTGTTTGGCTAAGATCAGTGATTCAACATATTCAAGAAAAGTGTGGTCTTCCAGTGATTAATGATAGTCCAACAATTTTATACGAAGATAATGCTGCTTGTATTACTCAAATTAGAGGAGGATATATCAAAGGTGATAGAACCAAACACATTTCACCTAAATTCTTTTATACTCATGAACTTCAGGAGAAAGGTGAAATTAATGTCAAGCAGATACGGTCAAGTGATAATCTGGCAGATTTATTCACTAAAGCATTACCAACTGCAACATTTAAGAAACTTGTGCAGAAGATTGGAATGCGAAGACTTGAAGACCTATTATCATGCACTTTTCAGGGGGAGTAAATGTCTTGAAGATTTGTGCTGATTGTACTCTTTTCCCTTCGCTAAGGTTTTATCCCACTGGGTTTTCCTTTGCAAGGTTTTAATGAGGCAATCTTAAAGCACTTGACGATATACAGAATATTGTACTCTTTTTCCTTCGTCATTGGTTTTTTCCCACTGGGTTTTTCCTTGACAAGGTTTTAACGAGGCATATTCTTTATATGTGGTCATCCAAAGGGGGAGTGTTAGAAACCAAGTTCAAATTGTATTGTATGACCACATTTAGCCATCAATGGTAATCTTAGGTACACCTACCCCCCAATAGTGATTTTAGGTACACCTAACCTCCTTTGTACTCTTTACCATTGGATTGATGACAAGTGTAACAATCCTAACCATCCTTTGTACCAAGAAATCCCTATAAATAGAGGGAGTCCTCATTTGTGTAAGACCCCAAGAAATAAGAGAAAACAAAGTTCTCTAAACATCTCTCTCTCTTTTGCTCTCTATCTTTTCATTAGTTTCATAACAAACTAATCATTTATTTATGCCGTATGGTTTTTATAATGTTGAGTATCATCAAGCGTGAGGGCTGATTGGAGCAGAAAATGGCATCTTATTATAATATTATGGATTAAACAAATGTACACCATCATCATTGTTCACACGTCCTGCTTTACTTTTCATGATCTACGAGATCATGCGTACTGTTTTTGTGGTATATATATTTTTTTTATTGATGAATGCATGCAAATGCTGTCTTGTTTTCCACGACATCTAGATTTGCATACAATATAGAAATTGTTTTTCCTTAAAAGTCCGACCGTTTTTGTTGAAATTTTAAAGTATTTCACTTAATTCTCTTCTTAACAACCTAGTTAGGTTGGTTGGATGAAGCGTGAAAAATGCATCATGTATTAATACTACCTAGGTTTAAAACGAAAAAAACATGCATGCATGGAGATCGTAAAACTTGGCTGGTTAGGTTTTCGAATATTTTTATTTTTTTATTTGACGTAAAAAGGGTACCAAAAATTGTACACGATCAGTACGTACATGCTCTGAAAAGGATTGAGAAGGAAACACTTCATGGCCTTCAAAAGATGGACACTTCCTTTTCAATATACTAGCCGTACCTCATGGGTCATTTCCGTAATCTAATATTTCATTATATATATATATATATAAATATTTTAGACACAAAAAAATTACATAAAAATATATCATAATTGATATGGCTTGATGTGATATATCAAATTGTAAAATTACTTTTATTGTAAAGTAGATATAACGGATCCTATAAAATCATATCAGTATATATGTTTACTTTTGTGTAATCTATTTGTGTGTAACAGCTTTCATATATATATATATATATACACACGCACAATACGTAACATCAGATATTACAAAACTACAATCAATAAGCAGCTTCTTCATGAGAGTCTCTCTCATTCATAACAGCTCCGGTTTGAGAGGTGACTGTTTGTGTTTTTACTCAACCTACTTGAACACGCTACAATTCGGCATTGTCCGGACGTTATATATATGCACGTAGGATACAGACAAACCTGAAAATTGGAATATTATCCTCCATCCTCCAGATTATTCGGATTTCAAAGACTTTGCTAGCGAGCTAGGTAAAAATGTAATTAAGGAAAAGGTTGCCCAAGGCAAAGATGAAACCTAAACCTCACTCCAAAAACATAGAAATTGAAGTCTGCTCATAATTAGTCAAAATGCGGAAACAATTTTCTAAGAATTAATCAACGCAACAAATTTTTATAAAAGTAACGTTACGTATAATCGTGAAATGCGTAAGTGTCGGGTAATTATTTTAAAAATGAGTAAAGTTTATTATGAAAAAATTAATTTTTTTTAAATAATTGTGTAGCGCTTGTGCAATCACGACTGCAACTATCATTTTTCCTTTCTTACAAGTGGTTATATGATTCCGAAAAATTCTATCGACAAACCATCCTGCAGCTTGAAAGATACAGTACTACTTTTCACACTAGTCATGATCATGCGTTAGATTGAAAATATTTTCGATTTGAAGTTTTAAATTCTAGATCTTACAAATGACATGTTAATTGGGTTTGCCGTTTCCACCGGCTTGCAAGTTGTAAGAGTTCATTATCGCTTATTCTTTCGGGATTATTTTCTGATCAATATGATCATCCGTACGTGGCAGCTTCCTCCAATTACGTTATCTCTCTCTCTCATCACACATGAAATTAAGAATGACCAAACCCGTCGTCATAAAAATAAAGACAAGTCATACAAAGTAGACAAACGACTTGTTCATCAACTAATAACGTGGGGCTAATGACTTGAACGAGTGCGTGCATGGTCCCCGCCGCCCACGACTAGGGGGCTACAGTAACTCAGTCATCATCAGGGATAATGATTCCACTTTAACAAAGGATTTGCCCAAGCATCACAAAATAGTATCTCTTTTAAGATTGGGGAGAGAAAAAAAAAAGAAAAAATAAATTTTTTATATATTTTTTATTAATGTAATTAATCAAAATAATTATTTTATGTTAAAAAGATATTGTATTAATCAATTATATTAATAAAATTAATAAGAAATACAAAAAATAGAAAGGTTTTATTTAAAGATAAGTTAGAACAGTATCATTATTATCTTAATCCGAATGATTGGCTTGCCATAAAAGCAAAACAATGATGAAAGTAGATCACTTGAACAGCTACTCGATTAAGGACAAAGAAACGAGAAAAACAGATGATCTGAACCAAACTATATGGTCAAGAAATTAGGTACCGAAAGGGAAATTAATATTGCTTGAAACTGAGTAACAACTAATTCAGAGGCATCGCGCTACATGAGATAATGCATATTAAATATATATATATATATATGGTTGATTTAATTTTCAATTTTTTAATTTTTTTTTTTAATTATTATTGTAACTTTAGTATTTTTGTTAGTGCTTCAAATATCAATGCTTTTGCTTTTTTTCTGGTCCAGCAATAATTGAGATGTAGTACGGGTGCATGAACCTATTTTATCCGCTTCATGAGAAGGAGTGGAAAGGGGTTACTGCAGCAGTACCCACTTTTTTCGCTTTGCAACCTTTTGTCAACCTAAAGCTATTGACTGTTCGTACTACATGATTTTCGATAGGCATCATGTCCACTGAATTATTGCCTTGTCAACATGATGCTTGGTAACAATAATTAGGGAATTACATTTTTAGTAAATTTATAAATTAACGGACTTGATATAGTATATATTAAATTGTAAAGTAAATTTAATGAATTCTATGAAATTATATTAATTTATGAATTTATTTTTATATAATATTTTTATATCTGTAGCAGTTCTAATATAATTATATTAGCCATGATCTTTTTCAATTAATCGATGCTAATGATTATTAATAATTAACAATCTAGCTAGTTGCATGATAATGATGTACAAAACAATGAGATGTAGTTACCCAACCCTCTTAAATTAAATGGGTATTCACCAATATAATATATAGATACTCAATATTCAAGGTTTGAATCTTCTTCATACAAATTTTCTTGGAGCTAGGAAAATGACCCATCAATGATTTGCAGAATGCCAATCTGAGGCCGGCCAGAGATCATGTCGAATATGACATGGCTGAAATGAGTATTGATTTACTTAGAACTGATCAAAGTGCGTTTTTATGCTTAATTTCTGAACCAGATTCTTATTTCCAGTTCCAAAAGTTTTTATTGAATTATTTAGCTAGCCTTTTGCTTGCATGAATCGATCCCCATGCCACTCTATATATGCAAATTCTAAGCCCCATGATGGTTGCCCAATTAAGCTTTTTCTAAAACCAAATACATTAATAATGCTGCACATGCATTATCTGAGTTGTGGGTGATCATATCGATCAAGTAGAATCTGACCAAAACATGGAGCTGAGAGAGCTAGAGAAAGTGACTTCTCTCTTTTAGCTTTGAATATTGGTGGCCGAAACTCATGATAAGTACCATACTCTGATACTCATACGTCTAATCACAAGACCAGACCGGCCAGGGTCTCGAGTAGTGAAATCTTTTAACTCAAAAAGTGAGCTGTATGTGAGAATTTGAAGTGATCGAGCCAAGTTATAAGGTGAGAGGAACCCGATGATCAATAATTAAGAATATTTTCTCGTCCTACTTAATTATGACTGCCAAACATGTGTGTGATCTGAACTTTTCTTTCCAATTGAAAGTTGTTTTTTATTTGCTTTTGGGTTTGATACGCAACATGGCAATTAGGATGAGGGGGTGAATAAAATACTAGCTAGCTCGATCTTCCACTATCTGTGTCAGCAAAAAGAATTGGATGTGACCCATTGAATAGGATGAAAGTTGTGGCATTTTACATATACTCCTATTCCAAGTAGTACTGTTGGAGGCAAGTCCCCAAAGACCCTCTCTCTCCCTCTCTCTCTCTCTCTCTCTCACACACACACACACACAAACACACACACACACACACACACACACACAAAGTCATATTCTATGTCCTTCATCAGAAAGCAAAGAAGCTCAAGTTCTTGCAGGTCCCAATTACAAGCAAGTCATTTTGCTCTACCACTCAAGTAAATTAGCCCTCGCTTTTTCAGGGAAAACAAGAACACATTTAAATTCTCTCCTCTCTCACTCTCTCTCTCTCTCTCTCTCTCTCTGTGGGATGATTAAACTCTTATATATATATATATATATATATATGAAACAAGAACAGTTTGGGATGGATCACGATTACATTCTCCTATAAGGAAATCCTATCCCCATGCTACTATAATGCCCAACTCTAAAGATCAACTAAGGTTTTGCGCCTCACTTGTAATCTTTCAATCAAGAAACCAGCCGTAGAGAAACAAAGCAAAATTGGGTAGTTTCTCAGATTTTATGCACCAGGCCTTAGCCTATTTAACAAGCTTTGGGTTCCAATCCATATGCAACAAGCCAGTTTGGAGGTGGCTATGAATAATTTAGGCTTTATTATTGGCAACAAATTACGTTGATTGGGCATCTGGTCGTCTCATATCCAGGCCGACTAAGACAAAAGGCCCAAATATTAATTTTGCTAAGGAGGCCCAAGTTATTTGAGTGCCCATTAAGGAAATCCACCGACGCCTTCAACCCAAATAATTGTTCATCGTGATTTTTAATTTGAAATTCATCCTTCAACCCAATTCAGATTTTTATTTACTCTAATAAGCTATACACTACCTTGGCTTGTACTATTTGTTCTTTCTAAGCCACCCAGCCACCCACTTCTTATTCTCTTCCTCTTCTCTCTTCTTCTCTGCTCTAATTTCTTCATCTTTGATCTTCTTCTTTTTCATTTGTTAATCTTCTCATGCATGTCTCAAAGGTTGAGACCTATAATGCTGTGGGTCTCGAAGGCAGATTTGAAAGCAGACATGATTCTCAAAGCTTCGAACCCACAACCACTACCATAGTCTCTTCCTCTCAAAGGAGCTCAAATCTAGCTAGCAAATCTCGTTTATTGAAGTCGGTTTTGTTAGTTGGAGATTCTAGCTTATTTAAGTTGATTTTGTTTTGAATTTGGCAGAGCATTGGCAATAGCCTAGCCATTGCTCAATACAAGTCCAAATTAAAGAGAAATGCTTCAAAAAAACATCTACATTAGCCTAGCTAAACTTCTCAAATTTGAGATTTATGCTACAGTAAATGTTAGCTCCTCTTTATGTTTGGAGAGTCCCTGTACACGGACCAAAAGAGTATTTTATCATTTCTTTATCTCACAATTGCTCTTTCCCTCGGTTTGTCCCCACTAGAACATAACTTTTTTCTTCTTTTTCCTGGTTTCTTCGTATCATCGTGATGTTTTCCCCCATTCTTCAATCACACCTATAAGTTCTTCCCATTTCTCATCACTCTACAATTATTTTTTATTGAATAATTAAGTTGAAGAAAAAAATAGTTGAAAAATAATAATTTTATCTTTTAATAATTAATATATGAAGTGTATTTATAAAATATTAAAAAAAACTTATCAAATATTATTAAAAATAAATAATATTACGTTATTATTTAGAGTTGAAATAGCTCGACGTCTATATTATAGACAAAAGAGCATATTGAAGTTCTATTTTAGACTTGGCAATAGATATTGCCGATGCTCTTAAAAGTTGTTACTCATATAGTCATGTATGACAAAATCATGTTTATTGTTTAGGTTTGGGCATGGCAACTCTTCCGCCCATTCATGAGTAAGGCTGGGCATGGTAGGGGCGGATGCAGAACCAGAGTGGGACTGGGACCAGACTTTTTCACTTTTGAGTCAAGATCTAGTGATAAAGATTCTCACAAGAATAAGATCGAATGATGCAACATGTTACATGAGGCATATATTTTTGTGACTGCAAAGTAGGGCCAGGAGACGTGTCTTCCAAGTCGGCCGGTCTCCCAATTCATTAATGCCGTTTGGCCCATTTCCATCGAAAATTGAATGGAATCCAAAGAACTAGCGATCCTTCTTTTTGACTAATTTATGCGTTCCCGAGTGTTTTGGCAGTGTAATTTGCAATGCCCTGCAGATCATGAATGCCTAAGTCACCGAAGGGAAAGGTTACATCGTGATCTGCCAGTTTTTTTTTTGGAATGCTCTTGGACCTCTAAACCCTTCGCCAAGCGGAGAGGTTTGGGTGATGAAAATTCTCATCTTAAATTTAAAATTTTCATCTCATCATTATAACTTTTCCAAATCTCCATATAAAATATAATAAACAATTCAACTTTTTAAAATTCTAAAACAATAATAATACTAAAAATAATATTTTAAACTCTCATCTCAAACTCAAAATTCTCATCTTTACTCCCAAACCTCCATCTTCCTAGACACAATATTGGGCTTGTTTTTTGAAATATTTTAGTTCTCCCAAGCTTGGGACCCTTAGGTTGAAGTTTATCTCAACATGGACTGGAATTTGCAATAAGAGAAGATTTTTGTTCAAGTATTGTTACTATATGCTCATTGCTCAACAACAAGTGAGGCCTTCTGTACTTGGAATTGACAATGCCTAACCACAAATCCAACAACAGAGAAAGCTAGCTTAGTAGCTCTTTCAGCGATATTTGAGGTCCACAATTTTATTTATTTATTTATTTATTTCAAGCTAATGATTTCATTACAATAAGAATCCAAAGTAGAATAGGTGGGGATGGGCCTGGGACCGCTACAATCACCCCCCAAAGTCTTCAAACCTAGGAGGTAGAACAATCGAAAGAGCCCAAAAAGAAAATATATAGGGGAATTTGGGACTAACAAAGTAGCTCAGTCCTGTATTCTCTTGGCTACTAAAGTGCAATATCATTCAAGAGGGAGCCACAATAAAAGTTGTTTTTATGGGTAGTCCTCGAAAAGGTCTACGAATTTTATTGCAACCGTGAGAGATTGCGTAGGAAGGTTGCACCAGAGTTGAATGAATTGTTACAATTGAAGAGGGTCTACATCTCTTACTCCTAAGAGTTGGATAAGAGAGTAAACCAAATTTGAGTTTTAAGGAAACCAATAAGGTAAATGGGAATGGAGGAACAACTCAATCACAATTTTGTAAGTATTTGAGGAGTATGTGGAACTGTACCGGTTCGTGGGGTCCACACATCAATCGTGGAAGCGTGTAGATAGTCAGTTGATCTGATGGAGTGACACGAGTAACGATAAGAGATTTGGCAGTGGGCAACAAGGAATGCTAATGCACCACTTTAATCAACACGTGGGTCACACTCGCCCACAATTTTTCGGCACTGCTTCTTGCCCCTTGTATATTAGTGGCTTGACAATCCAATGGTGCAGTGTGCGTAGCTTGTAGGTGGCTGGAATGAAATTTTCCATCCCAAAGGAGAAAAAACACACAAAAGCTCACATTCATGGCTTCTAAGCCATGGGGGAGGAAGGGGGATGGGAAGGGGAGAGAGAGGGAGGTTTTGTTCGTTTATTAATGCTCGTAGAAGATCTTGAACAACTAATTAAGGTCTCACTAAAACTAACTCCCCATGCTCAAATTGGGCTCTTAACCCAATCAGTTACAACACAGCTTGATATTCTGATCAAAACATCAATCCTAGTGAAACTTTGCGACTTTTTACATAGTATGAATTCTTGCATGCACAATCTAGTCGGATTGGCCATTTCTCCTTTGCAAGATGGTACTCTCATCTTCATTAACGAACCTTTTTCGATCTCACTTATAACTTATATTAGTAATATTAGTATCGGTAGTTGTTAGACTTTTGGTTTTCCAAAAAAACCATTTGTTTTCCTTAAGGTAATTCACTTTATCTATCAAGTATAAGTAATTGCCTTTAAATAATAAAGTGGTTAACTCTTCTATTTTTTAATGGATGAAATAATGAGATTAGCCCAAATGTTGAAAGAGTAATAAGTAAGAGTCTCTAATCTTGCCTATATAAATGGGCTTGTGCTTTTCATTAGACCCACTCATAAAATTTTAAGGTAAAAGACTATAAGTTCATTTTCTATAGAAAATCTCTACTTTCTTTTATAGGTTTTTCACTTATCAAACCCAAATGGCTAGCGGTAAAAAATCTCATAGATCTCGTTATTATTTCAAGATGTTTTCTTACCGTAGTTTCTAGTGTAAATCTATTATGCTGATTATGCATGTACTATATTCAATTCCTTGATTAAGGAAAACGGATATTTATAATCAATTTTTTTTAATTAAAATGATTATTTGTGACTTTAACAGTTTTCTTTAAATAAAAACAGCCATTTCTTTAAAAATAACTTTTTCTCAAATAAACAGTTTTCCAGGTTGCGTGTGGCCTCGCTTCTCCAAACAAAACAATCAAATCCAACGTGTAGCTCATTGATAGACATCCATATATAAATATTGAACCCGGCCACCATGCCACTAGCAAATATATCTCCCAACACAAAAGACCATTAAAGCAAGTCATAAACCCATTGTCTTGTCAAGCACCTAGCCATGCCCTTTTATGATCTACAGTATCTTCTTCATGGTACGATTGTTTATCTTTGATGGCTATTGGTCATACGATTAAAATCAATCATTTTCATTAACTATTTATTTTCCATGTGTATGCAGTATGCGTTTCACTCCATGTTTTTTTGCTTTTAAATCATGTTATTAATAAATGCTCGGTGACGACAGCTAGGATAAGATCGCACAAACAAGTTGCTATCGAAGTCAATGAAATTACATATATAACGTCGTAGGTAGTTACTTGATCTTTCTGCATTCCTAAGTTCTAAGCTAGACATTAATGGTATGGGAAATGATTTCTACGATGTGCAAGTTTTGCAGGGTCCATTAAAAAATGTTCAAATTTGACATATACATTAAAATCTATTTTTTAACAATAAACCCTATTTTCTCTCAATAAGACTGCTCGATGCTTATACCTATACTTAATTGTTACAATTCCACATTGACTAGGTTCGATTTGGCCCTCAAGAATTCTCATCTCAAACTCAAAATTCTCATCTCATTATTACAACTTTCTCAAATTCTCATACAAAATATAATAAATAATTCAAATTTTTCATAACTTTTTTAAATCCCAAAAAAATAATAATATTAAAATATAATATTTTAATACTTCGTCTTAAAACTCAAAATTCTCATCTCAAAATTTTCACTTACCAAACCATACCTGTATGAGACTGGTTGGTGGTTTATAAGCCCTTAGGCACCATTCCCTTGTAAGTCGATTTTCAAGTGTGAGTTCTATCTAGTGGGTTCATAACAAATGGTATTAGAGTCACCCCACGTATGGGCCATGTTGCGAGGGTTTCAATCATGCAGCATGGGGGGTGATGTCAGCATGGCAGTATTCATCCGGGGTTAGGAAGGACCTAGCACACAGCCAACCTGTGTAAGAGCCGGAACTGCCTTGGAGTACATCGGCTACGGAGCGTGGTGGTTGTTATGATTCCACATCGACTAAGTATGAGATTGGTTTATAGTTTATAAATCCTTAGGCACCCTTTACTTGTAAGCCAGTTTTAAAAAATGAGTTCTACCTAGTGGGTTCATAACACTAGTATTACCTTCTGATAATTGATTGATGAAAGTTTCATTTCAACCGATGTGTTGGAACAAGCTAGATTTGATGGAGTAATTTTCACACCTGATCATCACGCTTTGGCATGCCGTTATCTAAGGATTTTGCTCCCCATCTCAATGTCATTTTCAAGCGATGAAAATCAACATTAGTCTTTTCAGATTTTTCATTTGCAAATTATTTTCAAATCCCAAGTATTATTAACATTAAAAGTTTGCTATTTTACCACATTAATATTGAGTTTTGAAGTACGTACGTACTCTTATGTGACAGTATTAATATATATGTCTTGCAATGATTAAGAATATAAGGAATAAATGTTGAGATTTAAATCATTAACTCCATAACGTAGAGTAATCCCTAAAGACTCAAAAGATTCTAATCATCATCCATTTAAAACGCATAAAAAACGCTAAAATGCATAGCATATATTGGCATTTTCTCCTCTGAGTTCGTTTTCAATATCACAAGTTAAATGTGTACGTTGTAATATCATTTTCAACAAATATGGGAAGAATCATCAATTTCTTAAAAGTTATTGAAGATTTTTTTGGGGAATAATATAGCTAGTAATGATTTCCTCTCAGGCGAGCAATAAAGTAGTACTTATGGATTGTTTAGATAGTGAGATGAGACGAGATGATTTTAGATAAAAATTAAATAAAATATTATTAAAATATTATTTTTTTAATATTATTATTATTTTGAGATTTAAAAAAGTTGAATTATTTATTATATTTTATGTGAGAATTTAAGAAAGTTATAATGATGAGATAAGATGATATGGTTTCTTAATCCCTCAATTGACCAGAATTTTGTGTGCAACCCAATAATTTGGAAACCAAATAATTACTATTTTCAATATTTGACAAACAACTATCACTGAAAAATTATATATATATATATAATAATAATTTTTACAATTTTAAAATATATAAGTTTCATGCCTTCTTTTTAAAAAGTTTTAAGAATTTTAGATTTATGACTATTTTTTAACATTGAGTGATCCTTTTTTTCAAATAAATGTGTACAATTTACGCACCTTAAAATTATATTTAATGTATAACTAATTAAGATTTTGGCGATCGTTAAAAGATACACGAGGCTGGTCAATTTTGGCTGGGCACAAATTAATTGAATTCAATGTGAAAGATAATGATCTTGCATATATACTTATATATATACATATATAACTATTTTTACAGTCTCTTTCTCTAAAGGCAGATGTATTTACACAAGAATGCCTGAAAATGACACATACATCTTGTCGAAAGCAGTACTTAATTATCCTTGTCCACATCCCCAGCAGCCTATGACAATATTATTATCGAGGTATGATCACTAGCTAGCTAGGAGAAGTAGTACTGTCTATTCTTGGGCAGCTTCTTCATGATCATGTGAAATCGTAGCAGAAGATATCATGCATATAAGGCATGATCATTGGTATCTTTCTCTTTATAGGTGAGGTGGTATGTTGTTGAAATTTTTGCTGGCACAAGTACATGAACAGGTAATAGAAAAGCAATTAATTTGGACTCTTGGAGCCTATATTGACTACCCGAAGGGAGAAAACTGAAAAGTCCCCTCCAAAAGAAAAAAAGAATAGAAAAAGAATAGGTCAGGAACATGTTAATTTGGCATGCAGGCTACAAAAAGACTGAACCAATATCATCATTTGTGATCATCAATGTTATTTCGGCCGGCCTTCAGCAGCTTAAAATTATAATAAAGATGGAGTGAAACATACTCAGCAGCTAGCCCATGAAATCGATCGAGCACAGATCGAGAAAGAAAAGGAAATCATAAGGTATTATTATAACTCTCTATCACCATCAGACACATGATGGCTTGCTCATGGATCATGAAGACTCACCGGCCTACAGGACAATGGAAAGTTGGGAGAGACCTTGGAAAAGAAGACAATTAAGCATTGAACAGAATACACAAAAATGGGAAGACTTGAGCAAACCAAAAACTTCGGTCGATATACTTGAGAGCTGAATATATAGTTCGAAGTAATCATAACATTGACGAAAGGATAAAGGAGCTTCGTACGTACCCAAAAAAGAAATGTAAAGAAGTCGAAACTTTAAGCTAATTACATTACTTAATTCAAAGTTAAAGAACTGATAATTCTACTTGCTGTTATATACATTAACTCAGCCTTTTAATTTATATATATATATATATATATATTATATTATAATAAGTAGTTATCTAACTGTAAATAGTAACTTTTATTATTTTTTCATTAAGTCTTGTTTTACCAAATGGCCCTTAAAACCCTTGACCATCTGACGTGTAGCTCCTTTATAGAATTTAATGAAAAATTATATTTTACCAAAATGTCCTTAAAACCCTTGACCATTTTACGTGTAACTCTCTTATATATATAATTTAATAAAAGATCATGTTTTATCAAAAAGTCCTTAATAGCCTTGCGGTGCACATGAATAGACGTCTCTTTTTAATGTCCTTTTTGTTTTGATAGTGTACTTATTTTCATTTCTTTTTGTTTCAATTTTGTTAAATAAAAAAAAATTAAAATGACTTTATTACTCTTTAGAACAGAAATGCTTTAGAGCATTCTCATTGTAAAACTCAACTTTAAGTAAATTTAACTTATAAAATACTCAATATATAATATTAATTTTTAATTTAATTAGAATATAATTAATATTAATATTAATATTTGATATTATTAATTTGATTAGAATATAAATATTATTAATATTTTAATTAGTATAACTATAAAATGTGATAAAAATAAAAATTAAAAAATTATTAAATTAATCATATTCTATTATTATATATAGAGTAAATAGATAATCAATATAGATGCAAACCAATACTCATATTTTACTAAAGTTTAGATTTTTTTTATCTTGATTTTTGTCTTTCTTTAACCTTATATTTTCTTTTCCTAGAAAAATACGCTATTGATTTTTTCACTTTTTTTATTTAAATCCTTATGTCAGGTGCACCCCGTGGCTAACATACCCGAGGCCGTTCTCGTATATATAAATATATATATATATATATATGTATGTATATATTAATAAAGACAATTACTTTGACATTGATTGATGGTACGTACTTGCGCTACAAGAAAAATGAACATTTGTGAAGGATTATTTTATGATAAAAATAATTATTTGTGACGAAAATAGACTCGTTTCAATAGAAAATAGTCATTTTTACATAAAGTAACTGACTACAAATAAATAATTTTCTCACAGTATTACTAAAATATACAACTTTGCTATATTCCTATATTTATACTGCATAGGAATACGATCTATTATTAGTTTTTAAAGTACTTTTCATATTCAAAAGGGATACTCCTTTTGAAATAGTGATCAAGATAATTGAATTAAACGATATAATTAATTAATTTTGTATCCTATTGTTGTTGTCTATGAATCAAACTCAAAGATAAAGGTCTTTTTAACCTAATTAATATTGTCTCAATTTAAGTGTTTCAATTAGTCCCACTTCGATCATATATCTTTCTTTCGTACAAAATCTGAAAACAAAAATAATAATGTTTTCAAAACAAAAACCCTAACAGCCGCACATATTATAATATACAAACAAACTAATCGATCACGACGATTCAAACAGTTCTGATCTCTCTCTTCTTTGTTTTCTTTTCACTAAAAAGTTTAGCAGGCCTTTTTCTTTTTCTTTTTCTTTTTTTTTTTCTTTTTTTTTTTGACATACATATATTTCCGGCATGACTTAAATGCCATTGCAATCCACCATTGTCGTACTGAGAAGGACCTACCAGACTACTGATGTAACACCCCTCAAACGACGGATAAGGGAAAAAACACGCGTCAGATAATCACCCCCCTCTTTATTTGTTTTCCCTTCTTGCTAATTTCTTTTCCATCCTCTCTCTCTCTCTCTCTCTCTCTCTCCTTCTCTCTCCCCCTCTCTCTCCCCTTTTGTTTGAGTGAGAAGTGGGGCTATCTATGTCATTATCTGTAGACAGAATGGAGAAGGAAAATCCAAAATGGATTTTGGGATATAACACTTGGCGATTAACAATCTCTCACAGTCAAGATTCTCATGCTTATTTGTCCCCTTGTGACCCTCTCTCTCACTCTCTCTAATATTGAAGATAAAGCTTTGTGTGGCTTTCCGTCATATCACCCTCGCGAAATGATTTGTAGGAGCAGGGAGGTGTAAGTTGGTGGAGCACTTCCCGCACCCACAAGCTTAATTGACACCCCCTTTGCCAATTTCCAATCATACAGATACTGAATTATATATGCAAGAGACCCTAACAAAAGATTTTTGTTAGCTTTGCATTCAGTTGGAAAGGAAAGCTTGACTTTGCTTCACTCTGTGGGGTCTTCGCCACTCACTTTGGAGCCTCCTCCTTCCACTTTTGCATTCCTTTTCTAGCGTTTTCGGTCAAGGTGAATTATCTTTGGTTTTGGTGGATGATCTTGGGTTGATTACTTTGCAGACATCTAAATCCAGTGTGGCCGGGCTAAGACTTTCTTCAGCATATATATATATATATATATATATATATATATAAAGAAATGGAAATGCAAACCCTCTAGCTTTTTACTTTGTCCTATTTTTCTAACTGCCATATCTGGCATCATTATCGCGTCATTATATATATCGTAGGTTTAAGGAATAATCAAACAGTACTACAGATTTTAGCAGAAAACAAGGCCGTGGTGTTACATTAATTAATCACAGTGTTTATTAATTCGTCCCTACAATATTACAACAAGCTGCTCCTGCGTGCGTGCTAGCATCGATCCCGGCCCTTTCTTTTTCAACGATTTCATCATGTATAGAACGACGTTGTTTTCACTTTTATTTAACACTTATCATTTTGGGGCCACTTGAGATCTTAATTATTCCCGTATTAGACATTTTTAGTAAAAGGTGGCCGTCCAATGACATTTTTTTTACCCTTGCTCAGAGATCTTTCTCCTTTTTCTTTGGCAGTCCTGTAGGGTATTTCTGTGTCAGCCGTGATAGAAAGAGACTCGACCTTAAGCTCTAGTTGACTCTACCGCGAATTCCGAACAAAAAGCTAAAGAAATTATTCCCTTAATTTATATATATAACAAAATACTTACGTTTTGCATTAATGCAGTCATGTGTAGAATTCATACCTCTTGAAATTAATCTGCTAAACTTATGTAAATAGGGGTGAAAAGGTAGATAAACTGAAAGAGACAAAGAAAGAACACAAGTAATAAGAGATAAAAGTTCTAGGTATTGCTCAAACATCTTATAAAGAAAGTACTAATATTTACGACTCGTGTGCTGTGTTCATATATATGTAGCATGAGATTATATTATATATGTAGCATGAGATTATATATGTAGAATATTCAATAATTTCTTAGATGCTATTTGTTGGGTAAGTGGCCGGCTATGGACATGACCTAGAAATTTCAACTACATGCATGTTACAAAGCAACCACAAAGTTGTCTCCACCCAACGGGGTAAGATTGTACATATGGTGGGCTAACGCCATCTTATGTAGAAGTAATGTTGTCGAGAGATGAGATGAAATCATCCAACACCAGAACAAGAAAAAATAAAGTTAATTATTATGATGATAGAAAATGAAAAGTAGATCATTTAATTTGGGCAGACAGCAAATTAAATCGAAGAGTAATGTTAAATATAATTTTTTTTGGACAAAAAAAAAGGTCTCAATGTTGTCCCAATATCAATATCCCAAAAGGTATTTTGGAACAAAAATATCAATTTCATTTCAAAAAATATATTTTAGAATGAAATTTTGCTTGAACGTTCAATCACATTCGAACGGTAATTTTATTTTGGGTCGATTAAATTTCACCCCAGAAATCTATTCGAAAAACTAAAAAAACTGTTCAAAAGGTATGTATGTTCAAACGTATTCCAATTCATTTGACCAAATAGACATGAGCAAACGATCGAACAAACAAATTGATGATCGAACGTGTAATGAATGAAATTTTGATGGAATGTTCAATCATGTTCGAACGGAAAATTTATCCTCGGCCGACTGAATTTCATCCCAAAAAGTGGTTCAAATATTAAAAAAATTGTTCAAACGGTTTGTATGTTTGAACGTATTTCGATTCATTCGACCAAATAGACATGAGCAACGTTCGAACAAACAAATTGATGATCGAACGTGTAATGAACAGAAGAGTAAGTTGCTGGTTCGAACGTGTTCGAATGGCTCACAACATTTGTTGACCGTTCGAACTACAACGTGTGATGTTCTAACGGTTGGCCAATTTATACATGTTCGAACGTTTGATGATCGTTCGAACAATTAGTATTAGATTTTTATGAAAAATTTAAAACAAAATAGATATTTATATTTCAAAAATACATTACAAATTGTTCAATATAAATAAAACTAATATAATAAGTCCAAACTAAATAAATATAATAGTAATAATACAAATAATCTCATCCGTACATAATTTTATAAATGCTAAAATTTATGCAAAACACGAAATTGCTTGAAAGCTTGAATTGTTGCATAAGTATCTACAAATATTTACTTTTATTTATAATATTCTTTAAATTAAGCAAATTTTACATAATATATATTAACTATCCACGTTCGTACATAGAATGAAGGAAGAGTATTTTCTGATTTTATTTTTTGTTGTATTTTTTTTTAATCATCGTAACCTTTTTTTTTTTTAAGCAAGCAAGTTCATAGATAAATTAAGTAGTTACATGATACAAGATTCAATGGGTAAGAGTCCCCAACATTCATCTCAAAACAAACAAATGCAACACCAGTGAAATTTTTTTTTTTTAAAAAAAAGGATTTGGAACAAAAAATTTACTCTCACTCATTTCTCACTAAGTGAAAACTGCTTGAAGTAGTTTTTGTATAGTCTGATAAACAAACTATAAGATGACTGTGACTAAAAGTCGTAGTAAAACGAAGTGTGCTGCATCTTGTTTGTTTGAATTGGCTGTAGAAGTCTTCTATGACCACTTTATTTTGATCATCAGTTAGGGAAAGCGGGAATATAGAAACATAGCAACCGGATGATGCGTCGATACATCGGCAAGGACCTTCACTCTAGGAAATAAGGTGGTGGTTGGATCTAAGAGATTGAAGCCACTGATCCCAGTGGTATAGTGCGTGACAGCAGCATGGTCTCCCTAGCATGGCGGCGCGTGAAACTCACGCACGGTATGAGTCACACGTGAGACTCACGTACTGCTCTTTGAGTAGTTTTCTTCAACTGTCTGACAAATCAGTAGTTGAAGAGTCTACTGTGAGGCACGTGGTGGTTGTAAGAGGCCAGTAGACAGTAGATCGATACATCTTGGTGCTATGGACTAAAAATAGCGAAAATTTTAAAAAAAAAAAACATACTATAAACAACTTCGGCGGTGGCTAAACAGAAGGAGCCAAAATACCAACCCCCTTCTTCTAGGGGGAGGAAATGCAAGGATAGCCAAAGATTGGGTAGAGAGAAAAAGGCCTCTGGAAAGAGAAACTGTTAGGGAGGCTCCTTACCGTAACCTTAATTGGCAGCTATTATATATAAATCTAGGAAGTTATGCAGGAAATCTTCTTTCCTTGAAGTGTTTGTTTGAATCTTATTTCTGTAATGGGAGCGAGGTAATCAATTAGACAAAAAATCTTGCACATAATGGTGTGGGGACCACTGTTCTTGTCCAAATCCATTTGAGGTGGGACATTATGTGCCACTCATGAATTGAGAAAACCTCCATATATACCACTCATAAAAATTGTTTGGTAGAAATTTTTTAAGAAAATTATTTTTGCATAAGTACTAATTATAATAATAAACCGATTAATTATCTTTTAATATAATTTGAAAGAGACTAGCTAGCTGCATGGTAAACTTTAATTTTATTAAGATTCAATTTAAAATGTGGAGTGTTTATCCACATTTTAAATTGGGTATCTAAATATGTCAAACGAAACCCGAGTTTCAAACCCAAGCCAAATTCTACCCCGAGTTAACCCACGTTATGACCTGAGTCGGATAAATCCAAGTTTTTACATAATTAGAAATATATTTAACCTGTGCACGGATATAATATATATATATACATATTATACACATTTCATTAACAATGACACATATTTATACACATTTTATTAACAATGACACATATTTATAATAAACGTGCAATTCATCTTGAATTTATCGTCTCTAGCCACTCTAGTTTATGTGATTCATTTAAAACGATTGAAAAATGTTATTCGTCATCTTTATCATTTCATCATCTTTTAATGTGATATCAGACGATTTGACAATTAAGTATAAAACAAATAGTTTTCCACTCAATTGGTTTCAAATTATGAAAAAAAAAATGATTGTTAAGAGAATGATTAATAGCAATTATCAAAATATTTTTATTACTTAAAAAAAAAAGAAGCTTAAAATATGTCATATCAACGTACTGTAGCATTGATGCTAATGCAAGATGAATAGTAGCTAGCATGTTCAAACCATTGATAGCGAGCTTTTTAAAAATCAATTTTTTTTTTTTAATTTTTTCTTCGGACTCCATTAATGGAGGATGTATGAATGTGATATGTTCTCCTTTAATATCCATTTCTTATAGGTAAGGTGCGTGTCTATCTTTAAAGCCTATCCTTCCCTTAATCAATCGCTTTTTATCTTCTTAGGCGCCTATGCTTATTATATATATCGAAATTTCAAAAAGCAGAGTTGTTTTTTCACATGTCAACGGAAAATAACAGACCATATGATTAACAGAAAACGAAGTTTCCAAGGCATAAAACAGCTTTACCCAATTAGCAATATTTAGATCATGTAAAATCTAAATAAATGCAATAATGCCAATTTTGAGTGATCACACGCATTCACATAGACACATCATGTGTATGTATCGATATAACTACGCAGTGGAGGAATCGGCAATTTTTAATTTATAGGAGGGCAAACTTTTTTACTGTACAATATGTTTATGTAAAATAAAATAAAATTACAAAATTATAAATAAAAAATACTGTCTATAAAATTAAATCTCAATAATTTGCCAAATAATGTAGAAATAAAATTTTAAAAACATAACTTAATGTCTATTTCAAATTTTTGACAATAATATTTCTTAGAATATTAATATTCATCTAGTATTATTTTTATAAATATGAAATATTTAGAAATTATTTTCTTCATAGAAACTATATATCAAGTGATCTTTTGGAATTCTATCTTTCATTCTAATATTTAAACCAGTTTTTCAAATTTTATGTAAAATCTATTTATTTTGGTGTCACAAGCATATAATACTACAATTGAGACATTAATTAATATACTTTTCCTTATTTAATGAAGTTTAGATGATAAATCATCTCCACTATTTTTCATATAAATCATCAATCTTAAATGGTTTTTCTTATATATATATACATATATATATATATATATTTATATATATTTTTTTTTTACTTTGAATTTTATATTAAGAAACTTAATATTGTGTAGTAAAATACTTTGGGGTCAATGTTAATAGTTTATTACTTCTCCTAATCTTAGTTTTAATTTAATTTTAGTAGGGCTACATCCTTGAAAATAGATAATATATATAAATTACACAAAATCTAGGGGTTATAAGAAAAAAAATTAGAGATAGAAATTTCTATGTATATTGAAATTTTACAAAATTTTAGAAAACATATGGGAATTATAAGGAAATTATGTTAAGGACGTGTTTCACACCACCAACCACGCGGATACCTACAACAAAATGAGAAAACAGAATGGGGGGCTCAGTGGAACTCTGATGCCTAAGCTAGAGAAGTGATCTTAGTGTGAGAGTATGAATGAATGAATGTGTTACCTTTATGTGTTATTTATAAAGGCGTAGTGATAGTGATGATAACCAATCTTCAAAGTATATCTCGAAGACCCTCCATATTAATTAGAGTGATTAGCTTCCTGATCAGTCGGATGCATTATCTATTATCCACAATATATATCAACAAGACCCATCCTTGAGCTTGCACTTGGCCATTGGACTTTCGTTACACTTGGTGGGCCTATTAGGACGTGGTTACTGAATATCCCTTTTTAGTATACATGGAATTATGAAATTATGAATAAAAATTAAGAACTATTTTAAAATTTAAAACAATTTTGGGAGGGGCCATGGCCTGATTGCCCCCCTCAAGCTCTATGTCGATCCGCCACTGCAACTACTGTGAGTATATCTAAGAACCAAAGATCAATCCTAGTTATTTAAAAGTGAAAATCTCATTTGAAAAACATACTTTACTAACTAAATCTTCGATCGATCTTTTGATAGACGTTAGTGAAACGTCTTTTATTAAGATCCCCTCAGTTAGTTAAGCCAATTTTTTTTTTGTTTTTTACTTATTTTGCATGTTTAATAATAAAGAGACTTTAGTTTGGGACTTCCCACTATACCAATCTTGAATCTTTAATTTACTAATTATTTTTTAAATATCTCATAAGAAATATTATCTTACTAGATAATGATATCTAGTCATCATATCGAGTTTAGGTATTTTTTTAATTAATATTTAATTGAGTAAATTACACACTTCTCAGTAAAATGAATTCATCACAGAGCACAAAAGTTACCTGTCGAAAACTCAATTCAAATGGGCACTTGTTTAAGGAGATCGAAGAAAAATATAGAGGAAAATTCAGTTAAATAATCAATATTATAACGTCCATGGTCACGTTCATAAACCTTTTGATGAATAGGAATCTTTTGCTCGTTTCCCCACAAATATTACTATAATTTCTGTGAGATGAAATACTTTTGATTCTTTGAAGTAACAAGAACTAAAAAAGAAACGAACCCTCATGTGTCTCCAACTAGCTGTGCTCCACCTTTTCATGCCTCCCTCAATTTCTTTATTGGCTCAAAAAGCAAATAAAAAATAAAATAGAAATTAAAAAAAAAAAAAGTGACTGGCCACCAACCTCATTAGAATACTCATTTAATCTCCTCTGTTGATCTGCAGCATCTTCTCTGCATACAAGCAAGTCATTCTCAGCCATAACATCTTGAGTGGCCAAGAAAAACCTGAAAAGTACTGATCTTTATCAACTCTAGAGAAAATCCTCGTCAAGACCTAAATCCCACAGAGAAAATAATACCATGCAACAGATCTACCAACATACCCAACATGTGGAAAAATGTTAATAATATCTTGTTTAAGGTTTTAATTATAAAAAATTCTATATGTAGTTATTTTTGTTTACTATCTGTATACTTAATTAATGTAATTATCTGTGCTATATTAAATAAAAATAATACAGCTAATTACATTAATAGAATATGTAAAGAATATATAAAAATTACTGTATGTTAAGAATATAACAATTTAATAATTAATTAAGAATTATGAAAAGAAAAAGGCATTGAACACAAACATCACAACCCCCAAATAAAGTTTAAAATGTTTTTGGTTTATAAAAATATTACATGATTTATGGGAATGGTTTGGACAAAAACTGGCATGTCAGCCAACCACAGTCGCTTTATAAATAAATAAATAAATATATATATGTATATATCCTAAATAAACTTCCTCGAGGAGCAAGAAAAGAATAGAACACTGTGGAAAGCAGAAGCATAATATGATTATTAAGGTAGTTTAATTTAAGTATATATGCAAAACCTCAATCAGATTCGATAGCCCTAGATATTGCAGATATCATCAGTTGTGAAAATACTCGATCGGAGTGAGAAGAATAAAAACATTTCTTAATTAAAAGTTTAAAGAGTAATCAAATGTATTAGCTTCTATAGGTAGGAACATCATTCGCACACTTGATTGCAGCCAAGAGGCACATGACCAGAGGCTTTGCAGGAGACTCAACTCCGATGAAACAAAAATGCTGCAACTACTGTTCTGCATAAAAGAAATGTTAAAAAAATGTTTTAAGTATTGGCTTTTTGCCTTCCCATTTCAGTATAAATAACTTAAGGCCAGTCTCAACTTTTTAGGGGCTGTGTGGAGGTTCAGGGCTCAACACAGCGCATGACTGGCTTAGGGTGATCTTTTGAAAATGTTTAATCTTATTTTTTTTCGAAATAAGTCTTCAACTTTAGTACCCCGCAAGATGATTACTACATTGCTAGTAACAGAATTTCGATGATTAGCTGTGGGGCTCATGTGTCTATTGAGGATGAGTGAGCTTTGGGCATGTAGTGTTTGATTAGTTGATTCCAGCAGCTTGCACTTAATTATATGGTACAGCCCTTACCCCTTTACACTAGCCAAAAAAATGCAGAAATATAAAAATACTCTACAAAGTTTTCGGATTATGCATCGATCCTCTGCAAAAAATTAAAAAAGAAGTTCGAAAATAAAAAGGACGGAGGAGAGAGAAGGATTTAGAGTAAAAGAAGAAAATGGAAGTTCAAAGTCTTCAAAATGCAATAGACTTTTAGTAAGGTGCATATGATTAGTTTTGTTGTGTAAAAACGATGCAAGAAAATAAAGTAAAAGGAAGAAATCAATAACATGACACAAGAATTTATGTGATTCGGCGATGTGCTTATGCCCATGAAACTGTAAATAATTTTATTATCTTGATGAATGACAAAATATATTTTGTGGCGAAATACACTGTTTTAAATCGGTCATACTATTCATAATAAACATATATATAGAGTTACATAACAGAAACTCTAATTTCACAATTATTGCATTATTGGCTCGAACAATGTGTCAAACGAGCCTTGAGTGAACTTTTTGTTTGATGTTTGCTTGAGCGACATATCGAGCGAGTGTTAAGCAAACTCTCAGTTTGAGTTTCGCTCAAACGACTTGTAATGTGAATGTTAAAAGAACTTTCTGTTTGGCATTTCTCAAGTCACAAACAAGGTAAAAAAAAATTGTGTTTTCGGGTTGAGTCATCAAATCGGGCCGATACAACAATAAATCAGGCTTCACAAACCCAACAATCTCCTACTTGGAGACTGGTATAGCAAACACATCACCATTTGTCCCCAAAATGAAATCCTCCACCTCTGCGACTCATAGCCCATGTCTTCAAGTTAGAGGACCAGTTTCTCACTTGTTGTGCCTAGTCAACACATCTGTAGGGCAACTCTCAACTCCCATTGTATTGACAATATCTAGTCTCGTATATACCTTGACACATATTAGAGAACCAATAGTTGAGGCCTCTTTCTCTAACTTGGGCGACTGATCCCTCCTCCAACTGCTATCCTATTCATTCTTCAGCCAATGTGCCCACCTTTTGTGCAGTGCCTTCTTCCTTTCTAGAAGTCCAATTAGTTTCTTCATAGCTAACTTGCACTTGTTCAAACTCCCATCTCACAAGATTTCAATGTAGTTTAGCGGTTTACCACCTTCAGTCACCAGGATATACTTCAAGGTGTGTGGGTGAATACTGTTGCTGAGGTCTAGTTGTCCTGGAAGCCCTATAAGCAGCAATTTTAAGTGTAGAAGTTCCTAAATCACCATACGGTCTTAGGGAGTTTACTCAGGCTTATAGATATTTATTCATGAGGAATTACAAAACTGACCCATTTTGCTTCCCCAACCTCACATTCAGAAGTGTCTTCCCCTCTTGATTCCTGTGATCAAGTTTGCTATGTCTCAACTTTGTATTATCCATTGCTTCATGTTAGCAATCACATTAGTGGATCTAGATGTCAAATACAAAGTGTCTGTTCTTTGACCACTAGCCAAGACCATTGCACTCTTCATTACCTTCCACGCATCTCCCGGAAAGATTGTCGAATCACCGTTATTGTCAAGCTGCCTTATAGAGATCAAGTTTTTCTTCAACTCGAGATTGTGTCTGACTTTCTGCAAAGTCCACACATTTTTGTTTAGGAGTATGATATTCACATATCTCGCTCTTACTACATCCAATACTTCTCCATTAGCCATGTGCACCTTATCAAAATCACCAGCAACATAGTTCTATATGATCTTTTCAGTGTGAAGTGGTATGGAATGAAGTGCATGAATCCAACACTCAATCATCAACTGAACTATGAACTGCAAGAAATGGAACATCCTGTATTTCCTCAGTCACCACGTTCACAACATCTCCCTCAATCCTCTTTGGATTCCAGCAGTCTCTTTTGATATGGCTCATCTTACCACAATTTCAGCATGTGATATGCTGCCCAGACCTTGACGACTTGCTCCTATCAATGTTCTTGAACTTTGACCTACTATGTCCCCTACTTCAAGTGTCTACGTTCAGGGTAGATCCCAAAACCAAGATATAACTAGACTCTATTATGCAAATCTCCTTAGTAAGAATTAGATATTAGATGTTGTCATATTTGAGCTTCATCTTCCAATAAAATTACTCACAGTCATTTTCATAGTCTCTCAACTATTCGACAATGATGCCAGCATGATCAATGCCTGAATCTCGTCATCAAACTCAATTTCGACAGACGACAAAAATTGTGATAGTATCGGATTCATTCAAGTGTTAGGTAACCGAGGTACCATCTGTCATCTTCAGGTTGAATAGTTTCTTCATCATATGCACCTTATTATTTGTCAATGACTTTTCTTACATACCTAATAACGTTATGTGCAACTAATCTCGACAGGATCATCTGAATAACCTCCAAAACCTATAAATCTAACAGGTTCCAATTAGTATCTTCCATGTTGTCCGGCTTCTACCCAATAGTGAAAGATGAAATATCTTCCCATAGAGGTAATCATCTTTCTGCATCCTTTAGTACATGAAGTCTATGCCGTCAAATTTCTCGGTTTCAACATTCACTTCATCTTCTGTCATCGTTCTCCCTTAGACATGAACTCTAGCTCTGATACGAGTTTTTGTGAAAAAATTATGCAAGAGAATAAAATATAAAGAAACCAATCAAACGAAACAAAGATTTGTGTAGTTCGGCAATGTGCCTACATCTAAGGAGCTATAGATGATTTTATTATCTTGAGAAACGACAAAATATATTTTGGAGAAAAATATATTGTTCCAAACCATCCATACCATTCATAATATATATATATATAGGGTTGTACAATAGGAATCCTAATTTCACAATTATCACATTATTTGCATGAGCGAGTTTCAAGCGAACTCTCTGTTTAACGTTGGCTCGAGTGATATGTCTAGCGTGTATCAAGCAAACTCTTTGCCAAAGTTTCACTCGAGTGACCTGTAGTGCAAACATCAAGCAAACTGTCTGTCTAGCGACTAGGTCAATAATTTTAAAGTGGGATTTTGGTTATCAATTGCTATATATAATGGTCATTATTAAAATAAATTAGTTTAAGTTGCAATAATTGTTCCTACAACTAATGACAGTGATCTTGTTTACCCAAATGCTCGATAATGTTTCTAATTATATAATGAATCATATTTTAACCGATTAGGGCCCGTTTGGGAACATAATTGTTTTCAAGATTTTTAAATATTTTTTTCACACATTATTTTAATACAAAATATTTTTTAATTTTTAATTTTTAACTTTTTCATCTAATCATTACAACTTTCTCAATCTAAAAAAATCCACAAAACTCTATACAATTTTCCTAAACTTCAAAACAAAAATTATATTCAAACAGTTTTTTAACTTTACGATATTTTTATTCAACTTTTTTTTTCTCTCCTTTAGATCCAATAAAACAACAGAAATCAAACTATTTCAGTACAATTCATATTTCATTTCACTGTTATTTACAAATATTATGAGATATTCTTAATATCCAAATGAGACCTTAATCTAGATTTAATGCATGTTTGAGATTACGGTGGGTAATATAACTTTTAGCTTTAAAGCTTTTAGTTGTAGAGTTTAAGTAATAATTAACTCTACTATTAAAATGTTATTTATTGTTTGGTAACTATATATATATAAAACACTTTCAAACATGTTACATCTGTTTAAAAACAATATACAAAACTGATTTATGAGGTTAAAATAACCTTTAGGGTCGTTTGAATGTGAAAGATTATGACCACATCTTTGATAGAAATAAAATCTTATAATTAAATAACAACAAAAATAGTCTAATAAGATTTTTAGTAAGTATAATTAAAAAAATTGTAATTATCTAAAAGTTGTATAGGTATTTTTACTAATTGACGGTTTTTTTTTTTAAATTCAAATTACGTTTCGTATTATTTAAAAAAAATGTTCGAGAAAAAATACTTTTTGAGATTAAAAAATATTTTAATATGTAACAACTAAACAATCTAATTTTATTGTTATAAAGCTTCGAAAACTATTTAAACACTTTTTACGACCTCTAACACAACCGCAAACACGCCGTAAAAATATTTGTTTATTTTCTTCATTTATTCCAAAGAATACAAGTTATCACCAATATTTATAAAATGAAAAGTATTAAAATAAAAGTCAAGAGAAAGAAAATTTGAATTTTATAGTCAATAATTACTCATACAACCATTGACATATTAATTAAATGGTATGACATAAGTAGTAATGTAGAATGTGTGAGTGGGTAAGTACAATTGCGACAAGTGTGGTCCCCCTCATCTTGGGTCTTTCTTTTATAACTTTGTTAGGTATTTGGGAAGGGCCTTGATAAGAATAAAAAACAAGCTAGCAATTATAATATATTATAGTAAAAAAGAGGGCATATAGATAATTGCCTTCCCCACAGAAGAATAAATAGCATACCGGCCTACCAAGAAGGGATCTATTAGAGAAATTAGAATATTCACTTCGACTAGGCGAAAAAGAAAAAGAGTCAAGCAAGAACAATAAAATAATGGAAAGGAAATTAACACTTCTAATTTAATTGAAGCATATAAATGTTTTGATTTGTTATAACCCTTACAAGAAAATTGTTCAGTTATGGTCAGTAATTTTCTACGAAAGTACTTATTTTCTTAAAAAATGAGTATGATTTAATCGTAAATAGTCATTTTCGTTACATATAATCTGTTATAAATAATTATTTTTTTTGTAACAAAACCATATTTTAAAAAATTAAAAAATAAAAGAAAGAAAGCATAATAATTAAGGTGATAGCACCATGTTAAATTTCTATTTTTCTATCAACTTTGACTAAGAAATAAATAAAGAAATAATCTATTTACAAGTCTGTTTATTGATGAGCAAAGCGGAACACGATGGGGGAAGTATGCCATGCACATTAGTTTGCATGTTCATTTACTGTTAATTGAATATGAGTCAAACTTATCACTAGAGTTATATTTTATGTTTACGAACAACCCATTTATAGTATCTATTTATCTATTTATAATATTCTCATTGCAAATATAAAAATAATACTACATAGATGAATAAATTTAAAATTATTCGAGCTTATTCCAATCAAGCTAAACTTTACACCAGTTGTATCATTTAATAATTGATCATAATGTCGTGTTGACGAATAACTCATATGAATTGAATTGAACTCAAATTTAGTCAAATCGATCTTAAGCGACTTGTCGATTAGTTTTTCTTATCTACAACCTTAAATCTTACAATTAGTTAGGCCTGCAACCCGGTCAGTCCGATGCACATTTTGGGCCAACCTGGACTGACTCGTGCTTCACTAGTTGTCGAAACTGAACCGACCCAACCCAGTAAGTTCGGGTCGGGTCGAAACCGTCGGCTTTTGGATTTCCTAAATGTTGCAGAGCAAGCCATTGACACAGGTAACATCCAGGAAATTTGTGCGAAGAATGTTACGACCTCGCGGAGACTTACATCAATTTCCATATATACTTTCTTCTACACTTTCCATTACAACCAGACCCATAAAATAGAATACCCACCTCAATCTGACCAGGAAAGAGATGGATATGGTGGTCACGAACGCCATTATCGAGCACCTAAGCCAAGCCAGCAAGGTACGTAGTCCTCCTCATCGCCAAATCCAACCGTAAATCTATGATTGACCCATTACTCTCTTGTCTATACAAGGCTACTCTCTCACACCTCGCTCTCTATCACTCTTTGTCTCTCTCTTTTTAGTATATACACCATCTACAACAAGAGCGTAAGCAAGAGCTGAAGAGCATATTATACATGGCAAATATGTTAAAATTTTCGAAACTCCTAGATTGTTGTCATCCAAACCAACTTGTGTTAATCTACCCGAGTAGCCCAACACCTAAGCATTCCCTCTACCTTTCCAACCTCGATGACCGTTCCTTAGGTTCTCCACTTTATAAGAAATCTGTGGGCTTGGATAGCTTGAAATATTCTCTTTCTAGAGTTTGGATTACTACCTATTGGCTGGGAGGCTGAGGGATAGTGCTAAGGATGGTCAAAAGCTTGAGGTATATTGTAACGGAGAAGGTGTTGTTTTTGCCGAGGCTTTAATGGACATCAATGGTGAAGAATTTCTCAAACTTTCCAAGAGGTCAAATATCGTTGGAGAAGACCGAGGGGCAGGGAAGTAGTTTTAAGATCGGGTTCAAAATGATGGCCCGACATTAATCGGGTTTAATGTTGTCAAAACCGATTGTAATATTAAACCGACTTTATCGGGTCATATTAATTCGGGTCTTACGGGTTGATTGGCTCCTCAGATTTCTTGCACAGCCCTACAATTAGTGTTATGTTTATACATCAATTTGTAAGTATCAAAATTCAAAAGAAATAACATATGAAGCATGAAAATATAGATCAGTCCGTTTATATGCTCTAGTTGTTTGCCTCTTGAAAGAAAATATAACAGCAATCTCCCACCCCACATGTGACGCCCCCAACTCCCATGTACGCACACTCAGTACTTGGCGATGGGATGTGTAACTTGTATTGTCATTATCCAGACGTCTCGATTTCCACGTGTCCATACGTAGGAATTGGATGCGTCACACCACAGCTTTTTTTGATCTTAACTTGATTAATTATCATGATAAAATAACAGTTTTGGAACTCATCAAACAGAATTTCACGGTGATTAGGTGAATCGGCTTTCTTGTTATTAGATTGTTGGGAATTGATATCTAATTCATGCCAGGGCGCATAATGATGAATGTGTGCTAATTATAGGTAATTTATATATGGGCAGTGCTAGGGCGCCCGCCCGAGATTGGGTATCGACATTGTCCACTGATAAAGTCATTTTATATGTATTTTTTTAATCTCTTTAAACATTTTAAAAACACTTACTTATAAAAGAAAAAGACAAATCGGTAAACTCTCTCGGGAGATTTTGTTAGTGACTTTAGCATTATTCATTATATATTGAATGATATTATTTTAACATTTATGGGTTTAATGTGTAGAGCCATATACAACTTCGGCTACACCAATTCTATGACAAAGTTAAATTTTTTCAAAAAATAAAAAAATAAAAACGAAAATTTTAACTTATAATTTTCTTAAAATTATTTTATGACTCTTTTTATAAATAGTAATTTTGTAAAAATGTAATTAATCTGTAATAAAATAACATAATTGTATTGATTGATAGTAGAATGGGTCCTAAAATAGCTATGTAAAAGAGGTATAATCAGATCATTGTCCAATTAGAATATTATTTTTTAATATTATTATTTAAAGATTTGAAAAAGTTAAAATTATTTATTATATTTTATATAAGAATTTGAGAAAATTGAAATGATGAAATGAGATGAGATGAAATACTTTCATTATCCAAACGAGGTATTAGATAGCCAACTGAGTCGAATTTAATTATTAGAAAACATACACATAATAAGTATCCATAATCATTTTTCTAGAAAAAAAAAAAAAAGAAGTATGAGATTGTAAGAGTGGACTCACCCCTCAATTAACTAATTAAATTATGTACAGTACCTTTACAAACTAGAGTTTTCAAACATTAAAAAAATATTTGAATAAAACTATATTAAACTTTACTTAAAATATATTAAATTAAATTGCATTTAATAATTGATTCATAACTAATGTCATGTTCATCAAGATCATGATCTTTTTCTGATAGGGTCTTTTCCATTTATGAAGGAAAAAAAATGATTCATTCATAAAATTATATATATATATTTTTTAAAGATGAGAATAATATTTCAATTTTATTGATAATCCTCAATTATAATATAATAGGAATTCCAAAACCAAATTTTTAAAAACTAGGTAAAAATTATTAAAAAAACAAAATGTTTACAAATAGAAAAAATTTAAACCCATTAAATCAAAAAAAAAAAAAATCTAAAGTAATATTATTTTATTAGATAAAACTAAAATGTTTATAGTATATTACCGTGCCTAAAGAATTGCTAAAGCATTACATTCCTTATAAAAAAAAGAAAAAAAATTTTAAGATGCAAAATATTATCCTAATATTCAACTAAATTTTAAATAAATATCTATTTAAATAAATTGTATTAATAATTAGAGATAATAAAATTTTAAGATAAAAATATAAAATTACTCAAGAGTTACACACGCTTCCATCGGGTGAACCTTTCTGAGTCTCTCCCGCCACCCACTGCTTTACGTTACGTAAATTCAACAAAACAAAAAAGCAGAAAGCAAAAAGGAAAATGACATACGTGACGTCATTCATCCACCCGTTTAAAAATAAAATAGATAAAAAAAAAAACACAGAAGCCGACAAAAGAACACAACAGTGGCACTCGCACGTAATTTCGGAAATCTCGGTGCCTGTTTTCAAAGGCAACCCGTGGTAATACTATAATGTCTGGCCGTGGCCGCCCACTTTTAGCGCACACTTGAATTCCTCCCATCTCTTTCCTACACACGGTGAAGAATAGACAGACAAAACACAGAGAAAGAAAGAGAGATAGAGATAGAGGCAGCAATCAGCTGCACCCTGAAGCCGAAGTCGACCTCATCAACCCCTCACCTAGCCTGAACCATTTTTGTGCTCCGACCGCGACACTAACACACGCGACCACATGCTCTTTTTCTCTCTCGTTTCTGTTCTAATTTCCTTCGTATATTCTGAGTTTTTGGAAATTTCCTTTGTTTCGAGCGCAAAATGGCTCAAATCATGGGCATATTCAAGCTCGAAGCTTGTGGCATAGTTTAGGAGGTTGGGCTGTTAGTGCTTGACCTTCTTTCTGACTTTCTCTTGCTCTCGAGCTTTAGCCCTTTACAACTTTCTCTCTTTGAATGGCTGACCGGAGAATGGTCGCTGTGAACTTGGATCCGGAGAGGAAGAGGAGTGGGGGTTTGAGGACGAAGCAGGCGGGGAGAGGATCTTGCCGCGGTAGTTAGGCATAAGTTGCCGGCAAATGATCGGTCTCCGCCTGTGGTGAATTTTTCTGTCTCTGTTTCTCTGTCTATCCGTCTCGATCTTTCACTCTCTCTCCTGTGCGTGCGTACTTGTGGTGTCCAAATAGTTCGTTGACGCGTTTGATTCCGAGCTCCAAGCTATGGGGTTCTTACTAAAAGAGGTGCTCAAGACGCTGTGCGGTCCGAGTCAGTGGTCCTATGCTGTGTTCTGGAAGATCGGATGCCAAAACCCTAAGTAAGTTCCTGAGGGAATTAAAATAAGATCTTCGAGCTTTTTCTGTTTTGTTGCTGTTGTTAATCTCTTCAGTGCTCAAAGTCAACTTAGCTAGTTAGTTGAGTTCCTATTAGTTTTTCTTCCTCGAGTTTCGAACGCCACGTACATCTCCGTTTGGTTGCTGAGAAAGTGAAAGAAAAGTGGCGAAAAATAAAGTTCAGTTTTTTTTCTTTTTTCGTCTTTCGTTTTTGGTGAATGTTTTAGTTTGTTTCTTTAGACAGATCTCAAGTACAAGCGAAATTTTAAAAATAGAGAAGATACTCAAAACTTTCATGTCAGAGTTCAAATAGTGAAAAGTTCGTGGAATTGTTATTTAATTTACAGCCAGTCCTATATTTCCTCTGTGACCAAACGAAGAGATCTGACTTATTCTGCTAAGAATAGGGTTTGTGATTCTGGTTCTAGGTCACTATTGACATGTTAGGGTCTGATTGGTCACTGTTATCTTGTATTTGATTCAGTTTTCTGATGTCTCTATATTCCTTGTTTTGGTTGGTTCTGTTTTGTCATCAAGAATCTAGGTGAAAAGTAGATTTGTAGTGGTTTGACAAACCCACAGTGTGTTGGACTGAATTTTGTGGATGAATCTTTTGGATCAGAATCTATGACACTTGGATTCTTTTTGGGTCTTATTTTCTTGCTACCAGTAAACTTGTTACCTTCTATCATGGGCATGCGTGAGGTAATTTTCTGATCAGTTTGCTTCTTTCATGGTCCTATCTGTCTGCTGAGGAAGAACGGTGGAAGAAAAAATGATTAATCTTTTTGGGTAGCCTGTTGCAGAAAAAAAGTTACAAGTTTTACGGGCTAAGACATCTTGAACTATTGAGGCTTCTAATAAATGACGATTCTCTTGGTATTTGTGTTTGAAGATAATGGTATTTTCTTTTTTTCTATTTTGCAGGCTATTGATTTGGGAAGATTGTTATTATGAACCCTCCGCAAGTTGTGCACTACACATTGCTGGATCTGAGACCTTTAGAGAGTGTGAGAGATCCTGGGATTCTCCTGAAACTCGTTCCTCTCAGCTTCGGATTCAAGCAGGGGACAGAGTGCATTCACTTATTAATGTTATGATGATAAACAATCAAGTTAATGTTGTGGGTGAAGGGTATTGTTCTCTTACTTTATTCCTTTCTACTTGCTATCTTTATTCAAGTGCGTTTCCTGAAACTAAGACCATAGGTGCCATTTTTTATTAATTTTTTCAGGATAGTAGGTCGAGCAGCATTTACAGGAAACCATCAGTGGATTCTTTCAAACAATTACACTGGGGCTGTCCATCCACCAGAGGTACATGATAGAATTTTGTCTTCTTGATTGAATAGAAGAGTGTTTATTGTTAATCTGGTTGACATGTTTTTAACTTATGAGTGGTTGGGTTTCCTTTCTTGAGCCAGTTTTTGTGAATATATGGTAATCTGGGTGTCTTTGCAATGATGTCCGGTAGTACCAAACTTTTTTTGAGCCTTTTGAGAGATCCTACCTGGGGCACAAACTTTTGATGAGTAAAAATGAGTTAAAAATAAGTAGATGACTTTCAAACGAGAAATGAATGATGCCTCTTTATAAATCCTCATGAATATGGCTTTCTCTAAATGGCTAAAAGCCTGAGGGTTGTTTTTGGTTTTTACATGATGTAACTTCTAGTTTATGTCTGTTTCTAGGTTCTGAATGAGGTTCTTCACCAATTTGCAGCTGGGATTCAGGTCTGATAGCTGCCTATATGCTCTGCTTATTTAATTATATTCATTATCTTACCGTTTCATTATGTATTGGTGTTTGTTTGCAGACAGTGGCAGTTATTCCCATTCTTCCGCATGGTGTTGTTCAACTTGGTTCTTCTTTGTCTGTAAGTCCTATTTATTTAGGTCTTCTTTGCGCTCTATCCTATTTGGTTACTTCTGTTATTTAAAATAACACCCCAAACTTGTCTCTCCCTTTTTTTTGGTATTTTTAAATTAAAAAGATTTCATGTTATGAATTTAGATGCCAGAATACATGACCTGTAAATATTTTGGCACAATCCTTGTGCAATTTCGTGTGTTTTGACCCAAGCATCAGTGTCTTTTCCTTCCATATTCGGATTTCATATACTGGCCCCACCATACAACTTGCACTTCTTTTGAGATGTCGTAGATGTCCAACTATTGACCAATTTGTTGGTTTGGTTGGCTTGCCAATTCAACTGGCATTGTTAACAGAAATTTATTGAGCAAGGTTTGCAGATGTTCTTCTTCTTATCGAAAAATAGCTAACATTTACCTCGTCAAATCCAGTTTAAGAAATACTATTCTCATTAATTGCATTTAACCAACCGTTACCAAAATCCCCGATACAATTAGTTATGAATGCTTTTTGACTGGGGTCAATTGAAGAAACCTGATTGATGTAGCAATTCGATTTTGTTTTACTTGAATGGGATTAGAATGATTCTATGCATGAATGGCCATCAGCTATGCCTTGTTGCTGTTGCATGAAATATTTGTGCAATGGCCCTGCAAGTGGGAAAATGAGAAATTACAGCAAAAATGAGATATTTATATTTTTTTATGTATACTCGTGCTTGATTTCATGCTTCCATTTTGAACATTCTACTGCATTCTTGAATTTTGAAGATACTGTTGGATGCTTTCAAAGTTTCTAAATTAGTGTCTTGATACTCTTGCTTCAGATCATGGAGAATATTGGATTCGTGAATGATGTGAGAAGTTTAATCCTGCAGCTAGGATGTGTACCTAGTGCTCTTTTTTCTAACAAATATGAAACAAAAGTTACTGCTGAAAAAGTTGGGGTTCCATTTCTTGGAGTGCCGGTATCTGTGGAACCTTCTGGAGTGACAAATTCCTTGCCTTTGACGGTTGACATCTGCAATCAACAAAGCAATTTGTCTCATGATTCATTGCTTGCTTGCCAATCATCTCATCCTCTAATAAGAGAGACTCAAAATAAAAAATTTCAACCTCCTGATCAGGCCCAAATGTTGCCCCAATGCCATGATGAGCATTGCCAACCAAAAGCTACTCCCATTGTGAAACCAAACTTTCCTATCAACAACCAACTAGAGAATGGGGTTGTGGGAGCTGAAGTGATTCCTTCAAATCCTGGTGCATGGCTGAACCAGCAGGCATGTTTCTACAGTTCTAGATCTGGTGACAATAATCAACCTGCTTTTAGCCAATTGGGTGGAAGTAAGACCACCCAAAATTCAATGGAGCAACAGATTTTCTCGGGTTCTGCTGTACAAGACCATCTCAACAAAAACTCCAGTGAATCAAGTACCTTTAAAATGTCTCGACTGAGAACCAGTGGAGGCCTAATGCTTGATCCCCACATTGGTTCTGTTACATCTTTGTGTGGGGAAAGTAAGTTACACGGTGGAATCAGTAATCATTTAAGGCCAAATTCAATTTCTTGCACCCTTCCAACCCCACATAGAGCAGCTGACACTAATCTTTCTGGTATACATCTCACCGACACACAGGTTCAGTATGTTCATTCATCCAAAACAAGGGGGGTTTCCTTAAGTAGTCATGCAGATCAAGTACCTGCCGGACACATGCTTTCGGGAGAAGATCAGAGACCTATTTCCACAGTTATGAAGCATAACGAAAATGAGTTGGTCCCTAGGGAACAGAAGATGGATACTGATTCATTTCAGGTCCTTGATATCCTGTACGCCCATCCAGAGAAGCATATGTCCATGAGCAAGCATATCCCTGGTCTTTTTGCTCATTGGCAGAACTGTGATAATGGAAGTCGGACTCCATCAACAATTGGTAAACATGAATATACATCTGCCCAGCCTCCATCAGGGGACGACTTATTTGATATTTTGGGTGTGGAATTTAAAAATAAGCTGCTCAATGACACCAGGAATAATTTTCTTGCTGATGGGCCAGATGCAAATTTGCAAGATCTGGGGGAGAATTCTTCAGTGTTAATGGGTATGCTAGATGTGGGTGCAGATTTATTTTCAGAATGTGAAGGGGTATCAGAGAGTGGCATCTTCTCTGGGATGGGCAGTGACCATCTTCTGGATGCTGTGGTCTCCAGGGCTCACTCTACTTCCAAGCAGAGGTTGGATGATGATGTGTCGTGCAGGACAGCATTGACAAATATCAGTAGCTCCTCTGTTCCTAGTAGTTCTGCCACCTATGGACGGGTTGGTACGTCTGATCATGTGCAAGGAGAGTTATTTGGTCTTCCTAAGCCTCAAGGAAAAAAAGTAGGGACTGTAGAAGCTAGTTCTCTTAGATCTGGATGTAGCAAGGATGATGCAGGAAACCTTTCTCAAGCTACTTCCATTTATGGATCTCACATCAGTTCGTGGGTTGAGCAGGGTAATAATGTGAAGTGTGATAATAGTGTGTCTACGGCATATTCTAAGAAGCCTGATGAAATCAACAAATCAAACCGTAAAAGGCTTAAACCTGGGGAAAATCCAAGACCCAGGCCAAAGGATCGGCAGATGATCCAAGATCGCGTGAAAGAATTGCGGGAAATTGTGCCAAATGGTGCAAAAGTAATGGTTTTCTTCTTTCATTATCATTATCATTATTTTGTTTGTGTGAGATAATTTAGTATTATTGTTATTATTATTTTATTTTTGTGTTTTGCATTAAACACTAATTTTACTCTACATTTGGTCTACAGTGTAGCATAGATTCACTACTTGAACGCACCATTAAGCATATGCTTTTCTTGCAAAGTGTCACAAAGCATGCTGACAAGCTAAAACAGACTGGGGATTCCAAGGTATGGGCAGTATCAACTTTCTTTACCTTGCTTTTTTCCTTCAACGATGCCTCTGTTTGAAGTCGGCGAAAATATCTGGTTCTCCTTATTTGGACAAGATGTTGTCACGTGCAATGGCACTGGGAGTGGGGCATAAGTTCCCTCAGTAGTGAGTAACTATTTTGGGTCTCGTCGTGTATTTGATGCGAATAATATTGTATATATAGAAATCAGTTCCGAACTTTGCATCAACTCACCTAAGCTGTAATTTCTAAAGTAGAAAATACTTTCGTACTCTTCTCATCATCTGGGGTTCTGAACAAATACAATTAGAATGGGTATGTTCTGATTGTATTTCCTTCCCTGAAATTGACAGATTGTTAGTAAAGATGGTGGACTGCTTTTGAAAGACAATTTTGAGGGAGGCGCGACTTGGGCATATGAGGTTAGCTCACAATCCATGGTCTGCCCCATCATAGTTGAGGATCTGAATCCACCTCGTCAGATGCTTGTGGAGGTAGTGACTAACATTCTATTGATCTTGGGCATCTAAGTCTGTGGTTCTAAAGGACTGATCATTTTTTTTGTTTGTTGTTTCATATTCTTACAGATGCTTTGTGAAGAACGGGGTTTCTTCCTAGAAATAGCTGAAATAATCAGAGGATTGGGTTTGACCATATTGAAGGGGGTGATGGAAGCTCGGAATGACAAAGTATGGGCACGCTTTGCGGTTGAGGTAATATTCTGAACCGGAGTGTCGCAAAAAAGAAACTTCATGAGAAAGTATGGTTGAAAACTTGGCATGTTTTCATTGAACAAAAGAAAAATATGTATGCACTCCTGCATTGCATCCACCCTGGACAACAAAAGGAAACTTCTCACCAATGTCCAGAGTCTTGCAATTCAGATCTCCTTTAAACTTGGATGCCTATGAATTTTACTATAAGATGCTAACATTTAATTTTTATCTTCAGCAAAGTTATATGAGATAAGAAAAACTGTTTTTAGTGGTAGTATACCACACAAATCATATCTGAGACAGATGAATAAACAATATTGGCATCACCCTATAGCTGATTTAAGTGAAAGAATCCCCATGCCCCCAACCCTTGAGGATACACGTCCACACCCTACACCATAGGATCTCTTTGACTACATATGGTCCGGCCCTCTCCACCCTCCACCCTCCATTTTTCTTTCAGCACCTACTTAGAAAGTTAGAAAGGCCAAACTTTGAATCCAAACCCCTAACCATTGCCGAGAGAGCACATTGTGTAACCCAATAGACCAAGTTATATCTGAATTTATCTTTAAAACACCATATAATGGATCTGTTTCTTCCCTTGGAAGAACTTTTTTCTGCAGAATATGTAGGGAACAAGCTAGAAGAACAGACAATTTTAGCTATTCGCTATCCCTCGTTTGATATAATTTCCAGAAGCATGGAATTCCCTGATGAAGTTCTCTCAATGAAAAATTTAACTTAGTACAGTACGAATCAGCAAGTGCATATCATTCACAATTGAAAGAACTTGAGGACCTTTGTGTAGACCTCTCCTGCCATTTACTTTTCAAGGCTTTTATTCTCTGTTAAATAAAAAAAGAAGGTAGATAGCACTTCTAAAAAATTATTAGCTTGTTTCAAAGCAATTCGGATCCCCTAATTTCACTTTCAGGGTGACTTGTGAGAGAGAAATAGAGTGGTAGGGTCCAATTGCCCGGGGCAACTCCTCGAGCAGGTGAATCTGGTCACATTCCATGTCAGAACTTTATTTCCCTCGCATAAAGTCATCCCGACTTCTGTATTGTTTTGAAGTAATACCCCAACTTTTTCCTGTGGTCAAGCCTTGTTGAAAATTACTCTCTCTCTCTCTCTCTCTCTCTCTCTCTCTCTCTCTCTATATATATATATATATCTGTATATGTATGTATATATATCTTTGTTTCTTTGAGTTATGATGCCTCAAGCATTCATGTTTGCATGGCTAGGTAGCTACCTGCAGTTGGAATTCCTTCAGTGTTATTTATTTATTTCATGATTATCTGCCATCTCGGCCAATTTTGAACTAGTATTTTACTTCAATTTTCTTATACAGGCAAATAGGGACATAACGAGGATGGAAATATTTATGTCTCTAGTTCGCCTTTTAGAGCAAACTGTGAAGCCGTGCAGCATCAGCTAATGCAATTGATGCCAACAATATGTGGTCCACTCTTTCCCCTGAGCTGCCCCAATACCCGCAACTGGAAGGCTCAGTAGTGTGCAATGAATTGCCTACTGTACAGTTTCTTGGCGTGGATATGTTGAGAGTGAGCCCAGTATATGCTGCTTGCTATGACTAACATGGATTCCAGTCTAAGGCTGCAGTGGCTCGTCATTTAACTTTTGACCAACTCGCGTCTCCCCACAAACCAAACCCTATTATGACTGAGGTTTGTGGGGTTGGCGTTGTTTAGTTAGTAAAATGCTCCTCAAGAACTTTTGTAGGGAAATGAATGTTTGAGGAGAGGTATTAAAGCCATGGTTGGCAGCTCTAATGGAGGCCATCCATGACAAACCTTGGATGGATGACCTTAGATTTATTTAATTTAATGTGATGGTTATTTGTTAAAGAGGGATTTGGATGATACACTTTTGGGTTCTGTTGTTCAAATTTGTACAGAAGCTGTGGAACGTGAATTTGGAGGTGTTGAAGTGCTTTAGCAAACAATACGATCTGTCTTTTTTTCTTATTTTCTGCCTTTTGATTTTCCTGGTAATCGATCTTCATTTTGTTTTATGGTACTGCTACTATATTTGTGTGGATGAATATCTTCTCCGACTAGCAGAGCACATTTCAAGTAACAGACCTACCGGAATTAAGAAAATCAAGCAAAAGGAACCGTACTTCACAAGTTAACGCGTTTATTTCCTTTTTTTTTTATGGTCCACTTCATGTTGAATTAACAAAAGCCAATGGATAAGACCAAGGAAAATAAAAAAACAAAAGCCATTGGAAGTATTTACAAAAAGGACAACCGCGCAAAAACCAGAAACTTGTCCATCACAAACGAATTGAAAAGTAATATCAGAAGTCAATTTGCAGAGGATGGCGAAAAACGAAAGTGAGAGGAAAAAAAAGAAAGAGAAAAGGGAATGAATAAATTAGCACAGCTTAATACAAGGGCACTTCCGGTTGACTTTCAGATCTCGAGTTTTAAATTTTCTTTATTTTATCTCCGCTCAAATTGAATTGAAAAATGGATCGAGTTGGGGGGAAAGAAGAGACAATTGCCGAGAGAATGGAGTGAAAATGAAAGATTTTATTGCAATCTACAAGACTTGAGCTTAAATCCTTTGTTAACAAACTAATTACCTCTTAACTAATTTGTAACTAATAGTTAATAGCAGTTATAAATCTAATAAATCTCGACAATGTAATCATTATCTTCTCTCAAAAACTTTTTTCATTAAGAATGTGAGCACAACATCTCTTAATTTCACGACAAGATTCTCGAACTTATTAAAAGTGGGAATTCTTTCCCTCGAAGGATTGATATGAATGGGCAACTCTGATGACTGAAATTTTGAATTTGTTTATGACACCACAAGGCACATCTCTGGTACGTTGTATCTCATGTCAAACTTGTATTTTGAGTAACCATTCGAGATTTATAAGAGCATTTGCTAATGTTGTGATGGGATATTTAGAAGATCAATAGGCTATTGTTTGTAGCTATAATAAATACCAACTTGATGATTCAAGAATTCTTGCTTGGAGATCAAGTGCTTGGCGACAAGAAGGCTAACGTCTTTATTGCAATCAGAAGGGGCTTTGACATCGAGAACTTGTACAAAAATTATAGCAGCATCAATTGATGGGTCTGAGCCCCTTAAGCATTGGTGCAAAACATGCCTACTTAGCAACGAGCTCCTTTGGATATTATTTGAAGGTATAATCATATTAAAGACTAACAACATACATTAACTTGCAAATCAGAGGATGATCTATATTTTATGCAATATGTGTAGCCTAAGTATGTTTATGGTACCGTAGCAGTAAAAGGCAATGCCGAAGCAAGGATGGTTGCTTTAGGAATGAGAAAGTAAACTAGAGAAATCTAGTGATTCTTTTGATATCTTGAATTGGTGGAAGGTTAATTCCACTAAATTTTCAATCTTTGATTGAGTAGCACCTGAGATGCGTTGGCCATTCCCATTACCATTGTTGCTTTTGAGTTAACTTTTAGCACTAAAGGTCTCAATATTAGATACTCATTAGATTTCATTGGCTCCAAGAACAAAAGAGGTAATCTTCTCACCCATTGGTCTGGTCTAGTTTGCGAAAGTTTTTGCTTATTAAACCATAGGTGCTGCTAGGGTGACCGATACCCATGCCCCCCGGTGTGACCGATAAGTGCATCTGTTTTTGTTTCAAAGCATTTGTGTGTTTTTTTAATATTAAAAAAAAAAAAAAAACTAAATGCACCTATCATGAGTACACTAGGGGGCATAGGCATCGGGCAACTTAACATTATTCTTAAACCATATTTATTTATGTTTCTTGTAATGTTATTTGTGAATTCCTCTCTTTACGTACGAGAATGGAAAGATTTGCATCTCTGGTGGTGCTGGTTAGATTATTGTTTGTTGTGCTGGAAAGCTGATTATGTGAGGTAGTAGTGGTGGGATTTGGATTATGTGAGGTAGTGGAATGTGGATTCATGAATCATGTTGGTGGAATTTGAATTTGTTGGTTTGATTATTGTTTGTGCTTGGTACTTGGAGTTTGTGGTTATTTTTAATGGGGTTTGTTTGCAATGGTTATTATATATATATATAACCATTTTTTTTAATCTCTTAACATTTTGTTTTATTTAAGAGTTCTTCTACTTTTAAACCGGTATATATAGTACACTCTATTTTATTGACATAACTGGACTTGATTTATAATAAATTTTAATTTAAAAATTTTCTAACAAATTAAATCTTACCATGTTAACTGCAAAAATGACGTGTTATGTACAACAATTTTCAAGTAGAAATCTTCTTTTGGCAATTGAGTTCTAATAAAGTTGGAAGCAATAAAGTTGGTTTATGGACCCATTTTTCAAAACAATTTTTTTCTATACATATTTAGGTCTCCTTTGGAACTAGGATTTATTAATTTAGTTCAGTCTAACATCTAAATATTCAACTCTCAATTCATTAAATTCATTTGAACTCAAAAATTCTTTACATGTGAGACTTACAAATGTTTTTAGTTCAATACTTCTTTACACCCGAGACCCACAACTTTTTTCAATTCCCGTAAATACATTTAAACTCATTTTAACATCTAAACAAATCTAAATTAATTTTAAGTGAGTTTTACAAAATTCACTTCACCATCTCAACTCATTACTATTTATAAAGAACTTAATTCATCTAAACTCATTTCAACATAATTCAAACGGGCCATAATGTATTTTTAATTTTTGACCAATTAAAAAAGATGTTAGAAATAAGAAAATGGGCCTTGACCAATTGTTGATGTATTTCTAATTTTTGCTCTACTGTAAAAGGCCTTAGAAACAGGAAAAATAGCTTTCGCTAAAAGAAATGGGCCTTCAAAAAATCGTGAATATGCTAAAACCGGAACCCAAAATGGCCCAACACGAACTCCATGCTTCGACTATGACTTAACAGAACGAAGTTGGAACTCAGACTGATAGAAAATTCTTGTTCTTTTTTTAATGGACATTTAGGAAGACAGACGATCTTTGGTTGGGTACTTGTCGGCTTCAACCTTTTACCACTAATTTGTCTTGGGTTGGTGCTTGGGACTAAAATATTAACCCAAATGAACGACAAAGTCGAATAACTAATCTGTGTTTGTTTTATGCTAAGAGTTCAATGGCTTGATGTCATATGACCCGATTATTTAAATGAAAAACTTGAGTTTAAATCCTGCCTCCTAAATAAAAAAAAAATAAAAATAAAAAATCCATGTTTGTTTTGGCCTATCAGATAATCCAATGAGTCATTAATTTAAAATGAAACCAAGTTGATTTTTAATTTGTAGACAAAGTCAACCGTGATTGAAAGAGTATTACCCTAAAGGCCCCAAACAATACCGAGCTCTAAGAAAGTCAGTGGTCTGAACGTGTCAAGACCCGAATTTGGTCTCATATGTGATTCGAACTAGCAACCTGAACCATTCTAATATAATAAATTTTATTTGAAGGCTTTTACAACACACATCATCCATTCTCGCCCATCTCTTGGATATTCTAGACCTTTTAAACTATTTTTCAACATACTAGCTAGGCGTGTTTGGCGAATTTGAAAATTTTCAAAATTTCTCATAATTTTATTTCCAAACATCATTTAGATACAAAACACTTTTTAATATCAAATTTTTAAAATTTTCATCTAATTATTATTTAATCATTACTCAGATATAAAAATCAATATAACTTTTACAAACTTAAAAATAAAGTATATACAAATAATTTCTGAACTTTATCTATTCACTTTTACAAACTCCAATAATATATAAAGCCCAATTAACAAATAAAGCCCAATTAACAAAGAGAGGAAGATAAAAATGAAGGTATTTTTGTAAAGTGATATTTTTATAAAGTATTTTACAAAAATATCGTTAACTTTAAAGCATAATTGTGTAAAGTATTGTCAAATATGAGTGAAGTGTATTTATCATTTTTCTTCCAGTATATCTTGGAGTTTAATTTTCTTGAATCAGAATCAGAAACAAAATCTATATCTTTTTGAGCACTTCGGATACACCACTCATCTGGAGAATGTGATGATTTGGTCTTTTTTTCACAAAAGGGCTGCCATATGGTGGATTAAGTAGTTCATATGACTGTTTTGGTTTTGCCATTGAGGCGAGACCAAAGTAGAGGATGATGTACAATTGCAAGTTGTCGATGGTTTGTTGTTGTTGTTGTTGGGGGTGCATGCTGATGATACATGGCTATCAAATTCTACATTAATGGCGCTAGACTACCTTGAAAATTGAAGGAAGTTCAATGCAAATTTGGCAAGAAGTTGCCTAAGCTTCCTTGAATTGGGTCATTAACACACATATGAGACCATTGTTATTGGATTATCCATATCCAAAAATAATCTCTGTTTTTAACTATTAAAGAGAAAAGCCACTTACATTGGATTATCTATAATCAAATTTGATACTTACTGTTTGGTATGCAAATGCTTATTTTATTATTTTTCTGGAGGGGCATAGGTTCATGTGTTAGGGGGCACGGATTTAATTACTTATTTCTAAGTCCTTTCTACTACAAAGCATATAAGCTTAAAAAAAAAAAAAGAAACCTACTACAAATTGCATATGACTGGCAAAAAAAAAAAAAAAAAAAGAAACTATTACAAAGCATATGAGCTTAAAACTTAAAAAAAAAAAAAAAAACTACAAAGCATATGAGCATGAATTAAAAAAACTACAAAGCATATGAACTTTATATTATTTTATTGTTATATAATGAAAAAATAGCCATTCAAATGTGGAGACATATGTAAATGGAATAGCCAAAATTCAAATTGATCTTACATTCATCAAAATTGTCATTTGAGTTTTGCTATGTACAAACAAAGTCGTGTATTAATCTGCGTACAAATACTAATTCTTTCATATTTAAAACTTAAATTAGCACTGTTTTCAATAAAATCTACTTTTTGACCAATCACATTAGATTGGTGCACATATTAGTACGCAGTTATGCTTATAACTAGATTTTTCTTTATATATAAAACTCTAATACAGAGTGTTTTTGGCATCAAATTAACTTCGTACGTGGTTGCATGGCTACTACGTATTTTAATTTTATTTAGTAATTGTGATATTGCTTAATTGGACCAAATTTCCATTTTGTTTGGTTTTCCTTGGGTTTCGACTTGTGAACTTAACCGAATGAATTTGAGTTTTGAGTATTTTCTACGTAATTTCTTCACGTGTTCCTTGAGGCTTTAGAGCTCTCTTGACTCTTTTTGTGCTTTTAATTACTCAGGTCCCCTTCGTAATTTTGTTGATTCGCTTTTGATGAACACTAGTGGGACGGCATGTGCCCAGTTCCCCTGTATAGATTATTTGAAATTTGAAGAAAAATAAAAAAATTAAAGTTTTCAAAAAATTATTTATGTTGTTGTATCTATCATGGATAAATTTCAGGAAGATTAGTCCTGATAATGATCAATTTTTATTAATTTTGTTATTCAACTCAGTTTTCGAAAGCCAAAGTGCTCGCATGGGAAGTAAAAGAGCAATATGAAAGGGAAATTAGTTTCTAGAAGCAAATGAATTTTTGGAAGCATATTCCCTTTCACTGTGAAAGGAAAGTGCTCTCTCTCCAAGTAAGCACTATGGAAAGTATAAGTGCTTGCACTCCAGGCGAGCAAAATCTCGAGAAAAAGTAAAATCTAGAGAAAAAGTGCTCTATCATGGGCGAGCATAATGGAGATCAAAAGTGTTAACTAACCAGAAGGTAAAGTGCTCATACTCTAGGCAAGTATTCTAAAGAGTAGAAGTGCTTGCCCTCAAGGCGAGCTTCAAGAGAGACAAAGTACTTACAACCCAAGTGAGCATTGTAGAAAGTACAAGTGCTCACCCTTGAGGCAAGCACTGTAGTAGGAAAAATACTCACATCTTGGGTTAGCATCATGGAGAGCAAAACTACTCGCTACTCAAGTGAGCACTTTATAAAGCAAAAGTACTCAAAACCTAGGCAAGAACCGTAAGAGCAAAAGTAATTGTTGCCTAGGTGAGCACTATGAAGGAGCATAAACTCGTTACCTCGGTAACACTATGGGCGGCAAAATGCTTCTCACCATGGAAAAATGGTCCAGCCTTAGGTTGATCTGTGCACAAGGCTACACCATGGTCCATCCTTGGGTCAATCTGCACCCATAACGGCATCGTGATCCATCCTTTGGTCGAGCTAGACCCATGTCACACCGTGGTCCCTAGTTGGGTAGATTTAGACCCATGACAATGTTGTGGATCTTCACACTAGAGACACACGGCACCACCGTTGGTTTGGTTTTGATTCGGTTGACCCATTGTAGTGCCGCGGGTTACTATTTCTTATACCCACGACACCATAGTGTGTTTGATCAAGACGATGCTCAAACTAATGTGATTTTGATGTTTCAAATGAAGATAAAAACTTTTGTTTGTTCTACGATTGATTGAGATATGAGATGGAGATCTAAAGTTTTAGTTGTGTAGATTTCTGATTAAATTTTAGCCGAACGGTTTGATTTGGGTCAAGGGCATTTTTGTCCAATTTGATCTATCATAAGAATATTTTCGTCCATTTGAATGTGTAGTAGGGGTTCTTTTTAGCCTAACTTAGGAACTATAGTAGGGGCACTTTGATCAGATCAATATCTGAAGAGGGGATATTTCAAACCAAAATGACATCTATTGAGGGGTATTTTGGTCCAAACCATTACATGAGTTCCTATGCCCTAGCTCCTAGACTAATTTCTTTTATCATAGATAGATTTTATTGTTAGAATAATTATAATTTTGTACCATTTCATTTTCTTTACAAGGTATGGGAGTAAAGTTGGATGAGCATCGAAATGTCGGGTAGTAATATTTTTGAGTGTTTCAGAGTGAACACCATTTCGCTATCCCTCATTTTCATCCCTAGTTCAAAGATACGGCCAAACTTTCTGATGCTTGGTTGCACAATTTGTTTAATAGTGGAGTAGCTAGATCATGATCTGTGCTTTCCTCTCAAATCTTGCTTGCTTGCTTGTACAGTTCTTGGGCCATAAGAACTTATTAGATAAATGGGGCTTCTTTTTGGGTATCAGATTGGTCCCTTGTTGGGATTAACTGGTTATCTAGCGGCAAATTTGAAGTATAATAGTGGAAGCAAACAAAAGAAAAATTGATAATCACACACACACATAACACCAAAATTGAAGTGGCTCGGCTTAGAACAAGCCTACGTCCACTGGTGGGGTCGATCTCAATGAATTCACTATGTAACAAAGGTGGAGTACAAGAGAGTAATCACAAAATCTCCTCAATCCCAAGTCCCAATACACCCAAAGACTCATTGATCACACAAAAGGTGGTTTTTCTCTATTCTGGCTGCAATACTATTGAGTCCCTATGCAAAAAATATGTTTATATACTTAATGCAGGGACTATGTTTTATAGACATTCGCTTGAGCGAGGTGTTAAGTGAATGTCGAGCGAACAATTTGCCTAACGTTCACTTGAGTTGACTGTTGAGGGAACTATTTGCCTTGGGCTCACTTGAGTTGACTGTCGAACGAGTGTTGAGTGAACAATCTGTCTGGGGTTTGCTTGAGCAGCATGTCAAGAGGATGTCGAATGAACAATCTGCCAGAAGTTTGCTCGAGTGACATGTCGAGTGTGAGTCAAGCAAACACTATGGAATGATGCTTTTTCAACAAGAATCTAGCCACCATTCAACAAATCTCTACCTTGGCTTGAATTCCATTAAGCCTAAACAATCCATTATACCAAGAGCCAACCCCTTCCATCAAATCTCCTAAGGGAATCACAAACCTTGAACACCAATCAAGTCCAAACGTTTGAATTTGTATACTGGAATTGGCTTCATTATCATATATGCTAGATTCTCAGTGGTAGCAATCTTCTGAATTGCTATCACACCTTCGGTAACAATCACTCAAAGAAAATGATACCTGACATCAATGTGCTTAGTTCTCTCATGATGCATTTGATTTTTGGTCAAATGTATTGAGCTTTGGCTGTCACAAAACATAGAGATTCCCTCTTGCTGTAGTCCCAAGTCACTGATCAAAACTTTCAACCAAATGGCCTCTTTCACTATTTTTGCTGCTGCCATGTATTCTGCTTATGTAGCTGATAAGGTATCAGTAGATTGTAGCGTTGCTTTCCAACTAATTGTAGAACCACACAAAGTGAGACATACCCTGTCAGAGATCTTCTCTTGTCTAGGTCACCAGCATAATCAGAGTCAATATAACTGACGACCCTTGAACTAAAATCACTTTCTTTTTCAAAGACTAAGCCAACATTCAAAGTGCCTTTCAAATACCCAAGTATCCATTTCATAGCCTGCCAATGAACCTTACTTGGATTAGCCATATACCTGCTAACAACGCTCACTGCCTATTAAATGTCTGGAAGAGTGCAAACCCTTGCATACATGACACTGCCCATTGCACTGTAATATGGAACACTAGCCATGAACTGTTCCTCCTCATCAGTACGAGGAGATAAAGATTTTCAAAGTTTAAAGTGTGTAGCAAGTGTTGTACTCACTGGTTTGGAATTGGTCATTCCAAATCTCTCAAGAACTTTCTCAATATACTTTCTTTGGGACAAGTACAACTTTTTAGCTTTCCTATCTTTGTGAATTTCCATCTCCAAAATCTTCTTTGTAGTGTCCAAATATTTTCATTACAAACTTGTTATTGAATTGAGTTTTCAACAAGCTGACATTTGACATGCCTTTGGTAGCAATGAGGATGTCATCAATATAGAGTTGCAAATAAATGAAAGAGCCATCAGACAACTTCTGTGGTAGAAACAATTATCATATCTACTTCTCAAATAACTATGATTAATCATAAAAGTGTCAAAGCGCTTATACCATTGCCTCGGAGACTGCTTCAAACCATATAATGATTTCTTCAATTTAGATACATGATCTTCTTTACCTTCAACAACGAATCCCTTTGGCTAATGCATATAGATAGTCTCTTCAAGCTCACCATGCAGAAAAGCTATTTTAACATCAAGTTTCTATAACTCTAGATCATACAACGCAACCATGGTGAGCAACATGCGGATTGAGTTGTGTTTCACAACTAGAGAGCAAACTTCTAAAGTCCACACCTTCTCTCAGACTGTAGCTCTTTGCAACTAAGGGTGTCTTGTACCTTGCATCTACATCACCCTGAATTCCTCCATTTTTTTCTTTTTTCTGAAGGCCCATTTGCACCAAGCAATCGTTATCTTCTTAGGCAACTTAACCAAATCCTAGGTTTGGTTAAGTCGCCTAAGAAAACTCAATCTCTTCAGTCATTTCTGCGCACCACTGTGCATACTCCTTACTCTTAACAACTTTTGAATAAGTGGAAAGCTCCTGACTATCAATGTTCTTTGCCATAGTAAGTGCATACATCACTATGTCTCCATGTGCATATCTTTGATGTAGCCTGATCTGCCTCCTCTATCTACTAGTAGCTTTAGGATAGTCTTGCTCACCCTGTGTGCCACTATCAGAGTTAGAATCATACTTATCAGCAATAGCATGATCTTGAGGGCCTCTTGGTAGCCCTTATGAAGCTTTAACTTGCAACTCCACCTTCTTGCCATTATCTTTCTCTTTACTTGTAAACATAGTAAACTCCTTTCTCAGATTAAGTATGAACTGTTCATCAAATACAACATCTCTGCTAATTTCAAACTTAGGTGATTTAGGATCAGTACACCACAATCTGAATCCTTTTCACCCCACTAGCATATCCAATGAATATGCCCTTCTTTGTTCTTGGCTCAAGTTTGCCTTCAGTAACATGAAATATGTAGGACAACAAAAAATTCTCAAATTTGAATAATCAGCAGGAGTTCTAGACCATATGTCATTTGGAGTTTTCAATTCAACCGCAGTGGCTGGAGAATGGTTAACCAAATAGCAAGCTATGTTGACTGCTCATCCCAAGAATCTTTAGACAAGCTGACATTCGAAAGCATATTATGGGCTCTCTCTAAGAGAGTCCTATTAATCCGTTTAGCTACTTTATTTTGTTGTGGAGTGTGTCTCAATGTACAGTGCTTGACAATACCCTCATTCTTGCATACCTCATCAAATTCAACTTTGTAAAATTCCATCCCATTGTTAGTTCGAAGTCACTTTACCTCTTGCCTGTCTGATTCTCAATAAAAACCTTCCACTATTTAAAATTAGCAGATACTTTGCTCTTTTGATTCAAAAAATAAACCCAGACTTTTCTTGAATAATAACCAATGAACATGAGTAAATATTAAGCACCACCTTTTAATGGAACATAAGATAGACACAAAAAATTAGAATGAATGTAGTCCATAGTACTTTTGGTTTTGTGAACACCTATAGTAAATTGAACTTTGTACTATTTCCCAAAGACACAATGCTCATAAAAGTTAAGTTTATCTTCTGATCACACAATAAACTTTGCTTACTTAGGATATACATTCATTTTTCACTCATATAACCCAAACACATATGCCATAACTGAGTAGTGTCTGAGTCTAGACCATCTGAAATAGATACTACAACTAAACCTATCATTGTACTACCTTGAAGGAAATAAAGACCATTAGTCTTATCTCCTTTCATTACAACCATGGAGCCCTTACTAACTCTAATAACTCCACCTTCACCGGTGTATCAAAATCCAAGAGAATCAAGAGTGCCCAAAGAAATAAGAATCTTTTTCAAATTTGGGATATGTTGAATGTTAGACAAAATTCTGACAATCCTATCGAACATTTTAATCCTAACTAAATCAATGCCAGCAATCTTACAGGCTATATCATTCCCCATCAAAATGGAACCATCATTAATTGGTTCTACTAGTCTCTTTTGGGATACATATGAAACGGACAAGCCGAGTCCATAACCCACTTGTCACCAAAGTGACTGTTAGAGCAGTTAATTGCTAAGACAATATCTAAACCGTTAGACTTTTTATCAGCAATGCTAATAGCATTAGAGCATCCCCATCCAGTTCCCCATCCTCATCCCTATAATTTAACTCAAATACTCATTTTCTCAAATTATTCCCTAAAATTTGTTTATCTTCTAAAAACCTCCTACATCCCATTCCCCATCCCTATCTCTAAAAATTTTTTTATTACTTTTTTCTCTCTCTTCCATTTACAATCTTAACTACTAACTCTTTTGTCTTATTATCTTTTTTTTCAAATATCAAATTCTACTAAATATTTATTGGAGATTTTGACTATCCAATACAGTATTTTTTTTAATACTAATTTGTATTATAAAAATAGAATTTTATTTTTAATTAGTGAATTTTCTAACGTAATGGCAAATTTAATTAGAAGAGTACTCAATATCAATTTCTCTAATGAAGATCCGTAGTCACGTATTGATGATAAAATTTATTATTTGGATGAAATGGTAATATTTTCTGTCTTTTTTAATTAATGGTAGCCAAGACCCGCGCTCGTATTGTATGCAAAATACGTGTAATCAAGACCCGCTTCATAAAATAATTGTCCCAAACATAATTGTCCCAAACATAAAATAAATAACATGATCATAAATAATCAATCCAAATCGGCATCTCTAATGCGTCTCGCCATGATTTCCCTCTGGAGTTGCTGGAAATAAAGCCGCTGCATTTCTGGCATGACACTCACATCCATCATCATGATGTGCTGATCTGATTCCTTCTTCGCGAGCTCCACTTTCTCAGCTTCCAACCGCAGCCGTTCATCCTCTTGCTGGATTTTACTGAGCTCTTTTTCTCGATCAAGCGACATTTTCTCGGCCTCCAACTGCAGTCTTTCATCCTCAAGATGTAATTTTTTGGCCTCTGTCTCCTTGTCATACTCCATCTTCTCAGCTTTAAGGCGATAAAACTCTTTCTCCTGAGCGCGTGACTCCTCCAAAAGAGTATATTTTATCTTCCTGAGTTGGAAATTCTCCTCTGCTTGCCTGCCTTGGGCCTTTTGTTTTCCTTTCTTAGCTTTCCTTCCAATTGGTCGGTCGGGCTCGATAACTTCATTCTCCAGCATTTGATCCGTCTCGATATCAAATATTGAATCAACTGTAGCGCCAGAACATCGAGTTGGGGTCAGGGATGGGGACATCGTCTTCCTCCGCTTTGGATCCTCCTTTGTGGCACGCCAAATCCACTTAGGTTGGTCCTTCAACAGGTGCCAACAATGCTCGAATTGAAATGAGCATTTCTCGAGTGATTGGTACATAAGCTTCGCCTTCTCAAACTTGCATGGGAAAAATTAAAATATTAAACCAATGTACCAATCGAGAAATTAAGATCAAATTACTGAAGTAATGATTTGGAAATTCTACCTTATCTTGTTCGATCATGCCACTTTGATTTAACCCTTCAACTTGGGCTAGTTTCACACAAAATTTGTTTGTGGCCTTTTGGATAACTGACCACCGATGAATTAAAGACTTTATTGTCCGGTCATTTGTGGTTTCCTTAAATTGCTGGAAGTACTCATAAATTTTCTCCCAAAGTTGGGAGTGTTTTTGATCTGTTCCCTAAACGGCATCAAGGCTACAATTTAGCCATGCCGATACAAGTAACTTGTCTTATTCGAGGTTGAAATTTGCACCCCTCACTGATTTCCTATTGCCGATAGGCTCATTAGGGGGTAGGAGTGAAGAGTCACCAAGGGTCATTGGAGATGATCCACTTTGCCCACCATAAGTGGGGTCGAGTTGAGGATCTTGACTTAGGAGGTTCGTGAAGAACATATGTCCAGAGTCTTGTGAATCCATCGCTAAAAACGCATTGAAAATGTTAGAAACGAAATTTAGAAAGTTTGGGGTGTTAGTCCGGGTGGATGGCTCTGAAACCGTTTGGTATGATTTCGGAAACTTGGCCACCCACTGATGGCTGCTACAATCGGTTGCCAATATTTATTGGCCGTCCTGATTACCTAGCCATTAGGGAAATGACCATTTATTTCACATGATCCCCACAAACGGTTGTCATCATCACAGCCTTGTGCTTTAGTTTACACATAATTAAACCAAATTAAATCAAGATACCAAACAACATGCAAAACAAAATAACCAAAAATACGAGCATCCCCATCCGGTTTAATAATATATCGAATATATAAATAATTATAAAGGCTCAGAATGGTGTAAATATTGACATCATGTGTAAGCAAGGAGCCCAACATCGAATGGCTGCAAAATCTCACCCGAACCCCGATTGCCTTCTGTGGTATGTACCACAAACTGCAATATGGCGATTCGGGTGAGAATTACCCCGCCATATCGATGTGGCCCCATACACACTTCGGACTTAACCCGCACTATAACACCATCACAGCCTAATATAAACCCCCTCCCCTGAGAGATACGCAACACTGCAAATGACCCAACATCAAATATCAAAATGAATGTGTTATTTTATACCAAGGACAATTGCAATATTCCAATAACTAAGCATATAGAAATGACCATGTTAAAAGATAGGAGTCCGAAAGCCCCAACAAAAGCATTTTCCAAAATCTGTTCTTAATAACAAACAAGAGCAAGAGACTAAATTATAATTATTGAATACAGGGAAGAAGGGAATATTGATCTTGGAAGTAATTGGTCAAATCACCAAAATTACATGCTTGTTTGGTAGATTTTAAGGTGTCATTGGGGTTGGAAGATGACAAACCAAAGAATTCACAGCTTAATTAAATAATATCACAAGTAAACTTGAGAACTCAAGTTGTAAATATCACAAGTAGTTTGGTGATTATCTTGTAAAATCTCAAGTTGTAAATCATTAAGTTTGGTGATTATAATGGGGAAGTTAATATCCAATACTCAATATCAATTATAGACAGCCAACAAGGTGTCTCAACACATAAATTTTCCACCAAAGAAATATGTCACTAAAGCATGGAATTACTAGACTTTGGATCGGCATTATATCTGTAAGTCTATGCCAAAAACCAAAAACTCAAGCCTAGGAGTCCATTCCATAACCACAAACTCCACCAAATTCTCCTCAAAACCAAAAACCCAACACACCAGGAAGTAACCATAGCCACCATAAAAAATAAGAGCATCTTGGCTCACTCAATGAATATCTCTAATAAATTCTAAATGGTAAAACTTGAGACACAAATTAAAAAGCAAAAAATTAGGAGTCCGAAAGCCCAACAAAAGCATTTTCCAAACCCAAGTTCTTAATAACAAATAAGAGCAAGAGACATAATTATAAGGGCTAAATACAGGGAAGAGGGGAAGATTGATGTAGTCACGTAATTGGCCAAATAACCAAGAGTATACATGCTTGTTTGGTAGATTTAAAGGAAATATTGAAGATGCCAATACAGTATAAATCACAGCTTAACCAAAGAATATCACAACTAATATTCAGAACAAAATGGCAACAGATTTAATAGCAACATATTTCTCAAGCCTCAAAATCCATTCCATAACAACAAACTCCACCAAATTCTCCTCAAAACCAAAAACCCAACACACCAGGAAGTAACCATAGCCACCATAAAAAATAAGAGCAAGATACATAATTATAGGGGCTGAATACAGGGAAGAGGGGAAGATTGATGCAGTCATGTAATTGGCCGAATAACCAAGAGTATACATGCTTGTTTGGTAGATTTAAAGGAAATATTGAAGATGCCAATACAGTATAAATCACAGCTTAACCAAAGAATATCACAACTAATATTCAGAACAAAATGGCAACATATTTAATAGCAACAGATTTCTCAAGCCTCAAAATCCATTCCATAACAACAAACTCCACCAAATTCTCCTCAAAACCAAAAACCCAACACACCAGGAAGTCACCAAAGCCACAATCGCAACCAGAGCATCTCGGCTCATCAATGAATGGATCAATAAATTATAAATGGTAAAACATGAGACAAAGAGCCAAAAAAAAAAAAATACCGTGAGAAACCTTTGCAAAATTTTCTCGGCAGCCAAACACGAACATCAATGAATATGCAATACCCAAATAAATTCTCCTCAAAACCAAAAACCCAACACAGCAGGAAGTACTTAAACCCAACACGGTATTTTCTCAACATCAACTCAATCAATGGATCAAATAATCAAAATGGTAAAACATGAGCTTCGTCATTTTACACGGAAAAAATTTCGTGAGAAAGCAACACCACTTTCTCGGCAGCCAAACGGTCTGGCCATGATGCAATCCCCAAAGAAATTCGTACCCAAAGAGAGAGCCGACAAAGTTATCAAGATTTCTCACAGAGTTGAGGGCAGAGACAAATATCGAAGGAGAGTGAAAGGGGAAAAGAAAAACTCGACTGAAGAGAGAGGGTTGTGGAGATCTTACCGTGCGTGCCGATGGAGACCTGCAATCAATGGTGGAGCGTTGCGAGGGAGGGTCCAACGGTTTACCCTAGCAAGAGAGAAGGAAGACGCAGGGGGGAAAGGGAAATTGTTGGCTCACCGATGCGATGGGGATGTACAGTCGTTCCCCATCTATGGGGAACTTCTGCAGAGACCCTAAATCGAAACCGCAAAATGGGAAACCGGATGTAGACGCAAAATGAGAACAACCCTAAAATTTTTTCCAAAATTTAGGGATGAGGATGATATAGGGAACCGAATGGGGATGCTCTTAGAGGAACTACTACCTTCCTCCTTATTTTTCAGTCTAGGACACTCAATTTTGTAATGGCTAGACTTATGACAGTAATGACACTTAAGATTCTTCTTGTTAAACTTCGATTGTGAGTTGCCTCTAGATTTACCCCTACCTTTCTTTGAACCTCTTTCACTAGATCTACACTTGCTAGAGGAACCTTTAACAAAAAAACCACCAGCTTGATTATCCGTGCCTTTCAGACTCAACTTAGTTCTTAACTCCTTAGAATTTAAAGCAGATTTCACATATGCCAAGGAGATGGTATGTCTACCATATAGCATCTGGTTCACAAAATTATCAAATGACATAGGCAACAAACACAAAACAATTAAGGCTTGATCTTTTTCTTCAAACTTAATTCCAATGTTCCTTAGATCCATAATAATTTTATTAAATTCATCTAGATGTTCAGAGATAGCAGTACCTTCCTTCATTTTGAAAGTGTATAATCGTTGCTTTAGATACAACTGGTCTATGAGTGACTTTTTCATATATAGACTCTCAAGTTTCTTACAAAGACTAGCATTGGTCTCTTCATTAGCAACCTCTCACAATACTCCATCGGAGAGAGATAAAAGAATAGCACTATGAGCTTTCTCTTCCTCTTCCATTGTGGTGTAGTAGATTCATCAGACACCTTCCCATCTAAGACCTTTGACAAACCTTGTTGTTGTAGCAGAGCCTTCACCTTGATGCGCCATAAACTAAAACTATTTTGACCATTGAATGTCTCTACTTCAAACTTTGCCATAGCCATACTTCAAGATCTTCCACAGAGCTTGCACTTTGATACCAGTTTGTTAGGATCAATTGGTTATCTAGCAGTAAATTTGAAGTATAATAGTGGAAGGAAACAAAAAAAAATCGATAATCATACACACAAAACACCAAGATTTAAGTTGTTTGGCTTAGAACAAGCCTACGTCCACTAGCGGGGTTAGCCTCAATGAATTCACTATTGACACCCCAAACTTGCTTGTCATCATCTTACAAATTTCCAATTTAAAAGTGAATGCTTTAGTTTTAAGTTTTTAATTCTACATAAATCAGATTCTTAAAGAGAAATCGATCATGTCAAGAAAACTACATATTCCCAAATTCATCACAAAAAACAATCTTCAAAGCCCACTCCAATGACTCCATTTCCATGGGTTCAATCCAGTCATATAATTGAATAAAAATACAAGTTCCATTACTTCCATATAAAACCCACCACAATTCGACCCGTAGTCAAATCATCAACACAGGAAAATGTTCAGAAATCCCAAGTTCAAACCCTAGTGGCTCAATATTTCTTATCACCACCACAACTCACAGCCCAAACCATCCGAATAGAAAAATACACACAACAGAAAAATACACTGTACTGGGGTTGTGATGCACGAGTATGACCTTGTGAAGAAACTATGTGCTGATCTGAAGGGTTTTATGAATGGATTTAGAAGATTTCATAAAAATTCATTTTATTCACAAATTTAGCTGATCTTGGAGAAAAGGAACATACCTCTATCTTGGTGACCCACGCCAAAGCTGATCTCGGAGCTGCAGCCGAAGAGAGAGTGAGAGTGAGAGAGAGAGACAGATCCATGCCACCGTCTATGTGAGAGAGAGAGAGAGAGATAGACCCATGACGGTGAGAGAGAGAGGTCGAGAGGTGCTAGGGTTGATGACAAAGGGAGTCGGGATGGGAGTCTATCATACGGGTTAATTCTTCTGATACGGTTTCGCCTGCAAATATTATTTAGATGACCCGCTTATAATTTTAACCCGACTTTATCTGGTGGATCTGATCAGGTCAATTGGGTCAATAATATTTTAAGGATATTTGCACAAGCCTAATAATAGGCCCAGCCCAATAGGAGAGGAACTCATTAGGATGGAAGAAAGAGAGAGGGAAGGAGAGGGCAGAGTGTCAGGAGGCAAAATGGGTGATGTAACATAAAGCAAAGGGATGTATGTGACATAAAACAAAGGGGGGTAGGAGATATAAGGTAGGGACACCTACGACTTCAGGGACTTTTGGCTAGACTTTTCCAAGAGAACTTCTTCAGTCTCACGACAAAGGTTCCAGTGATGAGTTCTCGACCAAAAGACAGACCTTCGAGATGTATAATCAAACCACGTAAATTTATGTGTCTCCCTCTATTTATTTTCCTTGCATTTATTTACTGTTCACCCATGGATGTACGTACGAACACTGTACAACCACACTGGACCACTTTTTAGGGCTCCACACAACACCAATCTAGTTCCGAACAACCTCAGCAGGGCCAGGAATGCATCTTTTTTCCCTTCTAGATTGTTGCACTATTTTTAGGCATTAACAGTTGGTGCCGTCTATGGGATTTGAATTAAATTTTTACACCAGAAGTGGAAGAAGGACGCTATTCTAGTGTGCTAAATAATCCTTGTAGGAGCATATCAAACTTCCAGATAAGTATCTTCGGTCTTTCCACTTTTATTTTTATGAAAAGCACTACTGCAGAAAAGGGGCGAGTGTACTTTTCCTCACTGTGACGATTAAAGTGCATTGCACTTAATGCTTTTCCATGCACGCAATGTGTAAGTCGAGAACCCAAACTCCCTGGCCACTTGAATTGCAAATGCTCTGGAACTACAAATTCTTTGTGTGTTTTGTGTACACATTTGGTATGCATTTTAAATATGGAAATATATACTATGTATGGGCACTTATAGAGGTGGGCAAGTACTATGCACTTAAGTGCACAATTCCTACAGTGCAAGGATGCACATCTAGATTATGCATGGCACTTGTACAGTGCCATGCAAAGTGTGTACGCAGTGGTGTTGTGCACCTAAGAAAGCCACGACTGGTCGGCGTGTTCTCTGCGTGGCAACTAGTGGTCTCCAGCACCTCGCCGACACCTTCTATTGACTAAGAGACAATCGCCGACCACCATGGCAGACGTGAGGTGGGTCACGGCAGTGCACCTGGTGCACATAGCAGGTGCTTGGCGAGCTCACTATGAAAAGCTAAGAGCCCCCTCTTGTCCTCGCCGGCGTTCACTACTTGGACCACCGGCACCTTCTATCAGGTCGGGGATGGTCCTTGACCACCACGGTGGCTGTGTGGAGGCACATGACTTTTGCATAATAGGAGCGTTTAGTTTGCTCATGGCAGGCTCATCACTTAGATCACCATGGGCCACTTGCTCCTGTCGGCTGTCACCACTTAGATCACCGGTGTCAATTTGCCTCGTCATGCGTGGTCACCGACCACTTTCACCCACCCGCAGTGGTAGTGCTTACGCAGCCCATTGGGTGCACGTCCCCATGCACCTAAGGCAGTCTTGGACTCACTTTGTAGGCCTGCCAGAGGGAATGGGTGGCCACACTAGGGCCTCTGGAATTTTTTGCTACCACTGAGGAAAGCCATGCATGCCATGCATGGTGGGCAAAGGCTGCATGTTGCTCCGTGCACCTCGAAGGGAGCCCACCTCATGTGGCTCCCACATGCTGGCAGGTAGCGAATCGCCACCACCAATGCCACTGACAATCTTTGTCGCCAACAGCCTAGCTCTCGGCAAGGAAGTGTGTTGCCCGGCCACCCAGTGGCAGGCATCTCTTTGGCCACTCTCGGGCACCGATCGATCATTTCAATTTGGTGTAATCAGAATAGACTGCTCGGTATCATGGGCACCCTGAACCTTCATCACACTCTAGCAAAACGGCTGAGGTTTACAAGTCTTAAACTTGTAATTTATATTACACTCACCTATTTAATTTTTGGTGAAACCTCTTAGGATGGGCGAACTCTGCCTCATGCCATAGCAGTGCGGTCAAACTCAACCTCCCACCACAACAATACGGTTGAGCATCCCTTTTACCAAAGTCAAGTTCCTAAACTTACAGTGAACAACAGCCCCACCAAAGTCGAGTCCTTAGACTGGCGGTGAAAACTAGCCCTACCAAAGATGAGACCAAAGATTCACGGTGACAAAAAGAGCGCACACGTCAAAAGACCTCACGACCCCAAAATAACAAAATCGAGTCCAAAGAATCATGGTGGAATGGGTGTGGAGGTCAAAAGACCCCACAATCATGGTCGAATAGGCGAGTGCCACAACCGCCGCCAGTGGGTTTCCTACAGGAACGAGTCGTCGAGCTCGGCAATTGCCTAATGTGAATCGAGGGAGTCAACGAGCTTCTTGACCACTTAAGTGCAAGTTACTACAAACAAACTTTAAAATCAACCCCAAAATGAAAACATCAAATGAAAATTTACACCAAGGGGCAGAAAATCAACTACTACCAACAATAGCAAAAAAGGATCATGAAAATACACAAAAAAACCAATTATGGAAATATGCAGTCTTCGTCGGTAATAAATAATCTCTCAGGCAAACATCCACACAAATAAATAAATGCAAAACCAAGCTCCGTGCTTTGCCCTTGACGTGGTTGAGTACATCTCTCACCCAAGTAGAGCTCCATGCTCACACCTAATGCGGTCATGTACATCTCCTGCCAAAGCAGAGCTTCGTGCTCGCACCTAATGCAGTCGAGTACATCTCCTGCCTATTTCTCCAAGCTGAGCTCTTCCTTGCTTAGCACAAAACAAACTGAAAACCAGGGGCCAATTTTCAAAATATATTCTATGGATTATTGACTTGAAGATTCTCAAGGCCTTTTTGTTGAGCAAATCGACCTTAAGAATCGCGGGCATTAGTAGAGGTTAAATCAGCCACCTAAAATCTAGCCTCGAGATAAAGCTGAAAATCAAGCTAAGAGATAAGGCTAAGAAGAGATAAAGAAAGTGACTCAAACTCCTAAAACGAAAAGGCTTCACAAGGCAAGTTGTACTCAATCACTCTAAGGAAATAGACCTCTATATAAGGAGTCGATCCCCACAAATCTGGCGAACACTCTGCAGGCTCTTCATAGAAGCTTCCTACGTACAAGCTTCCTACACCCAAACTCAACCACATACAGCGACTCCAAAGGATCTTCCCTGAATTACTCAACTGTATTGAGAGATACGTGAGGCTATGAGAGATTGTAAAATCACCCATTACAATGGATTTTGCTCCCAAACAACCCGTGGACATGGGCTATGAATCACGTAAATCCCTGTGTCTCTCTTTATTTATTTTTATTTGCTTATTTATTTCATGGATGAACGTGAAAAACACCGTATCGATGCCTAAATCACCATTGTGAGCTGAGGATGATTCTTTCCTCATTTTTCCAGACTGTCGTGCAATTTTAGGCATTAAGACTATTATTTGAATTCAAAGTTATGATATTAGGCACTCAAGCCAGACTAAAAAAAACTTAAATATATACAACCTAATGGAAATCTTCCTCACAAAGGAAAAATTTTGATTATTGTATAAAATTCAAATGTATATTAATGAAATAGAAATTCTGCCATAAATTTGACCAGATCTTAGAATTGAAATCACAACCAAAAGGAGACACAAACTAATTTTTTAAGGGAAAAAAATTGATGATTTTGTAGGAAAAAAAAAAGTGATTTATTGGTCAAAATGACTACTAAGAAGAGGAGCATAGTGTCCACTATGTGAGTGGCGGAAAAGTGATTTTCAAATTAGGGTCTTATGTGCAACTCTAGTGTTTGAGGCCGAAGCCAAAATATTAATATATACATATATATCAATATCATTTCCAACAACCTTGGATTAGTGGATGATCATGAGCTTTGATTAAAGATCTTCTGAAGCTAGCTAGCAGAATGCAACCAAGCTGGTAGCTAGCACAAATACTCTTGAAAGTGCGGTGTATGCGTATATATATATTATATGAGAAATGATATTTGTAGTCATAAAATGTCTAAGTTTCACGTATTTTTATTTTAAAAAATGAATAAAAATGAGACCCACATGAAAAAACATATATATATTTGTATCTTATGGCAAATGATAGAGCTGATAAGGCCTTAGTGATACATGATCAAGGAGTTTCTTCATAATTATATATCGGTGGTACTTCAACTTACAACTGATCAGTCCTTTTTTCTTTTGGATAGAAAAGCAGTTCATTTCATAAAGGCATAACACCTTAAGATAGGTTACAATAGTGTTGATCAATGAAAATTACATTCTTAATGATAGGAGGAATACTATTCCACCAAATGATCATATCTTCAATGGACCATGCATGTCTTGCAAGTCGATGTGTAGCCTTGTTTGTTAATCTGTTACTATGCTGAATACTACATTGAGGGAAAGTTTGCATCATGTGTTTGACATCTGCTACCACAGATCTGATAGCTGCACTCAATGCAGTTGAGCTATTAACCTCTTCCACTAGAAACAATCAATCACTTTCAATAATTAGAGTCGGGATGGCCATATTCATGCACAGTTGTAGTTCCCTCAATAAAGCTACAACTTCTACTTGTTTTGGTTCTAGATGAACAGATTCAACTCTACTAACTGCCATAAGCACCTCTCCCACATGATTCCTCAATACAGCACCCATTCCAGCTTTATTGAAGTCAAAGAAAAGAGCAACATCAATATTTAGCTTAAGAGAGTCTTGTGGAGGGGGTGACCATTTGTACATCAGATTTTTAGGATTAGGAGAACCCATATGTTGCCTAATTGATACATCCTTCAACTTCTTTGCAAAAGCAAATCCAATAACTTGCTGTGGTGGTAAATCAATCTAGTCATGAACCATCTTATTCCTTCTAAACCAAAAAGCCCAAACCATTAAGAAGAAATAAGATAACTCCTCATTTGAGCCTTTAAAAAGAAGGTCCATTGCAGTAGTGATAAATGAACTGAAATGAGCTCCATTTTGCATGACAGAAAACCTGCGAGTTAGGAATTCGTGAATGGAAGGGCATAATATCAAAACATGGCACAAATCCTCCATTGGATGTTGGCAAAAGCAACATTGCCCCTCAGTGTCCAATTTTCTCTTAATCAGATTGGCCTTAGTTGGAAAACTGTCTTTACACGCTCTCTAAGCAAAAACCTTAATCTTATGAGGAATTTTTAACTTCTAGAGAGTAGTCCAAAACTTCTTCAGCAAAGCACCATTAGAGGACTCCCCACATTCAGGTTCCAAGCAAGTTTTAAAGAATTTGTAGGCGCTTTTAATAGAGAAAGTACCTGATTTTTCATTTCCCACATCAACTGATCTATAGCTCCAGTATGACTAGGGTGCAATCTGATAACAACATCAACAATTTTTGAATTGAATAGAGCTCTGACCTTTGTAAGATCCCACCCATTTAGTACTTTGGATCAATTAGTGAGGAGACTTGGTCCTCCAATTGACAGAGTTGCTCAACACTATGCTCAGAACCCAGTTCATGTCTCAGGTTTCGAATTCCAAGAATCCAGGCATAATTTAAAATATGGATGGAGCTTCCATTTCCCACATTCCACCTACCCCCTTTCACATGTAGGTTCTTTGCCTCCCATATTCCTCTCCAAGCATAGGAGGGATTACCTCCAAGAGAAGCCAATAGGTCTCCATTAGAAAAATATCTAGCAGCATACATCTTGTGGAATAAGCTCTCCTTATTCTGCAATAACCTCCAAGCTTGTTTTGCCAACATAGCCATATTGAAAATCTCTAGTTCCTTGAACCTCATCCCTCCCACAAATTTTGATTTGCACATTTTCTTCCAACTTAGTCAGTGTACCTTTCTCTCCTCATTCTTTTGACCCCACCAATATCTGGCCATCATACTCTCTATTTCAGAACAAAGTTTTGTTGGAAGTCTAAAACAACTCATAGCATAAGATGGGATTGCCAAAGCTATTGCTTTTAGAAAGACTTCTTTTCCCCCTTGAGAAAACATATTCCCTTTCCATCCTTGCAATTTGAGCCAAACTCTGTGCTTGATCCCTGCAAATGCCCTTGATTTTGACCTACCTACCAATGGGGGCAAGCCAAGATACTTATCATATTGTTGCACTTGAGATGAGCTCTACAAGTTCATCATAGCTTGCTTGTTATTTTGTTCCACATTGGCACTGAAAACCATTGTCGTTTTCTCTCTATTTAACTGTTGGCCTTAAGCAACTTCATACTGCTTTAACAAAGCTTGCAATCTTACATTTGTATCCACATTTACAGTACAAAAAATCAAGCTATCATATGCAAATAGTAGGTGATTTAGCTTAGGGGCCCCATGACAAAATCTGTATGCTAGGAATAGACTTAGTTCTTTCAGCCTCTCTCAATAGAATAATCAACCATTCAGTACACAAGAGAAAGAGGTAAGGAGAAATAAGGTCTCCTTGCCTCAAACCTCTCGAAGGAACAATAAAACCAGTAGGAGAGCCATTAATCAAATTTGAGAATGAAGGGGTCCTAACACACATCATCACAAGCTGAATTATACTCTCCTGGAAGCCCAGTTTGCTCATAATAGATTCAAGAAAACTCCATTCTACCCTATCATAGGCTTTACTCATGTCAAGCTTAATGGACATAAAGCCTTTCTTTCCTTTCTTCTTCCTCTTTAAAAAATGTAAAACTTCATAAAGCACGAGGACATTATTTGTGATGAGTCTTCTAGGTAAGAAAGAAGACTGAGAATCTGAGATGACCACTGGTAATACTTGTTTAATTCTATTAGCAATAACCTTATAAATTAGCTTATATATGATATTACATAAACTAATAGGTCTAAGGTCATTAACTGTTTGGGGACACTTCTTCTTAGTAATCAGGGTGATGAAAGTATGATTAATAGCTTGAGGCATTTCACAATGGTTCAAAGCATGTAAGACATCAGAAGTGGCGATGGAAGTACCAATGTCAGGCCAGAATTTCTGAAAGAAGAGAGAGGTGGCATGCCATCAGGCCTTGGTGCTTTATTAGGATGCATCTCTTTCAAAGCTTGGAGAACTTCCATAGCTTTGTATGGTTTAATAAGGTCAGCATTCATCTCAGGTGAGATCTTCCTCTCCATTTTGTCAAGAAAAACCTCATGGTCTTGAGATCCTACAGAAGTAAACAATGAAGTGAAGTGGTTAACAATTAATGTATCATAATCTTCCCTTTCCTGCCAGCAACTCCCTGCATCCATTACTTTTGATAAGCAATTCTTCTTCTTTCTTTGAGATGCTTTAGCATGGAATTTTTATTTTTTTATTTTGGTCCCCTTCAACTAACCATAAAGCCCTTGATCTTTGTTTTCACATAATCTCCTCTCTATCCATCCATTTCTGAACCTCATTTGTAGCTCTACCAATCTCCCTGGTATTTAAAGTTGTTGGGTCTTTACTTTGTTCCAGAGAGAGTTTGAGCCTTGCCTATTTTAGCTTGACCTAGACCTTGCCAAATTGGGACTTATTCCACCTTTGTAATTTACTACTACAACCATAAATGAAATCCATAACACCCTGCATGCCACTTGAAGAGGTAGCAGTGAGCCACTCATGCTAAACTATTCTTGAACATTCCACTTCTCCAAGCCACATTGCCTCAAATCTAAAAGGTTTAGAACCTTCCCCTCTTAACTGTGCACCATCTAACTCAATCCATAAAGGGAGATGATCAAAATAAGAGATAGAGCCATGGGTGACTGAGGCTCTATTAAACAGATTACACCAAGAATTGTTACCAAGGAACCTATCCATCCTCTCAAAGAACTGAGCCACATATTGTCTTCCATTGCACCAGTATATTTTGGATGACAAAAACCAAGGTCCCTTAACTCACAGTCCAGAAACATTTGTTGAAAGTCAAGCATTTGTTGTTGTGGTTGATCTCTTCCCCCCAATTTCTCCTGTACTGTTAAAATGTCATTGAAGTCCCCAAACACTAGCCAAGCCTCCTCGGGATTCCTCTTCAAACTTCTTAACAAATTCCAAGTATCCATTCATCTCACAGTATCAGGTTGGCCATAGATGCTTGTCAAGTACCAATTGCTTGAATCTTCAGTTACCATAGCATCAATATGCTAGGCTGAGTAACTTAGAATGGACAATGGCACTTCCCTCTTCCATAACAATGCAAGGCCCCTACTTCTACCAACAACATCAACTGTTAATCAACAATTAAACTTTAATCCAACTCTACAGAATTCCATTTTTGTAGCATTAAGTTTTGTCTCTTGCAAGAACAAAACATTGAGATCTTCTCTTCTGATTAGATCAGAAAGAGTATGAATACCACAAGCATTCCCAAGCCCTCATGTATTCCAACTTAGGACCTTCATTGAGATCGGTGGAGCTGTGCACTAGTCACCATTGAGACATGTGGAATGGATTCCTCATTCCCATTATGGAGTTTAGCTTTGTTTTTAATTCTCTCAGGAGCTCTAGCTACTTCCAAAGCATCGTCAGTACCATGATGCCTCTTGGGCCTCCCATGATCACTTATAGTTAGAGAATGGTGCACCTGGGACCTTAGAGTTCTCCTCAATTTACGAATAGTACTAGAGGTAGATAGGTTCTCTGCTTCTGCGTTCAAAACATCCTTCCGACTAGAAGTATTGACAATAGCCTCTCTTATCCAATTGAGACAATTATCCCTCTGTTGATCAGTTTCAATGTTGTGCCCCATACCATCCGCATCAATTTCAATTTCGACCTTATCCCTCTGTTGATCAGTTTCCATACTATGCCCCATACCATCCGCATCAGTTACAATTTCCACCTTATCTGTTGGGAACTTGCTAGATAACCTTTGCCCATAATTATCTCTCCATTACTTACCTCCTGTAATGGAATCTAATGATCATAATCACAATCTTGACTATTATCCGATATCTGCGGCCCAATAGCCTCATTTCCAATGTTATCCTCAGTAATTGCTTCCTTCTGATTACCTAGAAAGTCGCCGGCAGCCTGACCTATAACATGACCCACCGGAAGTCTGCTGCCTCCTTGGTTAATCTGTCGATTACGTACGAGACCTCCATAATCAACAAGATTGCCTGCACGTAACTAGGGACCATATGGAAAATAAAAAATAGAGAACTTTTCCATCAATGGCCACCACTGATTACATTCCTTATGACTATGGCCAAGGGTGCCATAGATGTAGTAAAAATTTGGGAGACATTCGTAAGAGAAACGAATCTAGAAAGGATTAGATGAGCCCACACAAACCTTCTTACCACGTAGTAATGGGTTAGTAACATCCAACTTAACTCTGATGCGTAGGTACTCCACCCAGGCTAGTGCATCCTTCTCCAAATCAACCTCCACCACCCTACCAACTTCCTTCCCTACTGTGTTTCCCATCTTCCAGTTCCTAGCCATAATGGGAAGATTGTGAATTCGAAGCCAGGAGAGTGCTTAAGGAAACAACAGTTGATGTACCTGTTGTAGCCCTTCAACATCACTTGTGAGAATCAAGTGTTTATCGAATGCCCAAGGTCCCTCTCGGATAACACATTTTTTATCCCATGGATCATCAAACTCAGCAATGAACAAATTAGCACTGACATCCTGAATGGAAATAGGCTTACTAGGATGCCATAGACGCTTCTTAGTACTCTTAAACGCCTCCTTGTTAAAGTGTTTAATAGTGAACAGTATAAACAACAAACACTTCTCACTTCTACCCAGAGCACCATCAAGAGACGCTTCGTCCACTACTATAACATCCTCTTTCTGCTTAATCAAGGACAGTTCTTCACACATCTTCTCTAGATTAACCTCCATAGCATGCACACACTAAGATGAAAGGGTAGCCAGAGACTCAGCCCTGTAGGAAGCAGGTAGGTAACCTCTACTCAGGGAAGCCCTCGAGAGGAGCCAGTTGATGCACCTAACGCTTAGGCACTATTCAAGTTATTAATGAAGACACAACTGATCAGTCCTTTTTTAAGATATAGAGGGAGAATGCATGCGGCTCAAACGGTCCTAAGTCATCGTTCAAACATATCATCGAAACAATTGATCGAGGGGCCGGTGGCCGATCGACCGAATAGGGATATAAATCCTCTGCAAGGTTACGTGAAAGCAAGTGGGGCTCGTAGATATTGTAATATATGTTTTGATAGATAATATTTTTAAAATTTTGCTTTTAAAAATAACGAAAGAGATCAAAAGAAACTTTAATTTGTAAGTGTTATTTAAAATTTGTATAAAAGCAAATAATTTTTTATTATAAAAATTAAAAACCAATACTAATCATAAGATTAACATTTATGGTCAATTATAGGTTAACATAAAACTAATATGTTAAAATATATAAACATTTCATGTTTATGATCAGTTATATGCTATGAAAATGATCATTCTTACTAAAATGAATCTGTTCTGATTGTAAATAATAATTCCTGTATGTTACAAATAATCACAAAACTCGTTTTGCTTGCCGTCCATGGCATGTTTTTGGGAGATATAAAAATTTAGAGTTTTTGAGCTGGTTTATCACATCGTTCCACATACCCATTCTATCTATTTAATTGATCCCCATATGAAAAGAAAAGAAAATGCATCATGAAGTGTAACAGCCCGCTAATTCTTATCTCTGTACCATTTTCTTCATTTTCTTTTCACGCATAGTAGACGGCAAGACAATCCGTTTTGGATTCTTTCCCGACAGCAATCACATCTCTCTCGTCTTTACCCTCATCTGGAATCACGCGTATAGATTATCTTTTCCGTAAATCATGTAATTTGTTCTTCACCGACAACTGTAAAATCATGAACAGTTTTATCCTAAGCGTTGTACCTCGATGGCGTTTTTCCGGATCTTATCCATCGAATTTCAAAGTATTAGATAAGCTTGTTTTAAAGTAGCACAATTATAATAATTTAATGAGCTCTGAAAATATTATAATTGTGGATAATTATTTAGATTAAATATTTTAATTGTTTTAAGATATTAAGAGGTTTAATTTTACGTTGAAAATTCTTATTTAATTTAAATGATTTTATCATCTTCGATTAATTAACGGTACTTTATCATTGTTATATAATGATGAGAAAATATTATTTTATAAATTTTAATTTATAAAATAATATTCTACCTTAATTCATCGTAGTGTTTTATTTAAAGTGTTTTATTTAAAATAAAACATTTAAGTGTTTTTAATCAGTGTTTTAACTCACCGTTGGTTTATTTGAGGATCCCGAAATGTAGGATTGAAGCGATATACTCTGGCCCTACCTTTTCTCTTCACTTTTTCTTTTTTTTTTTTTTTTTTTTTTTTTTTTTTTTTTTCTCTCCCTCTCTCTCTCTTGGCCGACGGAAGGAGGAAGCTCTCTCCATGGCCGTACGTTTGAAGCTTTCAGCCGGCGCCACCTCCGGCCGCCGGACCTCACCTCCCTCACCGGCCTCATCCCCTCCCTCCGGCGAGCACAACCACGCCGGTGGTGTACTAAACCGATCTCTCATTCTCTCCCTTTCTCCCTTCAAAGATATGGGTCTCTAGGGGTTTTTCTCATTTTTGGACCACCATACACGGCCAAATCAACCACCAAGCACCACCATTGGACTCACCTCATCAAGGGCTTCCTCCCCATGTCTTTCTTTTTCCCAAACTCTCACTTTTTTTCAAATGAGTTTCTCAAAATTACATGTTCGGTTTCACCACCGTGCGCCGCCATACACGGCCACCCATGGTGTTTCACCACCACCATCTTGTTCCTCTCATCCTCATGAACCTCTCCAAGAAATTTCATGGCCAACGAAGTTTCGTAGAGCTCACACTCTCCCGCACTCTCCAAGGCCAAAAATGGTTTCAAACGGCCGATCCGCCGCCGTTAGCCACCGTCCGACCACCACCTCACTACCACAGCTTCACTACATGTTCATCTACCTATCCCTAGCTTGCCATGAAGTTCTATGAAATTTCGCTATCTCGCGTTTCCGCTCACCGTTCGGATTTACTGTTCACGGCGTGATGCCGCCGTGTTCCATCACCTTTGACCACCACGAGGAGACCGTGAGTCTTCCAAGACCACGCCTAGCCTTTCTCAAGCCCAAACTACCACATTATGTGGTGGACAGCCATCGTACGCGGTGTTACCGCCACGTACGTTCCTCCGACGCATGTTCGTGACGAACAACGAGCGACGCATGGGTTATCCCGTCGATTGTATAACCCTCTATCTCTAGTTATTTTACGTTTAAAATAGTTAGTTGGTTGGTTTGTGAATTGTGTAGTTGTATTTGTGGAGTTCCTTGCGTAGTTGTGAAGCGAAGTGTGGTTGTGAAGTGTTGAGTTTGATTGTGTATTTTGTGGACTGTGCTGTGAAGTATAGGCGTGAGATGGATGCCGTAGATGTGATACGGCGGGTTGTGTGAAGAGAATACGCGTGTAGCGTATTCTGTGTAATGCAGCGACGCGCCGCGCGACGTGCGCTGTAGTGATGTGTGTCGTAGAAGGAAGGGAGTACGCATGTAGTGTACTCCGTGTTGTATGGCGATGCATCGTGTGATGTGCATCGTGTTGATGAGTGTTGTAGCGAAGGAAGTACGCGTAGCGCGTACTCCGTGTCGCGTAGCGATGCACCGTGAGACGTGTATCGCAGTGATGGGTTTTGTAGTGTGAATGGAAGAGAGTTCACGTGAGTGTACTCTGTACTAGGTCGTGATACACCGGATGGCGTGTCACGAAGGGTTGGATGGCGTAGCAGAGAAGTGTGGAGCGTATGGTGTAGTGTTGGGAAACTGTATGACAGTGTCCCGAAGCAGTGATGATATGGATTATAGTCCGGGGTGACTGGTGTCATCTTGTGGTTGACTATGGCTAAGAGTATATGGTTTGAGAAATGAATTTTTGTTTGGTTATTATTGATAATTTTAATGAACTTGATTTAGTGCAAAGGCTTTCTGAAGTCAAATTATCTCTTCAGAGTATAGTGAAACCTCAAGTTGCCGTGGTGTTGCAAGTGCTCACAATATGGCAATTGAGTTCAGAAGTGAAAATCTTAAGGACTTGAGTGTTCCTCTTCCAGCTGTTGTGCAGTTCCTCGTGTTTCGCGCTCTATTCTCATAGAACGCGACGATCGAGGTAAGTTAGCCTCTAACTTACTATCAGTTTATTGTGTATGTGTGATGGGTAAGGGAACTACAATTTATGTATGTATGTTATCGTATATGCCATGTCATGCTATGTCATTACATGTTTATCTGTTACGTATGATTTAATCTCTCATGAATATTTATTTGTTACACAATCTTTTCTGTCATACAATGCTGTATTTATAAGTATACCATATTAAGTATGCCATATGATACATGTATGCCATGAAATGTTTATGATTAAATCATATTGTGCCATTTACAAGTATACGCCATGTTAGAAAAGTACATGATATTAAATAATATCTCATGCATTAAGAAAGATAAGACATGTTATGTTACTTATAATACGTGGGGCCACAACAACTGTGGAGTACGTATTATATTTTATGTTACTTATAATACGTGGGGCCACAACAACTGTGGAGTACGTATTATATTTTATGTTACTTATAATGCGTGGGGCCACAACAACTGTGGAGTACGTATTATATTTTATGTTACTTATAATGCGTGGGGCCACAACAACTGTGGAGTACGTATTATATTTTATGTTACTTATAATGCGTGGGGCCACAACAACTGTGGAGTACGTATTATATTTTATGTTACTATAATGCGTGGGGCCACAACAACTGTGGAGTACGTATTATATTTTATGTTACTTATAATGCGTGGGGCCACAACAACTGTGGAGTACGTATTATATTTTATGTTATGTGTATTCATGGGGCCACAACAACTGTGGAGCATGAAGTATGGGGCCACAACAACTGTGGAGCATACACTACGTGAGACACAGCAATTGTGACACGTAGAATACGTGGGGCCACAACAACTGTGGAGTACGTATTATGTTTTATGTTACTTGAATACGTGGGGCCACAACAACTGTGGAGTACGTATTAATGCACGTTATTAATCAAGACAATTGAATAATATTCCAAGTTTATGTTAAGTCCAGTTTCAGATCAAATACATGATAAGTCAAGTTTTAGATCAAGTCCATGTTATGTTATGCTCACGTATATGTTATGTTCATGTCATGTTATGTTCAAGTTTATGTTATTTTCAAGTTCTTATTTATGTTATGCATGTTTACGTTCATGCTATATTTCAAGTCCATGTTATGTTTCACGTTCATGTTATGTTGTTTGTTCATGTTATGTTTTAAGCTTAAGTTCATGCCATGTTAAGTCAAGTTCAGTTCACGTTTAAGTTCTGGTTAAGTCATGCTATATGTCAAGTTATGCTATACTTATGTACGACTATACTTATACATTTATGCTTTTACTGCCATGCATGCATCTTTAACCTGTGTGTGAGTTTTATGTTAACTTACTGAAATTTGTAATCAAATCTCATTGTGGTAGTCCCAACTACCATTCACTCCGAATGGTAGATCTTGTTACAGGACCCAAAGGAGAATTGGAATCTGACCAACTGAATACGGTCAACTAGGCCACGGTGCGATGTTGATGATGGTATAGTATTTAACTCAGGTTAATACTTGTACTTTTGGGGTTGTATTTCAAGTATTCTTTTGATCACAACCATTTTAGACTAGTGTGGTGATCACGACTTTTTAGTATGCCTTTATGTATGAAATATGTTTCAAGTATTTGAGATATTTTTAGTTTGGTGCATAGTATTGCTAAAGAAAAAAATTATCCGCTGCGAATATTGCATAATGCTAGATGCATGTTAGGAACATTGCATCTTATATGTCATGAACGGGGGCAAGTAACCTTGTGTTGCATGTCTCGACGCTTCAAATGTCCGTTCAATCTCAAGCGAAATTTGAAGACGTCACATGAAGAGTCATGACGCGATGTAATATCTATCCTTAGCTGTTAAGCAAGAAAAAAGTTTAACAGCTAGAAACTTTTTTTTTTCATTCCTTTCACCAGATTAGAAAGTTAACAGCTAGGATAAGAAGTTTTATTTGTATCGATTATCGTTAACAGAAAGTGGCCGGTGCTTTGGTGGAACCACGTTTAGCCTAGATCAGAGCATGCATGGCACCGACAGCGTCTCAAAAAATAATTAAAAATAATTATTTAAATTCAAATAAAATTTTGTGAAAAATAATATTGATCTCAAAAAATCCGAAAAATTCTTCAAGTCTTTCAAACGTTTGAAATTTTCTTCTAATCCCATCTTAAAGTTTTTAGTCTTCTTTAAAAAGTATGAAAAAAACAGTTTCTATATTTTCTTTAATTAGGTCCAAAAGTTTTGCCTCCAAAATATAAAAATGAGTATACATACCTAAAAAAGAAAAAAAATATATATATATACCTCAAAAAATTTAAAAAATAGAAGATATAATTTTAAAAAAAAAACCCAAAATTTGGTTACTAAATCATGAATTTATATATCTATATGCGTTCATATATAAATATATATATTCTTTTATTTTATAAAATCTAAAAGTCAGTCCTTTTCAAAAAATATTAAAGTGTATTTTTTAAACATCTAAGATTGCATATTCCCCTAAGTTTCTTCAATGAATAAATGAGTCTTTTACTTAATAGAAAGAATACATGAACAAAAATATACAGTGAGATTTCTTATTTTATATGAATTAAAAATTATAATATGACTAATTATCGAGTTCTATAACAAATGTTTATTATAAGGTTTCGTTTAGATAGTGAGTTTAGATGATATGAGTTGAGATAAAAGTTGAATAAAATATTATTTTTGAATATTATTATTATTTTAAAATTTAAAAAAATTTAATTATTTATTATATTTTATGTGAGAATTAAAGAAATTTATAATAATGAGATGAAATAAAATGAAACACTTTCACTTTTTAAATGAGGCCTGAATTGAAGGAATATGAAATGAAATTGTATCTATAATGTTTTTATTTTTATTTATTTATTTTATATTTATTAATGAAAAAGTGTATAATATAAACATATTCATTTGCATATATACATATATGTATGCGAGCATAATCGTGGAAGTGCGTATACAGTATTCCACACTGACCACGTAAATGGAACCCACATGAACAGAGGTTTGCAGAAAAAGCTTACAAGAATATAAAGATAAAAAGGTGGGTTTGAGCTGTCATCCACTGAGTGTAAATATATGTTATATCAAGCACGGAGTAAGACAGATTTTTCAATTTGTTTTGCAAAGAGGAGCTAGAGAAATTAGCGTCGTCTTTTCCAGTGATTTCTAAGAGGATATATCACTTTAAATAATACATTACTGCACTTATCATATGTAGTAGTTTTGTCTATATGTCCATTATGTCTATGTTTGACCTAAAATACTAACCAAGATCAAGACTTAAATGCATCTGCTCACTTAAAGCCATTTACTTTTATGCTTTTAAATTAAAAGCCAAGCAAACAAGAGGACCAAAACTGATTTGAAAGGCGTTTGGGGCTGAAACTACATAAGTGGGCTACCACTTTTTCGCCTTTATATTAAAATAAACAATACATATTATATTGTTTGTGCTTTTTTTTTTTTTAATCCTGAAGTCTACGTATCTATGTTTAGCTTAATTAATTAAAAGAATATTAGTTCCAATCGCATGAGTATTACTAACATCGACTTGATGAATTGACGGGAGAGGTTCTCGATTGCGACTTGGATGCATGTGCGTTTTTGCCTTTGACTGCTGGGTGAGAGTGTTAGCCTCGATCACATAAATGTTTTTAACATCGGCTTAATGAGTCGGCGGGAGAGGGTCTCGACAATTGCTTGGGCACATTAGCCTTTGGTCGCTAGGTGAGAATGTTAGCCCGGATTGCATGCATGTTGCTAACACTTGGTTTGATAATCTGGAGAGCTTTATAGTTGACTCAACAAGTTGTATATAACAAGTATTTGTAGGAAATATTATAAACACACGAGAAAGTTATTTTAATGCATAATTGGATTAAATAACTAGAGAGCCTCATCTTGTTAATGTCCTCTAGGCGCTACGAGGCTGGTCTATTGCTTACTACTGTTACGTATGGCCTTTCCCACCTTGGTTTGAGCTTTCCCTCTTCTTACTTCTTTGTCGTTGTTCTCTTATAGGCTGTGATCCTTAGCTCCGCCTTATCTCTCCTCTTGTCCAATAGGTCGAGGCTTCCCTCCAAGCCTCTATTGTTTATTTCTTCACAATAGTGTTGGACTCGGGGACTTGGCATGCCGATTTCGACCAATACCACTGCCTCAGTTCGATAAGTAATTTCAAATGGGGTTTCCTTGGTTGGAATCCTTATGGTGGTCCTCTATGCCCATAGCATTCTCATGAGTTCTTCCGCCAATGCTCCTTTTTAGTTTTCTAGTCTCTTCTTCACCATGCTATACACAATCTTGTTCTATGCCTCCACTTGCCTATTGGCTTGGGGGTGGTTGGAGGAAGAGTACTTGACATTGATCCCTAACTCCTTGCACCCGTCCCCATATTGGTCGCAATCGAATTGACGATCATTATCTAAAACCAGGGCTCGCGATATGTCAAAAAGATATATGACGTACTCCAAGAGGAATCTTATGATGTTGTTAGCCATGATCATCACCAATGCCTATGCTTTTATCCCCTTTGTGAAGGTCATGTATATGGTGACAACTGCAAACATGACTCCCCCCCCCTCCCCAGTGGGATCAAGCCCACAATGTCAATTTCCCATTGTGCAAAGGACCATGGAGCTGCAATTATAGTCAACTCCTCAGGCAAGCTGTATGGCATGGTGGCGTGCAACTGGTACTTTGCATACTTTCTCATGAACTCCTCTGCCTCTTTCAATGCTTGTGGCTAGTAATATCCTACTCTCAGGGCTTTCTGTGTTAGGGCCCAGCCACTCAAATGTTTTTCACCCACCCCTTTGTGTATTTTCCCCATCACATACTATAGGAGATGTGTCTCTCCAATTAAAATGCCTCCCAAGTGCAGAAGGTGTGAGGTTGTTTCTAGGGAGAGTCCCAAGGTCGAATTCACAAGGATTAAAGTTTTGAAGAACTGAACTGAGACAAGATGAAGATGTTCCCTTTTTTTTGTTAAAAACTTGGAAAGAATGATGGTGGAAAAGGGATCAAGGACTGAAAAGAACACAACCCCCTACCATCAAATGTGATTCAATATGCACAAGTATGTAAGATGATATGATTCAGGTTGCTTTTCTTTCAATTGGGACAATGTATCTACTTTGTTGAATTTTTCATGGTACTTTCAAAGGTATCTAAATTTGATGATTTTCAGAAAAGAACTTTAAAACAATTTTTGAAAGTCTAAAGAAATGTTTAGTCAAGCACCCAGGTTACAAGTTCCCTTTCACAAATTGATTCCACAAAGGGTTAGTAGGACTTCTCAATTTCCTTCAAACACCATTGTAGTCAAGAAAAAAGTGTTCAGATGATGTAAATGATTCATGCATACACAACATGATATCTAAAATAACCTCCATCAGATTAATACCAAACTGTCATTAAGTCTGCCAACAGAACCCAAAACCTCAACCCAACCCAAGAATCCACTATGCCTTTTCAGTCGACGACGAATCAAGGGTTAGTAAGCAAATCCTAAGATCAGCATCATCAAACTAGATGGTAATAATTTCTCTAGATACCAGCTTGCTAAACAAGATGAGAAATCTTTAAACCCTAGGAAACACAACCCATTCAAAGAACTCCCAAGCCTAGGTTTTAGAAATTACTCACACATAGTGTATTTTCAAGTAAATAAGAAAATCAAAACCAAACATGATAGACTAAGATTCTTCGAAAATAAAAAAAAAATGTCCAAATTGACTATGAAAATGAAAGCTTCTCTTGTGTCCCTCTACTCTCTGATTCCTCTTCTTATCCTTGTCCTCATGTCTTCTATAAGGGTAAACTTCTCTACCCTATTTCTTTACCTTTCTTACCTCCAGCCTTTCGCGAGGGAGCTCACCTATGTTTAACTATCTCACCACATCTTGTGGCCATTTCAGCGCCACTGTTCCTATTACGAACACCTCAATCCCAATTGATGGGGCTCCCAACACTTGGGTCATTACGTCTCATGGTGGGAGCAAATTTTTCATGGCTGAGGTGGCTCACGTGAGCTTGTTTGCTTGCCAATTGTTTTTCCTTATTATCTAGTGGGTAATAAGGTACTGGAACAGATCCCATTGCTCCCATACTCGATGCATGTACATTATGAGTCCTTCTCCCTTTGCTAGGTACTCCCCTGTCACTTAGTTCATCACTAACTTAGAATTTGTGTATACGCTAACTTCCTTTACTCCCAGCCCTTTGGCCACGACATTTCGTACTGGTAGTGCTTTGTACTCTACTTCTTTGTTGGTTGGTTCAATAGCCAGCCTCACAATGTACTGAATCTCCTCTCCTTCTTCAATTATGATGTAGAGGCCTTCCCTTCATTGCGGTAGGAGGAGCCATCGATGTAGACCTACCAGGGGTCTCCCTTTGGTGCTACTTCCTAGTCTTTGGAGAATTTGATAAATTCTACAACAAAGTCTAACAGGACTTGCCCTTTCATGGCACTTCTCTGGAGGTAAACACTATCAAACTCACTGAGCTTGATTGACTAGTTTACCAATTGGCTTGATGTGTTTGGTCTATGCAGGACTTTCTTTAGGGGGAGTTTTGTTAGCACTTTTATCAAAAGGGCCTATATTTATTTGAGCTGCAGTTCCTATTTTTATTCAAGTTGCAATAGGTGAGTTGTAACACACAACACATGGGCAGCTCAGTAAGTAATGATTCCCAGGGAAATGATTCAAAACAGCGAGGAACTCTTGTAAGTAAGGGAGGAGTGCAACCAAGATAAAGAAAATTCTTCGAGGGCTAGAGCCCTAATAACAGAGATGTTGGACCACAACGGCACAAACATAGCATCATGTAGGGAGAAATGAACGATCTCAGAGCGTGAGGAGCAAGAAAAGGACAAGGGTGGATGGGATTCACAAAGTCCTACAGTGCCAAATCTAGGGAAAGAGCTAGAATGTGCAAGAGCACAATTGAAGGGTGCATGAAAAGTAGCCGATGAAAGTGTGAAAAGGTGGAAGCTCTTATCCTAGTCATGCATATTGAAGGTTTGTTGGTGGAATGACGTCAAAAACTTGTTGGGCCTAAACTTTGACTCAAACTAATGAATAAAAAATTTAGTGCAGTTTTACCTGCAAGTATACAGGTGTTGTAGTACCTTACAGGGTCGAATACACTTGTTTATTAAGCATATGTGAACACACATTTTGTTATCAGAAATGTAAAGATTGGTGTGTGACCCATGGGTACGCATCTTGGCGTCGCGGCTTCCTCCAAAGCATGAGGCGGGACGGACAGCTCCATGTGCTTTGGGGTTGAGGGCGCCACATTTATTGTGACCTTATTTATATTTGAAAAGAGTCTTTGGATATGAAAGTTGGTTTGAAAGATATTCACATTGCTGACATGGTAAATTTTGATTTACAAAACTCAAATTGATAATTTTTTCTTGAAAATTATACCATATCAATTATGCTAAGGACACTGACCTGCATATAAAATTTCCATTCATAAAAAATATCAAAACATTAATAATTTTAAAGAAAGTTGATGTACCCGATTCACACTTGAGTGATGTTAGGCATGTTAATAAATATATTTGCATATTGATATATTTATTTTTATTAAAAAGAATAAGAGGATTGGTGGTGGGGATTTCATAAGACCCTACGGCCTACAATCAATATAATTTATAAGGGAAGACATTTATAAGACGAAAGGTTGCTAAAGCTACTTAGCTATCATTACAAGAGAAGTGAGTTTTTGTGAGTAAAATTTAGTGACCAAAATGACTATTTCCAATGATTTTCGTCGGAAATAGTCCTTTAATTTGGTCACTGAATTTTGGTTATAAAAACTCGCTTATCTTATAATGTATATACAGCGGTACAAGAGGAAACAAAAGAAAAAAAAATAAAAATAAAAAGGAAATTTTGCTAACACGCAATGCTACTTTTCTAACTATGGAATACAGTGAAATGAAGTTCACACCAAGTGGGATGAAGGTCCGTAGCTATATCATAGCAATAGGCAGTATCTGGGTGAGTTCGAAAAAGAGAAATAGGTAGCTTACTTTTCTCCCTGCTTTCCTTTCCGCTCGAGTACCTCTGATCTAATCATAGAGGAGAGAAGAGCAATGAGAAAAGTACAGCCCATTGCAAGTAGGATTGAAAAAGTTAAGAGACCACTTATTATATAGTTGTTCAAGGTACGAGCGCCCTACCGGCTATAAATATTCACAAAATAAGAAGAAGAAAATATGGGAGAAAATGAAAACCGACCGAGTGGTCAATAAAGGGACCGTCATGCAAAGAGGTGTACGTTTTGTTCTGCTGTCCATTGAGAGAACTAACTCATGAAAACAATATCTCTGCCACAACCAGGGCTAGTAATGAAAGCAAAGGTACCAGAGGATCGAGAGATCACTAGATATTCATGGCTAAATAATGCATGGTGATCGAAAGAGATATTAATCTCACGTCCTTTTGCAATAAAAAAGCTGAGGGGCCGGGGATAGAAATGCCAGGGTGTCTATTGTAAATAGGGTAGCAATTGAAATCCACTTGAATGTAGAACAGTAATGCATGTAACTCATGATCATGATGTGCTTGCCTAATGATCGATCGATCAAGGTACGTACGTGTAACGTAGGGGATCGCGTGACCCATATTGTATATATTTTGCTAGCACTACAAGATTTTGGGGCTTATGCCACAGAGGAGAGTGGACAGAAAAAGTTAGGATTAAGTGCCAAAAAAAGTTTTTCCACCAAAAGTTTTCGTGGGTCGTTGGTGGCATATAATAAGTGGGGAATACTATTTTTCCACGATAATTTTTTTTCATGGGAAAAGATGCTTTTTTGGCACGAATCTAATTTGTGATAAAAAATAATTTAGCCTATGGCAAAAACTGTTTGGATTTAAGACCTTGTGGTCCTCTAACTTTATTTACCCACTAATATATTTGGTTGGAAATAATACAATTCTCACGATAATATATGTAGAAAATATCGTGGCATAAAATTTTTTGTGATGTATATTGTTGTGCCAAAAATATGTATTGTAATAGACTTCGTGGTGCCAAAATGATGGGTAGTTCTCTCTCTGGCAAAACAATGTAAAAGTAAAAAAAAAAAAAAAAAAAAGTCATATAGACAACTCATGTTTAATTCTTATTTTACACATTTTTTCGATAAAAATAATTATTTTTTAATTTATTTGAATTGTGGTCGATTTTGATGAGTTTGAATTAAATAATAATATATAGTATTCTAGTCGAATATTATGAAAAAAAATTATAAATTAATTGTCTATATATATATATATGATTTCTCAAAGACATAAAACATTAATGCATGGATCCTGGATTGATTATATATGTATTTTCACTTGAGAAGGGGTCTTATAGTAGAAGACAAATCATTTCCCCTCATGTGCAGCAACCAAGCTATAGAGGGATTCCACCACCTGCAGGTTTCTATAAACTAAATGTTGATGGGGGCCATGTTCTATGGTCAAAAGAAGGCTGGTGTTGGGATTATTCTCAGAGATTTTAAGGGAGATGTGGTGCTGGTAGCTAGCAAGAAGGAAGATGATGTAGCAAGAAGGATTTCAACATGTTGAAATCCTGACCATGTTTAGGGGGCTACAACTATGTGCAAATATGGGATCAGAATACAAAACATTATTATGGAAAATGACTGTTTACTATGGTATCTTAGGTGCAACAATGTTCTACTTCTTTTGTGCCTCAACGTGTTTTAATTCAAGAGACTAGAAGACTAATACAGATGTTTCAGACTTGTACAACTCAACATGTCAACAGGCTTGGAAACAAGGCTGCTCATAGACTAGCTAGATATGCTTGGAATGTTGAAGATATTGAGATGTGGTGGGAGGGTGTTCATACTCATATTTCTCAAATTATTTGGCTTGATAAACACTCTTTGTAATGTCATTGGTTTGAATTAATGAAATTTATTTTCTATAAAAATACAATTGATATGCATGGCTGGGGAGCACTAGAACCCGTGGGACGAGGAAGAGATTAGAGGCTGAGTCCCACTCCAGACGGGTAGATTTGGAGTTCTAGACTTCCAGTGTCACTACAAGAGAAGAGAGCTTTTGTGACTAAAATTTAATGATCAAAAGGACTATTTCTTACAGAAAACTGTAAGAAATAGTCCTTTTGATCATTAAATTTTAGTCATAAAAATCCACTTCTCTTATAGTGTATAGTTGTCTCTGTTGATTTATGCTACTTTTTAGTCCCATACCGGTGGGTGAGTAAAAGAGGGGCATATCCTAAGGCTATAAATAAGAGGCTTAACCTCTTAGTTTAAGTGCACCAGTTGAAAGCTTATCTAGTAACTTTTGACTTTAGTTAAATTCCTCTATTAACCTTTTAAGTGTAAAAGGGGAAGAGGTGTAAAGTTAAAGTTTTACTAGTGGGGTAGTTTTGTGGGTGTGTTTGGGGTGAGGAGAAAAATTGTGTGATTGTAATAATTTTTCACATAGTGAATTTTCTTCTCTGGGTCTGGTGGTTTTTCTCCTGTTTTGGAGTTTCCATGTAAATTTCTTGTGTTATTATTTCTCTATTTTTCTTGTTATTCCTGCAAAGGGTAGATCCTGTGGGGGTGAATTTGGAAGTTCTAAATTCCCAACAATTGGTATCAGAGACACTAGGTTCTTTTTGTGGAGTGGAGTTTTGGTGTGGTAGTGTGGATACGTACAGTCTAAGGAGGTTCTGTCTAGGAGATTGGAAATTTTAAGTGTGTCCATTGTGACCCTCCAATCTTTCCTGGGAACTGACTTAGTGAGGTATATTCATTTCTACAGTAAATTCATCAAAGCAATGTCAGGAAGTAGGTCTTCAAATCTTGTAAAATTTGAAGTGGAGAAATTTGATGGGAGAATCAATTTTGGCTTGTGGCAAGTACAAGTCAAGGATGTCTTGATTCAATCAGGATTACACAAGACATTGAAGGGTAGACTAACACCTGAAGTTAGCACTGGTACTAGTGTGACTGGTGAAAAGAGCAGATCTAAAATGAGCGATGAAGATTGGGAGGATCTGGATTTGAGAACAGCAAGTGCGATACGTCTGTGCTTGGCCAAAAATGTTCTTGCGAATGTGCATGGAATATCTACGACAAAGGAATTCTGGGAAAAACTTGAAGAGTTGTATCAGACGAAAGGCGTCTCAAATCGTGTGTACCTGAAGGAGCAGTTTCATACACTGCGGATGAGTGAAGGTACAACTATTTCAGATCATTTAAGCGTTCTCAATGGCATTGTCGTTGAGCTAGAAGCTATTGGAGTTAAAATTGATGATGAGGATCAAGCCTTGAGACTCATCTGGTCTCTTCCACCTTCCTATGAGCACATGAAGCCTATTTTGATACATGGGAAGGAGAAAATAATTTTTTCAGAGGTTACTAGTAAAATCTTTTCTGAAGAGAGAAGACTAAGTAGTGGAAGTAATGTTCCACTTGAGAACTTAGTAATGGTAGCAGCTGGAAATGGGAAGGTGAAGAACTCCATGAAGAAGAAAGTAGTCTGCTGGGAGTGTTGACAATCTGGGCACGTCAAGAAAAATTGTCCAAGAGCAGGAGCTAGTTCGACAAGTGGCTCCAAGTCAGTAAATGGAGATATTGGAAATGATGCTAATATTGCGTCTTTCTCCATAGAAGATTTTGATCTTTAAAAAGAGACGTGTACATCCTCATGGCATGCCGCTAATTCCCAAAGTTGTCATGATAAAGGATGTGTTAATATTAGCGGGTCCACAAGTTTGCACACATGTATTGGTTTTGGCATTGATGCAGGGTGTGTGGTGGAAATTCATGTCGATGGCTGATGAACTTTCAGGAAAGCCAAACGTGGAAGTTACACCATAATTTTCAGCAAGGTTGTTTTTCGACATGGGCCGAAGTGAAATGCTTGGAATTAGTTTATTCTGAGTGGATATGCTTTTATAGTGAAGCATGATAGCGGACGCTATGAAGATTTTCATTGAGGTAGAGCTTGGCTGTGGGACCAGTCAAAGTCGCAAGGTGGAGATTGTTGATTTATGCTACTTTTTAGTCCCATATCGGTGGGTGAGTAAAAGAGGGGCATATCCTAAGGCTATAAATAAGAGGCTTAACCTCTTAGTTTAAGTGCACCAGTTGAAAGCTTATCTAGTAACTTTTGACTTTAGTTAAATTCCTCTATTAACCTTTTAAGTGTAAAAGGGGAAGATGTGTAAAGTTAAAGTTTTACTAGTGGGGTATCTTTGTGGGTGTGTTTGGGGTGAGGAGAAAAATTGTGTGATTGTAATAATTTTTTACATAGTGAATTTTCTTTTCTGGGTCTGGTGGTTTTTCTCCTGTTTTGGAGTTTCCATGTAAATTTTTTGTGTTATTATTTCTCTATTTTTCTTGTTATTCCTGCAAATGGTAGATCCTGTGGGGGTGAATTTGGAAGGTCCAAATTCCTAATAATCTTGACTAGCGAGAGAATATATATATATTTTTTTGTTAAAAAAGAGAAAAAAAAAAGAAAAAGAAGAAAAAAAAAAGAGGATGAGAAAAAGAGGAGGAGGAGGAGAGGAGGAGAAGGAATACCTTTTTGGCTGTTCAGGAGACTATCATCCTCTGTTAAAGGGGATTTTGATGACAGGACTTTGTCGGCTTTGGTTAATGGGTAACAACGTCCGTCCAGAACTACAATGCACTCATGTCACTTTCTGCATTGTCAACTTCTCCTTGCTCCGTACAGAGTAAAGACAAGAAAGCGTGTTACACAGTAGAAATAATATTATTATAAGCGTCCTAGCAAATGCACTTTCCCTATAAATTAGAGGCCCGTAGAGGCTCTCCAAAAGCATCGATCCGGAGCCCTTATCTCGCTTCTCTCTGTTCATGCAACATTATCTGCCATCGTTTAGCCGTCTCGATCATGAGTCCTGCAAACCAATATCAGGAAGAAAGACTTTTCACCCGCAAGTGGGGGTGGCTCAAGGCTTTTCCTGAGAGGTTGAAAGCCAAGGCGTGCGAAGTTTCAGCAAACACGAAAAAGATTGCCCAAGACGATCCTAGAAGAGTCATTCATTCGGCAAAAGTAGGACTCGCACTCACCTTGGTTTCATTATTCTACTATTATCAACCGCTGTATGACAATTTTGGTTTCTCTGCAATGTGGGCTGTAATGACTGTGGTCGTCGTCTTTGAGTTCTCTGTAGGTAAGTTTGTTAAAACATTTTGAAAATTTTCTCTTGGGAAAACTAAGAAAAATCGAATAAGAATTCTTGAGTGTATCTTAAATGACTAAAGATGCTTTAACATCCTTTTCAGGAGCCACGCTTGGAAAGTGTTTGAACAGGGGATTGGCAACATTAGCAGCTGGTGCTTTAGGTGTTGGAGCTCACCACCTAGCTAGCCTATCTGGGCACATAGGTGAACCCATTTTACTTGGGTTCTTCGTCTTTCTGCAAGGTGAGCATGTATATTCGCCAAAATATTCTATATCTGTCACTTCTCAATCAATCGTGTATGTTTTATTAAATAAATAAATTTCATGTACTAATACCGATTAATCATGCGTTGCAGCTGCTACGTCTACATTCACAAGGTTCTTCCCCAAAATCAAGGCCAGATATGATTATGGGCTGCTGATTTTTATATTGACATTCTCATTGATATCTGTATCCGGTTTCCGTGATGATGAGATAATAGAAATGGCACATAAAAGGCTATCCACCATTATCATTGGTGGGCTTGCCTGTGTGATCATAACCATTTTTGTTTGCCCTGTATGGGCTGGTGAAGATCTTCACAATCTGATTGCTGTCAACGTGGAGAGGCTTGCTAACTTCTTAGAAGGTACATGCATCTACAAAAAAGTAGGAAAACACTGTTAACTGTTATGCCCATCAAATTTATGCACAAGCTGCTACAAAAAAGAAAAGAAAGAAAGAAAGCGAAGGAAACTATAGACAGACAAAAGAAATTGGGAAAAGTTGCACAAAAAGTAACACGCCAATTAATTGTTGTCCCTTTCTCCATTTTATGTGCATTCATACTTGCAAAATCCAACAAATTTATAGGATTTGGAGATAAATACTTCAAAACATCAATTATTGTCCCTTTCTCCACTTTAGGCGCATTCATACTTACAGAATCCAACAAATATATAGGATTTGGAGATGAGTACTTCAAGACAACAGCGGATGGAGAGTCTACTGACGGCAAGTCGTCTCTGGGTGAATATAAGAATGTTCTCAGTTCAAAAAATACTGAAGAATCCTTGGTGGGTTAAAATTAAGTTACTCTCTCTCTCTCTCTCTATGAACATTTAGTTAAAGCCTATAATATTCATCCACTCTATTGGCAGGCTAATTTTGCGAGATGGGAGCCTCGTCATGGCCACTTCCAGTTCCGCCATCCATGGAAACAATACCTCAAAATTGGAACCCTAACTCGCGAATGCGCCTACAGAATAGATGCGCTCAGCGGCTACATCAACTCCGACGTTCAAGTACTGCTTTAGAACCCATATTCCACATTTGATGTCTAAATCCATTGCATTTAATTTATTAACATCGTACGTTTATAAATATAAATTAACCAAACCAAACAGGGAATTCCTATCAGCCATGTGCAGGCAAAACAATAAAAAAGAAAAAAAAAACCGAAACTTATGTCTTTAAATTACTTCAAAGACAAATGATTCGTCATGTAGATGCTTTTCTCACAATTGTGTTATGTTTGCAGGCTTCACTTGAAATTCGCAGTCAAATCCAGGATGCATGCTCGAAAATGAGCTTGGAATGTGGCAAGGCACTGAAAGAAGTAGCTTCTGCAATACGGACAATGAGTATACCATCTTCAGCCGACTACCATGTTTCAAACTCGAAAACAGCTGCCAAGAGTCTCGAGTCATTACTCAGATCTGGCTCATGGGAAAATGCCGAGCTCTTAGCAGTGATACCAGCTGCCACGGTGGCTTCTCTACTCTTCGATGTTGTCAAGTGCACTGAGAAAATCGTTGATTCTGTTCATGAGCTCGCATCCATGGCACATTTTAAGACTGTAGATCGTACTGTATCCCCAGAAAAGGAAGAAGTACCACATGATATTGAACAACTTAAACCGGTTCCCAAGATTGATAGCCCTCATGTTGTTATGACAGTTCATGGGCCAACTAGTGCCGCTTTCCCAGAAAATGGCACTCCTCCGCGCGCCACCAATACTACTGAATAACAAACAAACGGCAATAATGTAAATAGACTTCTCAATATCTAACGAGGAAATTACTCCTCCGCTGAAGTATTGTAAAGTTCGAGTGTCTTGATTAAACTTCGACCATTAATGCACTTCAAAAATAGGATAAAGTTATATCCTACTCGGTTAGTTTCTTTGCTATACTCTTGCTACCTTTAAACAAATTGATATGAGAAGTACTGAATTCACAAATAGTTAGATTACACAAAATAAGCCTACAAATTAATTGATATAATTTCATAGAATTTATTAGATCTACTTTATAATAAAAATAACTATACAATCTGAAGTATCACATCAATTTATAGATTTATTTTTGTGTAATCCTTTTGTGGCTAAAGTATTTTCTAACTGATATTGGGCATACATGCGTATTTGTTATATATTTAGCATAAATACCCCAAAAGAAATAAATTCTTTTTCTCCCACTTCTCTATCGTTTCTCTTTAACACTAACAATGAACCCAAGTTTGATTGTTTGGATGGGAGATTTTTTTCATGATCATTTTCCTTAGTTTGACAAATAATAATAATTTGTTAGTATATATAATATTTTGTAAGAAAATAAAGGTGTGTATTAAATTAATAATTGTCCCTATTACATTTGTAACTACCAACAATACTGTTGTCACAGACACCAAGATAACCATGGTTAGTGATCATCATCATTTATGTTGTTGCCACTATCAATACCATGATGTTACGCTTCTACCATTTATAATTAGTTATTACCATCAATATTGTGACTTTTAATTTTTTTTTTTTAGGAACTAAGAGAGACTGTTCTTCCAATTTTATTAATAACCTTACCTACTTTTGGCGGAAGAATACCTGCATGTACATAGAAAGATTTTGGGGGTTAAAACCACCCAAACCAAGTCTTAAACAAACTAAAAGTACTATATTATCTATCTATACAGTATTAAAATGTAATATTCTATAATATCCAATCTATCAAACAGTCACATGGAAACACTATATTAACAGCTACATACAATACAAGACATGCATGACTAGAATGTAAACTGAAGTAACCACCATCTAAAAGTAACGCACATGAAAAAATAATAACAACTACAATCTATATATGTCTAAACTTTGGCTAACTAGTTAAATCCAATTTTGATTCACCCCATGCTAATCTAGGCAAAATAGAAGACAAGAAAAAAGTTTCCATCATACCTTTAGCACCCGCTTTTGATAGCTGAACTGGAATTGAGTTACCTTATAATCCATATATATGTGCTGTAATAAAAAAAAAAAAATATTGACCAAAAACAATTATATCATCCCAAATGTCTAAAAACTTTCAAGGAGGAGAGGAGATTTGATTGAACCAATCAACCAATTTTACAGAGTTAAATTAAGGCCCCATTTGGATAGTGAAAGTGTTTCATCTCATCTCATCTCATTATTACAACTTTATTAAATTTCCACACAAAATATAATAAACAATTCAACTTTTTCAAGTTCTAAAAAATAATAATATTAAAAAATAATATTCTAACAATATTTTATTCAACTTTCAACTTTCATCTAAAACTATCTCATTTCATCTCATTTCACTATATATCGAAACCGTACCTAAAATATAACCATAGTTATAAGTAATCATCACCATGATGTTATGCTTCTACCATTGTCAATTATTCATTACCATTATTGTGACTATTAATAGTAAATAAAGCTTAACTTCCTAGTTTTTAAATATATTCATATAAACTATATATGAAATTCGATATAAATATGAATTCGAGATTTAGTAATTAGTCGAGTTCCAATGTGTACGTAGATCAAGCATTTCTTTAGATTTATGCTGAAAATGAAAAGCTGTTATTATATATCATGGCACATATGGCCTAAAAGTCGAACCAATTCTGTGGTCTCCCGTGCAGCCGTGCTGACCGTACGGTCCTTATTTCTTAATTAAAGCAAATGTAAATGTGTGGCAGTACGAATACCGTATCAAAAGAACAAAACTTTGCGAACAAAAGCGCGCAGGATGCCAAACGTAAGGCAAGCGCGCATTAATTATATATAGTATATAACTTCACTTTAAAAATTCTGGGCAACTTGTGTTAAGAGTGAAGTGTATCGGTTGGGTGTTTTCGAGCCTATATATGGATACGAAATTGTACTTTTTCACAAAATACATTTATAAAATATATATATTTCCCAAGTAGATCGAATTTATTTGTCTCTATTACAAAAAATAAATCGTTATTTGTGGTTGAGAATAGATTTATTTTGATAAAAAATGATTATTTTCGTAACAAACAATTAACCAAAAAAAAGGTCCGTTTTTCTCATAAATTGGATTTTCTAGAAAATTCACTCACTTTTTTCTTTTTAAGTTTCATTACATGCATGAACACTTGTTAATTCATAGCAACAAATTCTCATATCTAGATTGTGTTTGTTAAAATACAATAAAATTCTGTAAACTGCTTCAATTGATAACTCTTATACCCTTGTATTGGGATGTACCTATTAGTTTAGTTCAGTTCAATTTTTCTATCTTCAAATGCATATATAAATACTTCTGCATGTGTATTTTAAGACACTACTACATGCAAAATATACTGAAAAGATATTTTTATCCCAAATTCTCTTTGTGTTCTCGAAGCCCTTTTTCATCCTTTTAAATTTCAATCTCTAAAGGATACCATGGCAGAATTCTTCTTTTGTCATGGTATCAGAGCATTGTAATTGCTCTAGAATTTTGTCACGGATTCCGTTGCAATTTCTTCTATCCCCCAAATCTCACTTGAAGATCCTTCAAACCCTTATTTCTTACATCATGGAGAAAATCCTTCAAACCCTTATACTAGTCACCGATCGATTAACTAGTGACAGTTATCAGTACTCTTGGGCGAGATCAATGTCAAAAACTATCAGTGCTAAAAACAAAACTCGATTCATCACTGGAATCCTCAAGAGGCTGATCAATGAAGTTGATCCTTGTTACTTGCTGTGGGTTCGATGTAATGACATGGTTGTCTCATAAATCATCAATTTAGTCATGAAGAACCTAGGATCAAGCATTCTCTACATAGGCAATGCTGCCAACATGTGGAAAGACTTGAAGGATTGCTTCTCACAAGGTAATAGTCCAAGAATTTTTCAATTACGAAAGGCAATTAGTTCATTGATACAAGAACAAAAACCTATGAGTGACTGACTAGTACACAGATTTGAAGTCCTATTAGGATGAATTAGCAAATTACAAACGTAATTTGCCACAGTGTTTTGTGGAAACCCTAAAATGTTTTGAGGAGATTTAGCAAGAAGAGTATGTGATGCAGTTTTTTATGGGGTTGAGTAATTCTTTTAATAGTATATGAAGTTAGATCTTATTACTTGATCATTTTCCCTCAATAAACAAAGTCATTTCTTTGGTATTACAAGAAGAGAAACAAGGAGAAGTAACTTTGGATACATTTGTCTCAAGCCTTGAATCAATTGCTGCATTGACAGCAAAGCCTGCTAAAACTGGAAATTTTGCCTCAAAGCAAACCAGGTCATACTTCATAAAAGTGCTCTAGGATTCATGGTTTTCCTCTTGGTTTTAAGTCCAAAATAGGAATAACCCATTTAGCTAACCAAACTTCTTCTGTGGGTAAATCAAGTGATCATGATGCTTCACAGTTTTTTTTTTATCTCAAAATCAATACCAACAGCTACTTTCCATGCTCAAACAATCCACTACACACTTAGTAAACCAAGCTACTTCATATATTGTCAACTTTTGTATTCTATTGACTCCACAAATGCCTTCTTCTGATAACTTTGTAGGTAACCATATTCCCTGGGTTATTGATACTAGATCAACAAACCATATGATCAACTCCATTGCTTATTTTTTTCTCCATAACCTCTAAAATTGCTTCCATTGTTAAATTGCCAAATGGTCATTCAGTTCTAGTAATACATACTGGTACTATTTATTTAATGGATAAATTAGTTTTACACAATGTGCTTTGTGTTCCTTCTTTTTCCTTCAATCTTATTTCTGCCAGCAAATTGACACATGATTCCTCTTATTGTCTTGTATTTGTTTCCAAATTTTGTTTCATCTAGGACATATCTGCATGTACGACGGTTGGAATGGGTGAAGAGTAGGTTGGTCTATATCTACTACTGCAAAGTTTGTGGCACTATAGGCTAGAACGTTGTAGGAGTGTTTTTTTAAGATTGGTATAAAATTAAAGCTACTTTTTTTGAGACCTTCTTAATTATGGAAATTGCCAATACTAATGATAAGATTAAAATGTTTTTGGGAGATATAAAAATTTTGAATTGAAGATGAAAATTAGTACGTACTTAAAGTTAAAATACCAGAGTTTTTTTTTTTAACTACTTCAGATCATTTTCATGATCATGTAGCGATCCTTAGCTGTTAAGGAAGGAAAGAGTTTCACGGTTAGGACAAAAAAAAAAGTTATATTTTTTGACAAACCGAAGGGTCAATCACCAGAGTTGGTGGCAAGTGGGTGGAAGTACTGCGTACACAATATGCCACGCTAACCACATAAATCAAACGAACCTGAACAGAGTTTTGCAGAAAAAGAGCGCAAAAAATGTAAAGAAAAAAAGTGGGGTTTGAGCTGTCATCCACCAAGTGTGTGTATATATATATATATATATATATATATATATATATATATATAGTATATGATGGCACAGGTTAAGACAGACTTTTCAATTTGTTTTGCAAAGAGGAGCTGGAGAAATTAGCCGCCACTTTTCCAGTGATTTCTAAGAGCATATATCACTTTAATTAATACATTAATGCACTTATCATATGTAGCAGTTTTGTCTACATGTCCATTATGTCAAGGTTTGACCTAAAATGCTAACCAAGATCAAGACTTAAATGCATCTGCTCACTTAAAGCCATTTACTTTAATGCTTTTATATTAAAAGCCATGGAAACAAGAGGACCTAAAACGATTTGAAAAGCGCTTGAGGCTTAAAAGTACTTTTGGCCTTTATATTTAAATAAAGTAAACTTGTTATAAACCAATTTCAAATTGTATGACCACATTTAGCCATCAATGGTGATTTTAGGTACACTTACCCTCCAATGGTGATTTTAGGTACACTTACCCCCAATGGTGATTTTAGGTACACTTACCCCCAATGGTGATTTTAGGTACACCTAACCTCCTTTGTACTCTTTACCATTGGATTGATGACAAGTGTAACAATCATAACCATTCTTTGTACCAAGAGATCCCTATAAATAGAGGGAGTCCTCATTTGTGTAAGACACCAAGAAATAAGAGAAAACTAAGTTCTCTAAACATTTCTCTCGTATTAAAGATCTCTCTCTTTGTCTTTCGCTCTCTTGTTTTTCATTAGTTTCATAACACGTTATCAGCACGAAGGTTCTGACGATCTTGAAGCTAGTAGGCTTATACTTCAAGTAAGTGTTTCAATATATTATTTGTAATTTCCAAATGAATATGAAATGTTATATTCATTATTATTACTTGATTAAATTTTATGTTTATTCACATATTTTTCATACAAGTTTTATTTATTTTTATATACTTGTTATGAATTATTGATGATAAGATCTATCTTGGAATAGAAATTGAGCATCCCTGAAGGATCGATTTAAATCAATAATTTTATTGAGTATCTCATAATAAAGGATCTATTGATTCTGTGAGATAATTTAAGTGAGCAATATGTGTACCAAAAGGCTCATTATGATTTATGCACCTGAAGTTGCATAATTGAAAGTGTGTTGAGAAAAACCACTAAAGAATATATGTTTAAAATGAACGCCTCGAATGTGCTCCTGAAGTAGCAATATCGAGTGTAAAAGTTCATAATATATTCTAAATTTATATCTGATTTTGTAGTGGCTAAGCAAAATAATGAGATTTTGATAAGAAATCATGAGCCACGTCCTACTAGTTTCACATCATTCCCTGAAGTGAATGAAATTGGATTTATATCATTCCCAGAAGAGAATGACGAATTGTTTTCAAAGAATCCAAAAGATTGGACGTGGTGATGAATATATTTATAGTACTTCAATGATTTCGAGCCAGAAGCTCCTATTAAAAATATTATCAGTTTTCTCTTTGAGATGATATTATGTTGATGAATCAAAAGTGATATGATTCAAAATATTTGTATCTTTTCATGATTATCTTGATCATCCAAAATCAATTATGATAAGTCGAATGATTTTCATATGGACGTCCATAAAAGAACCAGAAGATTCTTTTACTATAAAGCTTTACCACCAGAAGTGGAAAGAAAGTTTTACCACCAGAAGTGGAAAGAAAAATTTGCTAGAAGCAAATAAGATGAAATAATTCGACGTTATCATGATTATCATAGGTGAACTGGAAGTTCATATGATAATTAATGTATGGATGCAATAAGATAAAAGGTCTCATATTCTAGCTGCTAAAATCCCAGTGAGGATTGAAGTCCCTGCAGGGCAATTAAGAAATTTAGCAGTCTAATGAACATAAGACATGTATGAAAGCATGTGAGACCTATTGATACAAATGATAAAGCATCTCGGAAAGAGAAAAGCATAAAGAAAAGAATTTGGTGCTCCTGAAGAGGCCATACCCACAAAACAAGCAATAAAGTCCATCTAAAATTCTCTCATAATGAAAACTCCTGAAGAGTATAATACTCCTGAAGAGTACCTCCTGAAGAGGTTTTCATGAAATGTCTTCCCTTGAAGAGGGACAGGTACCTGAAAATAATGAGATCTCGATATTACATTTCATGAGTAAATGAGAAATTATGGAGAGAAATAAAACCGTTATCGACAACGTATTTTCATATAAGATGACATTTGATATTACTAGAAGTAATAAAGAAAGTGAGCTCAGAACCGTCGAAGAATACCGACGTAAAATATTGGCCAAAATAGAAATAAACAATTCCTGCAGAATTGTTATCATGTGATGCATATGGACTTGAAATCCAAACACCTATGAGGTGATGCTTGTTGAATATCAGTGGGTATTTGTATAAAGGAAATGAAAATGTGATATATAAATCACGAATATATTTCCTGCAGAAATAATATTGATATATTTCTGAAGTTAAAAAGATCATATTGAGATTTGTATTAACTTGATAGTTACCAAGAATTTGGGTATGCAAGAAGCATATAGTCCTGAAGTACATATTCTATCAAGTCTTAAAATCCTTATATGATCTAATGCAAGCTAAACGTATGTGGAACATACTATTTTCATATATTTTCAGTATTTATATTATATTTTATTGCAGTTTATATAGATAATTTAAATGTCATTGAGGCTCCAGAAGAGCTCATGAAAACTGCAGAAAGCAGGAATTGATTATGAGGCTCCAGAAGAGCTCATAAAAACTATAGAAATCAGGGATTGATTATGAGGCTCCAGAAGAGCTCATGAAAACTGCAGAAATCAGGGATTGATTATGAGGAAAAATAATCTCCTGTTATGGATGCAATCACATTCAGATTTTTGACTAATTTGGTAGTTACAAAAATATTGGATATGCAGTTAATGGATGTGGTCACTGCATATTGATATGGGTCATTAGACCAATGCATATATATGAAAATCCCTGAAGGATATAGAATGCCTGAAGCTTCTAATCTGAATACATCCAGAAATATATATGAAAATCCCTGAAGGATATAAAAATGCTTTAAGCTTGTTATCTGGTTACATCCAGAAAACAATCCGGATACATGTGGTATAAATGCATTAGTGAATATTTATTGAAAGAAAGATTTGAAAGTAATCCAATATACCCATGTGTTTTTATTAAGAGATTCCGGATTTGTTATTATTGCGGTTGATGATTTAAATCTTCTTGAAACTCCTGAAGAGTTCAGAAGAACTGCACATATTTGAAATATAAAACCCTTTCGGTTTCAAGGGGGAGATAAATGTGCATGAGAAATAAAATAAAGCATCCAGAATATCTACCAGAAGATAGATACACAAATATGAATATTTGTGAAATTTTATTATCTTGAAGCAAAAATTACAGAAATTTGAGACATTTCGCCTCATTCTTTAAACGCTCTTGTTCTTCAAGAATCTGCATGGCATCTCTGTCTAAAGGAGTAGGCAATCTAAAAGAAGATTTAAGCAGAGATTTTAATTTCCTATTCTCTTGCTTTATTGATTCTATCTTCACGTTAGACTCCTGAAGAAGTCGCTGAAGGATAAAAATTTTCTCATGGAGTTTGTCCAAATCATAAGGTTTGGATTGTAGTCGCTGAGAAAATGCATAAATAGTTGAAGAGTAATGGGCACCGAGATTTACAAGCTCATAGATAGCTTCAACATCTGACTTATTAGTCAGATTAGCACCTGTGGTAGAAGCAGGAACAGCTGATGAGCTAGGTGCATAATACCTTATATATTGGCCATGAGAAGATTGCTGAGCCATTGCAGAAAAAGAATGCAGAAAGAGATTGCAGAATAAAAATGCAGAAAGAAATTGCAGAGTAAGAATGCAGTATGATTACAGAAAAGTGAAGAAGATGAGATGCGAATGAAGATGATCTGAACATCTCTTTTATAGAGAAAAACTAAGCACCTCTATTGATTCACGGCATCCCTCGTGAAGCATCTCTCTACAAGAGACGAGGCGTAGCATCATAGCCCTGCGGCGCCTGATAGCAGATGTAGCATTATAGCCTTTCGGCGCCTGACAGGTACATAAGAACTGTAAAATCCCGCGATGCTTGTCTGGCCTAAAAAGATGGCCACCGTTTTTGAATATAGAGGTTTGCGGCTTAATTTTGATAACTCCTCTAGTAATTATGTTATTTACAAGAACTCCAGAAGAGTACAACTCCAGAAGAGCACAACTCCAGAAGAGTAGTGAATTCAATGATCTTGGATCAATATGGTGAATTTCACTATAAAGTCCTGAGTACTCCAATGGTTGCTCGATAATTTGATGAGCAGAAAAATCCATTTCGTCCTGAAGACGATGGAGAAATTCTTGGTCCTGAAGTACCTTATCTCCAGTTCAATTGAAGCCCTGAATATGTGATTATTTGGATCAAGTCCACAATTAGATGGATATACAGATGCGAGTTATCTATCAGATCCACACAAGAAGATCATTGCAATTCATGAGAAGAAAGTTGAAATTGATGTCAAGAAGATACGGTCAAGTAATAATCTGGCAGATTTATTCACTAAAGCATTACCAACTGCAACATTTAAGAAGCTTGTGCAGAACATTGGAATGCGGAGACTTGAAGACATATTATCATGCACTTTTCAGGGGGAGTAAAGTCTTGAAGACTTGTGCTGATTGTACTCTTTTTCCTTCGCTAAGGTTTTATCCCACTGGGTTTTCCTTTGCAAGGTTTTAATGAGGCAATCTTAAAGCACTTGGCGATATACAGAATATTGTACTCTTTTTCCTTCGTCATTGGTTTTTTTCCCACTGGGTTTTTCCATGACAAGGTTTTAACGAGGTATATTCTTTATATGTGGTCATCCAAAGGGGGAGTGTTATAAACCAAGTTCAAATTGTATGACCACATTTAGCCATCAATGGTGATTTTAGGTACACTTACCCTCCAATGGTGATTTTAGGTACACTTACCCCCAATGGTGATTTTAGGTACACTTACCCCCAATGGTGATTTTAGGTACACCTAACCTCCTTTGTACTCTTTACCATTGGATTGATGACAAGTGTAACAATCATAACCATTCTTTGTACCAAGAGATCCCTATAAATAGAGGGAGTTCTCATTTGTGTAAGACACCAAGAAATAAGAGAAAACTAAATTCTCTAAATATTTCTCTCGTATTAAAGATCTCTCTCTTTGTCTTTCGCTCTCTTGTTTTTCATTAGTTTCATAACAAAACTTAATATATTTTTTCTGTGTTATTTTTCAATCCAGAAGTCTACGTATCTGTCTTTAGCATTGAATTAACTAATTAATTAATTAATTAATCGAAGGTTGCTTTGGTGTCCCCCAATGAGTTCTGACATTTATAGAAATATTGTTTTCTATATCATTTAATGCTATGACTTTATTTTAATTTGTTTGAGTTTTCAATATCACTCATGGTGGGACTTCAAAATTGTGTATGTGATCATGAGCTTACTTAGGTCAGACATGAATTGATTTTGTTCTCTGTCTGACACATATGACATATACACGTACATTAATGCTTTGTAAATGAACATGACAATTAATGTTTTTTCATTTATAGCATAGAATATTCTAGCATCTTCACCATTTAAATTACGGCCTTAGTTATTAATTAGTTTGTTGGAAAACCGGTTGACGATAGAACAGTACTTCTCATTTATCAATGTAAGATTAAATACTTTAGAAGAATGAATTACAAGCATTCGTACTTTTTGGAAGAAAATAGTACTCCTTTCCTCTATGAGAAGACAGATTAAGATTAATGGCAGTAGGGGAGGCCTTGTTTCATAGGGGTGCAATATGGTTCACTTCAACCCTTTTGTTGGGGCTTCAATTGAGGAGTAATCGCTTCATGGGGTGGTTCATTCATGTCACCGCAGAGATCCAGTACCAATCTCACGCGGGATGGTGTATGCATGTGCCCCACTACCCATGCCCCTAGCAATGGGAAGGGAGCAGCCCCTCGCAGGGGCCAAATGATAAGCCTTTGCATAGGTGCTTGCCTTGTGCAGATGGGGAGAGTCTCAGCCTGCATCCACAACATACCTCGCCGAACTTTTTTTTTTTTCTGTTGCATGTAAGTGATCTTGACCATTCACTATAAAAGGAATTTTAGTTGCGAAAATTATTTTCGCCGCAATAAATTGACCACAAAAAACTGTTTTTTTTGTAGCGATTATACATTATAAAAGAATGATCACATTGAAACTATATTTATTAGACTTAAATGTTTTTAAAAGAATTTCATTACTAGTCTTTAATATGTTTTCAATGTGGCGTACACGTGGATGGCCTAACAAAGGACACAGATCAAAACGTTACTGGCCGCTATTAATGTATCCTGGAGTACATCAAAAGTTACCGAGTTACGTACCTAAAAGTAGAGTAGTGGATGAAGTAAGAGCAAGGGGAAAAAATCAGATAAAGTGGGTAATAAAAATTATGAAGGGTCACCCTAATTCTCGCAAATAGGTAGGCTTTAGGATAAATATGTCAGTACAGAGATACAAAGTCAAAATGTAGATAGGGCTCCCCTAATTTCCCAGTTCAAGTTTCACAAGCAATCTTTGAAAATTCTCACCTTTAATAATATCCTGAAAGAAAAAATATGACGACGCAGACAAGGCCATTTGCAGGAACAAGACTGACCTCCACTGATCGATCTATTCTTTAAAAACTCTTGATATTCTCTTCATATATACCCACTACTGGCAAAAGACAAAAGCACTTACCAAAAATAAAACAAAAAAGGAGAAACAACAACGCATATGCAAGCTATAACTTAAGAACGAGACACTAACCAATTTTAGGAATAATTACTTTTGGGCCGGGATCATCTTTAAAGGTTGAAGATGAGTTGTTGACTGTGACAGCACGCAGCCATGCCACCACGTAATACCCACCACTAATTTCTTAATTTGCAGTACCAATTCTTGCTCTTTGTTCTTTTCATTATTCATGCATTTTATATATAGAAATCTAAATGCGTGAATATTGTCCCTTAATTTATACCTCTGAGCATCCTACTTTGAAGTGATTCTCAATTACTTAAATTGGGTGCCATATAATACGAGTAATGAAAAAATTAGAAGTTAGGTTCGTCATGAGCTTTGTACGTACGTAGCTTTACTTTGGACCTAATCGCCTAGTTTTATAAAGATGACAATGCCATTAATGAGTGTGTATTGTTTACTCCTTGAGACAAAGCAAAGATTTTATTGTGGCATATGATGATCTAGTGGGGGCGCTTATGTCGTTTAAAGAGAGAGTACACATTTGCAACAGTATTTACGTGGTCCCAGCTACGGTAAGCTTACGTCGAAGATGTATGCAGATTAAGCCAAGGCCAGGCCTTTTTCCTCTTTTCTTTTTTTCTCCGGAAAAATGCTCAAGCAAGTTGTATTGTTAAGGAAGAAATTAACAGTGAACAGAAATGGAGAAAAATCAAGTTACAACAGTAGGAAATTATGGTGAAGCGACTTGATATACAATGGTGACTTTAATTTATAAATATGTTGTTGATATGTAATGAAATAGACCTCGAAGATCAGTTAATACAATTTTTACAAAGTAATCGCCAATTGTCAATCAATAATGGCCACTGTTGTGACGCCCCCAAATTCCGCTTGGGATTGAACGGACATTTGAAGCGTCGAGACATGCAACACAAGGTTACCTGCCCCCGTTCATGACATATAAGATGCAATGTTCCTAACATGCATCTAGCATTCTGCAATATTCGCAGCGGATAATTTTTTTCTTTAGCAATACTATGCACCAAACTAAAAATATCTCAAATACTTGAAACATATTTCATACATAAAGGCATACTAAAAAGCCGTGATCACCACACTAGTCTAAAATGGTTGTGATCAAAAGAATACTTGAGATACAAATCTAAAAGTACAAGTATTAACCTAAGTTAAATACTATATCATCATCAACATCGTACCGTGGCCTAGTCGACCGTATTCAGTTGGTCAGATTCCAATTCTCCTTTGCGTCCTGTAACAAAATCTACCATTCGGGGGGAATGGTAGTTGAGACTATCACAGTGAGATTTGATTACAAATCTCAGTAAGTTAACATAAAACTCACACACAGGTTAAAAATGCATGCATGGCAGTAAAAGCATAAATGCATAATTATAGTCATACATAAACATAGTATAACTTGACATATAGCATGACTTAACCAGAACTTAAGCGTGAACTGAACTTGACTTAACATGGCATGAACTTAAGCTTAAAACATAACATGAACAAACAACATAACATGAACGTGAAACATAACATGGACTTGAAATATAGCATGAACGTAAACCTGCATAACATAAATAAGAACTTGAAAATAACATAAACTTGAACATAACATGTACGTGAGTATAACATAACATGGACTTGATCTAAAACTTGACTTATCATGTATTTGATCTGAAACTGACTTAACATAAACTTGGAATCTTATTCAATTGTCTTGATTAATAACGTGCGTTAATACGTACTCCACAGTTGTTGTGGCCCCACGTATTCAATTAACATAAAACATAATACGTACTCCACAGTTGTTGTGGCCCCACGTATTCTACATGTCACAATTGTTGTGTCTCATGTAGTGTATGCTCCACAGTTGTTGTGGCCCCATACTTCATGCTCCACAGTTGTTGTGGCCCCATGAATACACATAACATAAAATATAATACGTACTCCACAGTTGTTGTGGCCCCACGTATTCTACATGTCACAATTGCTGTGTCTCATGTAGTGTATGCTCCACAGTTGTTGTGGCCCCATACTTCATGTAACATAAAATATAATACGTACTCCACAGTTGTTGTGGCCCCACGCATTATAAGTAACATAAAATATAATACGTACTCCACAGTTGTTGTGGCCCCACGCATTATAAGTAACATAAAATATAATACGTACTCCACAGTTGTTGTGGCCCCACGCATTATAAGTAACATAAAATATAATACGTACTCCACAGTTGTTGTGGCCCCACGCATTATAAGTAACATAAAATATAATACGTACTCCACAGTTGTTGTGGCCCCACGCATTATAAGTAACATAAAATATAATACGTACTCCACAGTTGTTGTGGCCCCACGTATTATACGTAACATAAAATATAATACGTACTCCACAGTTGTTGTGGCCCCACGCATTATAAGTAACATAAAATATAATACGTACTCCACAGTTGTTGTGGCCCCACGCATTATAAGTAACATAAAATATAATACGTACTCCACAGTTGTTGTGGCCCCACGTATTATACGTAACATAAAATATAATACGTACTCCACAGTTGTTGTGGCCCCACGCATTATAAGTAACATAAAATATAATACGTACTCCACAGTTGTTGTGGCCCCACGCTATTATACGTAACATAAAATATAATACGTACTCCACAGTTGTTGTGGCCCCACGCATTATAAGTACATAAAATATAATACGTACTCCACAGTTGTTGTGGCCCCACGATTATACGTAACATAAAATATAATACGTACTCCACAGTTGTTGTGGCCCCACGCATTATAAGTACATAAAATATAATACGTACTCCACAGTTGTTGTGGCCCCACGTATTATACGTAACATAAAAAATCGTACTCCACAGTTGTTGTGGCCCCACGCATTATAAGTAACATAAAATATAATACGTACTCCACAGTTGTTGTGGCCCCACGTATTATACGTAACACAAATGTCTTATCTTTCTTAATGCATGAGATATTATTTAATATCATATACTTTTGTAACTGGCGTATACTTGTAAATGGCACAATATGATTTAATCATAAACATTTCAAGGCATACATGTATCAGATGACATACTTAACATGGCATAAACGATAACATACATACATAAATTGTAGTTCCCTTACCCATCACACATACACAATAAACTGATAGTAAGTTAGAGGCTAACTTACCTCGATCGTCGCGTTCTATGAGAATAGAGCGCGAAACACGAGGAACTGCACAACAGCTGGAAGAGGAACACTCAAGTCCTTAAGATTTTCACTTCTGAACTCAATTGTCATATTATGAGCACTTGCAACACCACGGCAACTTGAGGTTTCACTATACCCAGAAGAGATAATTTGACTTCAGAAAGCCTTTGCACTAAAACAAGTTCATTAAAATTATCAATAATAACCAAACAAACAATTCCTTTCTCAATCCATATACTCTTAGCCATAGTCAACCACAAGATGACACCAGTCACCCCGGACTATAATCCATAACACCACTGCTTCGGGACACTGTCATACAGTTTCCCAACACTACACCATATGTAACAGCCCGCTAAAATTATCAGTTTTGGATTATTTCCCGACAGCAATCACATCTCTCTTGTCTTTACCCTCATTGGAATCACGCGTATAGATTATCTTTTCCGTAAATCACGTAATTTGTTCTTCACCGACAGCTGTAAAATCATGAACAGTTCTATCCTAAGCGTTGTACCTCGATGGCGTTTTTCCGGATCTTATCCATCGAATTTCAAAGTATTAAATAAGCTTGTTTTTAAAGTAGCACAATTATAATAATTTAATGAGTTCTGAAAATATTATAATTGTGGATATTTATTTAGATTAAATATTTTAATTGTTTTAAGATATTAAGAGGTTTAATTTTACGTTGAAAATTCTTATTTAAATTTAAGTGTTTTATGCACTTTGATTAATTAACGGTACTTTATCATTTTTATATAATGATGAAGAAATATTATTTTATAAATTTTAGTTTATAAAATAATATTCTACCTTAATTCATCATAGTGTTTTATTTAAAGTGTTTTATTTAAAATAAGACATTTAAGCGTTTTTAATCAGTGTTTTAACTCACTGTTGGTTTATTTGAGGATCCCGAAATATAGA
>QGSO01000202.1:0-74586 GCA_011037825.1 Carya cathayensis
AGTGCAGAAGAATAAATAAAATAAGCTGGAACGAACTGAGAAATAAAGCTGGAAAAACAACAAAAGGTAAAATAAACTAAAACGAGAGAAAAAAAATAAACTTCTCAACCGAATGTAAATGGAAAGGAATTTAGAAACGTAAAGCAGGAGAATAATAAAATGAAGAGCAAGTCAAGATGTTGAACGGAAGAAAGAAATACAGCAGAAAGAAAGAAAGAAAAAAAACTCAAAGACTACTCTACTGCTGCACCGTCTACCCGAAGGAAAAAGAAAAAGTGATTCTTCTCTCCGTCCAGCTTTATCTTTTTATAAACGAAAAAAAAATGCTTCTTCTTCCGTGAGCTACGTTCCACGTTTGGGTGCACGTCCAGAGTTGCTTTTTTTTTCCTGCATGTGTGTGTGACTTTTCTGCATTGAGGTGCCGTGATTGTTGATTTCTTGCATTTGTGCTTGACTTTTCTGCTTTCTGCATGTGTGAGTGGCTGGCTGCAAAACCAACTTTGTGTGATGTCCTTCTACTTTCTGCATCCGTGAATGATGCTGTCCAAGTTTCTAATTCCTGCATGTGCTGAGCTGCATGTGCTGTGACTTTCTGCATAAACAATTCACCGAACTAATTAGCCTCCCGTATACGTCCAGACCAGCATGCCCCTTCTCTTTTCGTAAATTCTGAAAATCCAGGCGTGCTCTTTTTCTTCCGTCTGGAACGAAAACAAATAGCATGCATAAAGTAAAAGCTCTCTCCCCCTTGTTCTGCCAACCTCCGCCAACTAAAAGAAAAGAAATAAAATAAACATAAAAAAAAAATGGGAGTGTGAGAGAGAGTTCCACCCTTTCACGTAAAGTCTACCAAAAGTAAAGACAAGAAAAAGTAAAAAGTAACTTAAAGTCTACCAACACCTATCCAAATGAAGTCAAAAATAATAAATAATAAAAAAAATGAAATTCAGCCCCTTTAATAAATTCATCCCCTTTCTCTTCCGGGAACATTCGTGCTTTCTTAATTCTTTTTCTCCAGTGCGTGAATCAAGGCCGAGCGTGCTTCTGCCGTGATCCCAGGTGAGACTGTGTGTTCCAGTTGTGGCCATATTTGGCTGCATTGAAGTCTCTGTAAAGGGTAAGATTTATAAATTTACTTGAATGTTCTTCCACCCACAATATAATGCATTTATATTTAATTAAATGTAAAATATTATTTCACATGCCGAATAAAGTCAATTCAGATTATCTAATTAATACTCTTATTTTAAGATATAAAACTCATTTAACCCAAGATATTAAGAGTATTAATAAAACATAATTGACCATTTATCAGTGTTTAAAGCCTAAAAATTGAAAATGAATAAACGAGTTCCTCCACATGGGTCATGCATGAACAACATGAAAGTGTGAAAAGATCCTTACCACCACGTGCTATGCTTATACTTGAAACATGGAGGATGATTTATTGGTGATATATGAAAATGGTGAGGAGTATGGTGTTGTTTGGCCTGTGAGAAAATGTGAGAAATTGGAAACTTGATAGAAGAAAGGTGGTGGTCGAAATATTCTAAAGAAACAAGAAAAATTTTGGGCAAAAAATGACTCCCCCAATTTCGACTACCTCTATATATAGTGCCTCTCTATACTTTTTTACCAACCAATGCATGAAGGACAAGTGGCACTTTGCTGATGCATGCGGGACAAGCGACACCTAGTGATGCATGCGTGACAAGTGGCATGATTTTCTTGTCAAATTTCAAAATCCTAAAAGGCTCCTTAGGCATGTTCCTTCAGATGGTCCGGATTCAATGTATTTTTAGGGAAAAATTGTTATTTGATAAATCCTAACCCTAGGCTTGAGCTATATACACTTGTGCATGCTTGCCAGGTGGCATGTAGGAGGCAGGTGTGTGTTCCCCATGCTCTTTCCTTTTTTCCATGTATCTTTCCCTTTTTCTCATGTGTCTCTTCTTTTTTCTATGTGTTTTTTTCTCTTTCCCATACGTCTCTTCCTTTTTTCTATGTGTTTTTCCTTTTTCTATGTGTCTTTTCCTTTTTCCCATGCGCCTCTTCTTTTTTCCCATGTGTTTTTTTCTTTTCCTATGTGTCTTTTCCTTTTTCTCATGTGCCTCTTCCTTTTTTTAATGTATCTTTACCTTTTTTCATTAGTCTTTTCCTTTTTTGTATGTGTTTTTTCATTTTTTCATGTGTCTTTTCCTTTCATCTAAGTGTCTCTTCCTTTTTCTATGTGTCTTTTCCTTTTCCCATGCATATCCTTTACTCTTTCCTAAGCAAGAAGCTTATTCTTCCTATGCAGATTCCCTAGGTGGCTCTCCCACTTATACTTCTCAAAAAACTTAAACATGACATGTGGCAATGTGGTGGCCGTAACCCTAGAGGTGAAAAGGAAATTTTCATGCATTGTCTTTTTCACTCCCTTCTAGAACTTTTTTTCTACTAATGCATGAATGTCAAATGGTATAATGTCATAAAATAACTCTAGTGGATGTATGGCTTAGGGATTCAAAAATCTCTTGGTGTTCCAATGTAAATCCTTTATAATACCTCACATTTATCTTCCCATGCAAAATCTTGTTGGAATTCATCACTAAGGACAAGTGGTACGAGGTGGAGGTGCTTGGGAATGTGGGTAGTGTAATACCCGAATCTTACTACGTTTGTCTTTACGTCATTTTATTTTATTACTTAAATATTTTCTTGTAAAGATTTTTATTATTTTATTTATTTTATTTTAAGATGGGTGTGTTTTTATTTTATGTGAATTATTAAAATGAGTTGAGAGCATGATTTTAATACCCTTAATATATTTTCTCTTTAAGTCCTTAACTTTAAATTATTTATGAATTTGGCTCATTTAATTTACACCATTGGATTAAGGTAGGTGTAATACCCGAGTCTTACTACGTGAGTCTTTAGGTCATTTTATTTTAATCCTTATGTTAAATATTTTCGTGTAAAGATTTTAATTATTTTATTAATTCATTTATTTTATTTTAAGTTGGTTGTGTTTTTATTTTATGTGAATTATTAAAATGAGTTAAGAGCATATTTTTTTTATATCCTTAATAGATTTTCTTTTAAGTCATTTACTTTGAATTAATTATGGATTGGCCCACTAAATCTATACTATTGGATGGAGGTAGGTATAAGAATTATCTTCTTAAGCTTGATCCAGGACGTCCAACATCTACCTAATAAGGATAAGCTTTGACCAACTTTATTTCCTAATGAATCCCGTCGGTTAAAGGCCAAAAGTTTTGTAAGTTCTTTTCACTTCTTCAAGCCAATATCGACCATCACTTCCTCTCCTTCTTCCTTCATTTTCTAACTCAAGAGAAAAACCAAGGTTCCTTCCCATCCTTTAAACCGTGTGAGCTCCCAAAAGGAAGAAAGAAAATTATCTTTCCCATACCGTGTCCTATATTTCTTCCCTTACCACTTTGAGGTTGCTTATAGTTGAAATTTCCAAATTGTTTTCATCTTTCAAGAAGTGAAGAAAGTTGGGGTAAGAGGTTCCTAACTCATTTCTTAGTGTAGGTGATATATGGATTTTGAGATACATAAACCATTATATATATATATACGGTTTTGAGGTGTTGTTGAGGTGAACCGAACCATGTGTGAATTTGTCTCAGTTTTTGTTTTATTTTCATCTCTTTATGTTGTGGTTTGGTATGTATATAAGTGCATGTGTCTTGTTTTGCTAGCCGAGTGTATACAAGGCTGTTTGAGGATTGTGTTTCAGGTATACAAAAATATAAGGCTGTCTGAGTGGCTTCTTTCCATGTAGATATATGAAAGGCTATTATAGTGTTCTATTTTGTATATATATATATATATATACATGTTCTGTTTTAAGTCATGAAATATATAAGGAGCTGTTATAGTGTTCTGGTTTGTATATATATATACATGTTCTGTTTTAAGTGATTTAATATATATGGGGCTGTTTTAGTGTTCTGTTTATATATATATATATATATTGTTTAAGTGATTAAATGCATAGATGGAGCTATTTTAATGTTGTGTTTTCTTCCTTAAGAGGCTATAAGTATTAAGATTATTTTGGCTATACGTAATCTTATAAACTTGTTTAAAGGGGTTGTTGAATGATCTAACTATAAACTTTGAGGTTAAGGATTTGAATTACTTAATAGATTATTTTAGTTAATTCCTATGTTATGCCTTACTAAATAATATGTGTTAACTAAGTTAATTATCTTTTTATATTACTCTTGTAAGGATTTGTCGAGAGGGTAGTCATTTGAAGTAACGTTAAGGGTAGAAAACGACGTTAGGTTTATAATATTTTAGTTTATCGTTAAGTGGAGGTCTAAAGGATGTTGGATGAGTATTAACACACTTGTTATTTATTGGATTAGGATTTTCTGAAGTTAAAGGGATTGCAGTGGATCGAGGTAAGTAGCTATAACCATGCTCCCACGCCAAGTTCTCTTGTGAAAGAATATATCTCTATCTCTTCCAAACATTCTTTTAAATTAAAGAATAAAGGAACTTATATTATGTACAAGCCTTTCTTGATAGCCCCTGTTAAGTACCCTATCAATTATAATTGTTTGTATGTGTATATGGTAATACATGCACGTAGATTCTAAGTCATGGAATTTTCATACATGTTCCTTGAAATAATTAAGGTTCTATTTATATGTAAGCATGACATGAAATGTTAATTTCCAAAATAAATGCATATGCATTGAACTAAGAAAGATACTGAAAATGATTGATTTCAAAGAAAGAAAATAATGGAATGAAGGTTAACGTATGAAAATATGTAATGGCCATATGAAGGAAAATGGTACCAAAGAAATGAGCAGATTGCAATGTCGGGTAAGTAATACTGGTAGTGCACCCAGTGCTGCTCCCTGACAGGAAGGGGTTCCTAACATGTGGCCATGGGCGGAATCCAGGTCCTAAAATGACCACTAATCCCAACACACAGGGCGTAATAGTGTGCTGGCCAAAAGAAAGTAAAAAATTAAATTAAGTGTATGCATGAAGGTATGATATATACGTATGTATGAAAATAAGATATAAAGATCATGCATGAAAGTATGAAGTAAGTATATGCATAGTAGTAAGAAGTAAGTGTATGCATGAAATTATGAAGAGAGCGTATGGATGAAAATATGATTAGACTTTTAACTTATTTATGCACAGAAGTATTGTTAGAGTTAGTAATGGTTTATGGATGCATGTTTTCAAAAGAAATGCTAGATGTTATTAAATTTACAACATGGTGTGCTACTTACTGAATATTAGACTCACTTTGTGTTTATGTTTTTAAACGTCCAGGTACAGACGAATCCACTAAGGAGTTGGGTAGTGCTGAGGAGAGAGGTGCCGATGTTTAGTAGTCCCTGGGTAGTTTGGTTTCTTTTCCTTTCGGTGACGGCATATGTCTATTTGTTTTGAAAATGGACCCCACACACGGGGATGTTTTATTGAGTTAACTTTTGGACAAGATACCTTCGGGTATAATGTGTATATTATGGTGGGGTGATGGAAACCCCTACTGCTTTAAGTTAGTTTTCTTTTGTAGGGACTGTAGGGATTGAGTCTCTTTTTGTTTAAAGTAGTTACATTAAATGAATGGATGACGGACTCTAAGAGTACTTTATAAATGAATGTAAATATATGTTTATTAGGTGTTTCTTTTAGTTAGAAATCTAAAGTGCATGCGTGATGCATTCAAACCCGTCACGCATTATATATATATATAAAATACTAATAATAATATGGGCATTTATTTATAATAAAACTCATAGTTATAATCGGAAAAAGAACAAGTACGGGATCACGGTCTCGCTCTTGATAGGGTGGGGTTGTGACAGTAGGTGCAATAACTATCTCCTTATGCTTGATCTAAACCGTCCAAATCTCACCTAATCAAGATGAGCTTTAACCAAACCTTTTATTTCCTTAGGATTTCCGTAGGTTAGAAGCCAAGAGAATTGTAAGTTTCTTCTCACTTCCTCAAGCCGACGCCTACTACTAGTTTCTCTTCTTCTGCCTTTATCTTCCAATTCAAAAGAAAACTAAGATTTCTTTCCATCATTCAAGCCGTATGATTTCCATAAGAAAGAAAGAAATTTATTTACCCCAAACCATACCATATATCTCATTTCTATACCATTTTGAGTTGTTCATAGTTTGGGAATTTGAAGTTGCTTTTATCTTCCAACCAATACATGAAGGACAAGTGGCATGGCTAGTGCATGTGGGACAAGTGTCGCCTTTGCTAATGCATGTGGGACAAGTGGCATGGTTTTCTTGTCAAAATTCAAAATCCTAAAAGGCTCATTGGGCATATTCCTTCATATAGTCCGGATTCAATGTATTTTGAGGGCAAAATTATTATTTGATAAATCCTAACCCTAGGCTTGAGCTTTGTACACTTGTGCATGCTTGCCAGGTCGCATGTAGGAGGTGGGTGTGTGTTCCCCATGCTCTTTCCTTTTTTCCATGTGTCTTTTCCTTTTTCCCATGTGTCTCTTCCTTTTTCCATGTGTTTTTTTCTTTTTCCTTGTGTCCTTTCCTTTTTCCCATGTGTCTCTTCTTTTTTTCCATGTGTTTTTTCTTTTCCTATTTGTCTTTTCCTTTTTCTCATGTGCCTCTTCCTTTTTTAATGTATCTTTACCTTTTTAGATTTGTCTTTTTCTTTTTTCTACGTGTTTCTTTCTTTTTCCATGTGTCTTTTCTTTTCTCTTAAGTGTCTCTTCCTTTTTCTATGTGTCTTTTCCTTTTCCCATGCATATCCTTTACTGTTACCTAAGCATGAAGCTTCTTCTTCCTATGAATGTTCCTTATGTGACTCTCTCATTTATACTTCTCAAAAAATTCAAACATGACATGTGGCAATGTGGTGGCTGAAACCCTAGGGGTAGAAGGAAAATTATTGTGCATTGTCTCTTCTACTCCCTTCTAGAACTTTTCTTCTACTAATGCATGAATGACAAATGGTATAATGTCAGAAAATAACTTGAGTGGTCGTGTGGCCTAGGGATCCAAAAGTCTCTTAATGTTCCAATGTAAATCTTTTATAACACCTCACATTTATCTTCCACATGCAAAATCTTGTTGGAAGTCCTCACTAAGGACAAGTGGTACGAGGTGGAGGTTCTTGGGAAGGTGGGTAGTGTAATACTCGAATCTTACTACGTGAGTTTTTACGTCATTTTATTTTATTCGTTAAGTTAAATATTTTCATGTAAATATTTTTATTATTTTATTTATTTTATTTTATTTTATTTTAAGATGAGTGTGTTTTTATTTTATGTGAATTATTAAAATGAGTTGAGAGCATGATTTTAATACCCTTAATATATTTTCTCTTAAGTTCTTAACTTTAAATTATTTATGAATTTGGCCCATTGAATTTACACCATTGGATTGAGATAGGTGCAATAACTATCTCCTTATGCTTGATTTAAACCTTCCAATTCTCACTTAATCAAGATGAGCTTTAACCAAACCTTTATTTCCTTAGGATTTCCATCGGTTAGAAGCCAAGAGAATTGTAAGTTTCTTCTCACGTCCTCAAGCCGACGCCTACTACTAGTTTCTCTTCTTCTTCCTTCATCTTCCAATTTAAGAGAAAATTAAGATTTCTTTCCATCATTCAAGCCGTGTGATTTCCAAAAGGAAGAAAGAAATTTATTTTCCCCAAACCATATTATATATCTCGTTTCCATACCATTTTGAGTTGTTCATAGTTTGGGAATTTCAAGTTGCTTTTATCTTCCAAGAAGTGAAGAAGTTTGGGGTAAGAGGTTCTTAACTCATTTCTTAATATGGGTAATATATGGGTTTTGAAATACATGAATTATCTTATATATATGTATTTGGTTTTGAGGTATTGTTAAGACTAATCGAACCATGTGTGGTTTTTGTTTTCAATCTTCTTTTTTTTTTCATCTCTTTATGTTGTGATTTGGTATATATATGTGTACATGTTCTGTTTTGCTTAGCCGAGTGTATATAAGGTTGTTTTGAGGTTGTGTTACTTGTATATACATATGTAAGGCTGTTTTAGGGTTGTGTTACGTGTATATACATATGTAAGGTTGTTTTGAGGTTGTGTTTCGTGGAAATACATATGAAAGGCTGTTTTGAGGTTGTGTTTCGTATATACATATATATGGGGCTGTTTTGATGTTGTGTTATATATATATATATATATATATATATATGCCTTGTTTTGAGTGACCAATTATGTATGGGCTGTATTTTGTAGTGACTTTCATATATATGTATTTATGGACTGTTTTGAGTAACCAAATATATAAGGAGATTGTGTTGGTATTGTGCTTTTATGTATATTTGAAATAAAAGAGGGTTTTAACAAATGAACTAATTTAAAATCCTAAATAATTCTTGGAATAAATTTGGTATGAGTATTTGTGTAGAGAGTTTATTTTGAAAGTGATGTTATGTTTTCTTCCTTAGTAGGCTAGAAGTGTTAGATTATTTTGGCTATATGTAATCATATAAACTTTTTTTAAAAATGGGTGTTAAATGATTTAATTATAAACTTTGATGTTAAGGATTTAAATTACTTAATGGGCTATTCTAGTTATTTTCTATGTTATGCTTAATTAAATAATATGTGTTAACTAGGTTATTTATTTTCTTATGTTATTATTGTAAAGGTTAGACGAGTGGTTAGTTAATTAAGATAACCTTAAGGGTAGAAAGGAAGTTAAATTTTAATATCGTGGCTTTCTCTTTTAAATGGATGGCTAAAGAAATATTGTATAAGTATTAATACGCTTATGTTATTTATTGGAATAGGACTTATATTGACGATTGGAAGTATAGAAGAGCATAGAGGTAAGTAGCTATGACCATGCTTCTTACACACAAAGTTCTCTTATGGAAGAATGACTCTCTCTCTTCAAATGTTATTGTAAAGAAATTGTAAATGTATATACTATGTACAAGCCCTTCTTGGTAGCCCATGTTAAGCACCCTATCGACTATAATTGTTTGTATGTGTATAAGGTAATGCATACACGTAGATGCTAAGTCATGAGATTTTCATACATGCTCTCTCAAAGTATTAATGCCCTACTTATATGTAAGCATGACATGAAATGTTCTTTTTTAGAAATAAATGCATATTCATCGAACTAAGAAAAGATAATGAAAATATGAAAGAAATAAAAGGAAAGTTAAGGTATGAAAATGCGTAACTGCATGAAAGATGATGTTTAAGCTCATTCTTTTAAATGACATTTTTCCATGAATGAACTGTTAAATGAAAAGGACTGAAAAGTAAAGGACTGAATGGAAGAAAGAAATAATTGAAAGGAAATGAATGTTTTAATGTATGAAACTATGTAATGACCATGACTGATAAATGAATGATGGTACCAAAAGACCGGGCAGATTGCAATGCTGGGTAAGTAGTATTGGCGGTGCACCCAATGCTGCACCCTGACGGAATGGATTCCTAATCCGCAGCCACGGGCGGAATCAGGTCCAAAATACTGCTAATCCTAACACACAAGGCTTAACAGTGTGTACCGGCCAAATGAAAGTGAAAGATGAAAGTAAAGGTATACATGCAAGTATGATTTAAACGTATGCATGAAAGTATGAAGTAAGTGTGTGCATGAAAGTCTAACTAAACTCTTAACTATTTATGCATGAAAATATTGTTTAAATGTTTATGCATGAAAGTACTGTTTAAATGTTATGCATGAAAGTATTGTTTAAATATTTATGTATGCATGTTTTCAAAAGAAAAAGAATAGATGATTAGTACGTTAACGGCATGGTATAATGCTTATTGAGTATTAGACTCACTTTGTATTTATGTTTTAAACGTCCAGGTAATGACGAAAAGACAAGGGAGCAGGACATTACTGCGGAGGAAGAGGCAGAAGTTTAGTGTCTTCTCTGTTGGTTCAACCTTACATGAATGATGGGTTATGTTTAAGGATGTTATGTTTTTATGTTGGGATGAGTCCCTTGTCAGGATATTTTGTCGAGTTTGACTTTAAACCATGTATCTTTTGGTATGGTGTAACCGTTATGGTGGGGCAATGATAACCTTTATACATTGACTTAGTGTCTTCTTATATATATGGTAGAGATGGAGTCCCTTCCTAAATAGAACAGTTATGTTTTTATGAACGTATGATGGACTTTAAAAGCCTCTTATGAATGAATGCTTGAATAGAATGTCTATCAGGTGTTCCCTTTATTAAATTAGAAATTTAGAGTACACGTGTGTCATGTTCATGTTTATCACATATTACTAAAAAAAGAATGAGAAGTGAGAGAAAGAAAAGAAAGAAAGAAGGACATGTATGTACATAACGATTCCACCCTTCTCGGGGCAGGGTTGTTACAGGTAGTGTGCACAACTCTTTGGAACTCACAAAAATCTTGTTGGTGCTTGTGTAGTCCATTGGGGTTACCAAAACCATTTCCTCTCATTTTTCTCATCCATTGTTACATCTAGGTTCAATGTATTTAGATGTGAGGTGTGCATGTGAGACATGTGGCTAGGGGTGTAAAAAAACCGGTGAACCGTTAAATCAGACTGGATCGGACCAAACCGGTGAGATCGGTCTGGTTCCGAGTTTGGTTTGGTTCTGTACCGATTTTATTTTTCTTAAAACTGGTCAAAATCTGTCTGGTTCCCATTTTTCTTTTTTTAAAACTAAACCGGACCAGTTTATATATACATTTTAATTTTTTCTATTGTATATAATTTTTATATATAATATATAATTATATATAAAATAGTTTTGTATTATATGATAAATTACTAATTAATATAATATTAAATTTTAAAATCTTATATCATTTTGTTTATTATATTAATAGTTATACTAATACTATATCACTATATATTATAATATACTATAATATATCACTATATTACATATTATAATATATCACTATAGTCTATAATACAATTATAATATATATTATAATATACTACCATATATTATCACTATAGTATTATATACTATAAATTATATAAAATAGTACATTAAAACTAAAAAATCGGACCGAACTGGATAGAAAACCGATAAAAACGGGGTTTAGGAGGATAATTGGTGTGTAATCAGTTTTGAAAAATGTAAAACCCATACATACCGGTTCGGTCCTAAATTTTATCTAAAACCCGACCGGACTGGTTACACTCTTACATGTGGCATGTGGGTGGGTGAAATGGGCATGTGCCCTAGGTGTGCGAACCCTACATCCTTTTCATCTCATTCGCTTCTTCTAAAGCCTTCAAGCATATTTGCCAAGTGGCATCAATGTGCTAACCAAGGTGCTTCTTCCCTAAGTTCCTAATACATGGTTGACAAGTGGCAAATGATGGTGATGCTTGGAATAGTGGTGGCTGAAATTATAAGGGTAGATTAGTCCTTCGTGCAAAAGTCTTTCATATTTTCTACTAAAAGCTCATTGTGTATTGTATGGTTAACACATGGCAAGATTTGAAGATATCTTGAGTGTATGCCAAATTTCTGAAATCCCCTTGTGTCCCTTCGGTTTCCCAATGCAAATCGCTTGGAAAAATCCTCTTTTGTCTTCCCTAAGCTCCATTTCCAAGAGCATCTACCTTGAAACTTGAATTTTAGCCAAAAGCTGAGCTGTAGGTTTGCAAGCCATCCCTCGGCTTCCCTACACTTATCTATTCCCCCCTTAGTCCACTGTCATGACTAGATACATAGTGCCTCACGTGTATGACACATGGCACTAGTAGCAAGGGTTTGGTCATTGGGTTTAGGTTCCCTTATAGGGGTCGAAATCTCCTATGAGCCTTGTGAGCCTTTCTTGTGGGCTTCCATGCCTAATGCTCCCATATCCAAAAATATAAAAATATCTTTAGCCATCTTCTATCACCTTCCATGTCCCAATAACTATATATAAATTGCTAATAAAAATACGAATGAAGACTTGGCAAAGTTCGGGATATCATAATAGGTTTTAAAAGATGAAAGCCACTTGTCTTTTCAAACCTAGTTGGCACAATCTCGCAACCTCCATATGAATCTATTATCCATCAAATTAATAGCATTCCAAAATTTTTTGCGTGGGAATTTAAGAAAGTTACAATAATGAAATAAGATGAAACTGTTTCTATTTCTAAACTAAGCCTTAGTAGAAATTCCTTGTCATAGAACTTATTTTTCCTTTTGCCTTTGACTTACCTATTTTCCACCAACTCATCCATGCTGTTTTGAGTCATCTTCTACAATGTAGCCATAAATTTATATTTGATGGGGCAAACTCGAGTTATTATAAATTTTTTTAATATATGATTTATTTATTTTATATATTATTATACAAAAAGGAACAAAAAAACATAATAAGAGACAGTAAAAAATACCAACATGTTTATTAAGCTGAATATATATGTTTAAGGCACATTTTGATTGTAATATATTTCAAATTATAAACTATAATTTTCTCAGTATTTTTTATTTAAAATTATGTTAATGAAAAGAGTAGGAAAAATGGTTGAAGGGAATAAGACATGCATAATAGAGAAAATTCATATTAATTGTTGCTTTTAGAAAAATACATCTTCTGGTTTTTAGAAACTTTTTAGTGTCACATTTTTCTGCTTGAAAGATCCAGACTTTATTAAAAATTTAGGTTAATTTGTAGTTTAATTAGTAAAAAATTTCTATATCTTTTTTAATTTAATTTTTCAAAAGAAGGTTTTTCAAACTTATTAGAATTAGGAGGTTATTTTGAACTCTTTAAAGACTAAAGGATTTTTTTGACATTTTTTTTTAAGATAGGGGAAGGATTTTTGGGTTTTAGTAAAATTTTGAGGGGGCAACGGTTATTTCTAAATTATAGAGAAGAATTTGCTTAAAATAATTTTAGGGATAGAAGTGGATTTTTAGGGGCTTTTCTTGATGAGAGTGACAATAGGTCCGCTTGTCGTATAGTACTTTAGAGGGAGCGATACAGTTAACAAGCACCAATTAAGTTTAAGTTATAGACCTGATGCAAGCCATGATCATCTGAATTCACCTCTTCATAGCCCATCTTTCTCATCAACCCCTTTATAAAAGCATTTTCTAATCATAAGCTTTATTCATACCAAGTTTTAAGTCCATATAACTCTCTTTTATTTTCATTATAGTATGTATCAAGTTGAGTACATGTTTGGCGTAAATGATAGATACTAGGCATTATGCGTATCGTCAACATGTTAAGTATCCCGCTTGGAGAGTACGTTCGCAAGAATGAAACTCAAAAAAATTGATTAGGACCTGCACAATTGGTGGAGCATGTGATTTCATGTGATTTAATTCGACGCAGAGCGAAGAACTGTACCAGGACTTGACATGCTGCGAATCCTCTTGAAAGAGAGGGGTGCCTTCGGCATAAGCTAGCAAAACATTGCCAATGATACCCCTGTCTACAGTAAAAGCACTATGATTTTGCGAGATTATTTTGAGACAAATCTTCAATCGATTTGCTAATTCCTTGAAAATGATTTTGTTCATAACATTGCATACAGTTTTTATAGGCTGTAACTTGAAACCTTGATGAAAGAAAGATTAAAAATTTAAAATCACAAGCAAATACTCAGGAAAGCCATTTCATGAATAAGGAGCCACATATATAAATAGTACCCTTCCAGTTCAATCAACGTTGACCATGAATTAGATCCAGTGGAGTAACAAAAGTACGTATATTACAGACACTTCAGTCATGGTCAGTGGTCACCAAATTCCTAACCCAAAAGAATAATTCCATCTTCCATCTTAGATCAGATCCCCTTATGTTATCTACAACCAAGTTTGAAAAATTTTCAGTCATGATCACCAATTTCCTAACCCAACTAACAGAATCAAAGAATACGCTATCCTGAAGAAATTACAAATCTGTGACGGCTGTAAGTGTGAAGATAGAGACAGCACGGCCCCCATATACATTGCTTCGCAGGAGACGTGAGTAATGAATACATACTTCAAATAGTCATCTGCATCAAATTTCAATATCTACTCGGGTTTTGATCGGTTTAAGTTTGATCCCAAGACTCTCTGGAGAGAAAAGCTCTGGTGCTATGCATGAATGGCAAGAAGGGCTAGTTGGGTTAGAGCCATTACTTGATGAGGAGGCAAAATGTTGTTGTCTGTAGTAACCGAACCCCATCAAGAAGAATTCAATAGGAATTAGCATAGCATCTGGATGCTCTTCCGTCACCAGTGAGCCACAAGCTTGAACCTATAATGCACAAGAATAGAACTGATAACTCAGTACACCTGACTGAAAGTAAAAGTAGAATAATAATGTGCCATACACACACGGGGGTCCTCTAGTAATAAGTACAACATTATTCAAAAGCAAGAATCTGAATCATATATATAAAAATAAACACGAGTTCTTAAAACTACCAATTCTAAAATGCCAGCCTTTTTTCTTGGCTTGCTGATCCACAATCAGAGGCCACAAAATCATAAAGTTGCAGATAATCAACAATGATTTATGATTTGATAAGAATTTACACTTGAATGACCCAGTTGATCATCTCATAGCAGCAGAAAACTGTGCTAGATGCCAATGTGTAATTCTTTTTTCCTTTTTCTTTCTTCTTCCATGCGGCTATTATCCTTCTCATGTTAGACTGTAAAAGCATGTTTAATCATCTTTTTCAGAGCTAATTATCTCATTACCACAATTGAAAGCTGAATGAGGAAAATATATGGAGGAAGAGGAAACTGGTGTGAAAAGCCTGCTACCTCAACAAGAGCACAGCTTTTTCTTCCCATTCTGGCACTCATATACACAGATTCTGCGTGGAATTCACTACTTTCTCCTACAAAAATAAGTGTCTTGCACTGCAACTTCTTCAAGCCCTCTGTAAGGTCATGCCTCCTGCAGATAGACCATCTGATCAATATACCCAGGTGTTGTTGACACAATATGTAATTTGTTGAATTTGTAAAGGCAGCAACAAGAAGCCAGCATGATTAAAACTCAATTTGGCTTTGTTTTTATTTTTATTTTTTCAGTTTGCCTTACTGATCTACAGAACCATACCATCTCCATCCCATGGACATAAGCTACCTTGTTTACTATGCAGTTTATTTCGAGACAGATACCAATTTCGGGTAAATTTTGCAATGTGAAATGCATAAGTACCAGCTATGTGGCTTCTCATTTCAACTGCAAACATTTTTTTTTTTTTTTGATAAGTTCGTTTCAACTGTAAACATATAATGTCAAGTTCAAATGGGCACCACATGAAGAGATGTCAACTATAATAACAGGTTGAAGCCTTCATCGTGGGGGCAGTTCAAATTACACGGAACCAGAAGCTGGCAAAATAAAATGCGTATGGAATGGACAAGACTTACGCATTAATTGCTTGAAGGTACCGCATGACATTCAAACTCTGCCTTTCATCCAGTACCTAAGCACATCACAGAAAAAAATAAAAAAGTGGTTCAAGTAAGGTAGAGTTATCACTTTGTTCATTTTATTATCTAAATCAAATACATTGGCAAAAAATTATTGAAACTGAGATTTCCCTACCCTTCTGAAAGTGTGAATTATGTCTGACTCTGCACCATGCATGCCACATCTAAGTTCCTACAAGAAATATATGAAAATTAAAACATATCTTAAGAGCAGAGTGCCTGAAATATGAGGTGATTTCGCGTACCTTACTAAAGTAACGCTGGAGGAGGCATTCCTTCAGTACACCACACATGCCATAGAAGTATAACAAATTCAACAACACCTGCAAAAGTGGAATTCATGCAATCATATACAAAAATATCGCAAGCATTGATTCTCTAGTTTTACTTCTCAAAGAGGAAAAAAAAAAAAACAAAAAAGTAGTTTAAAAAAAAGGCTGTATTGCAGGTCAAATCTTGATCTTTCTTGTGTAATGCTTAAGAATTCTGTTATCCTACTTCCCCAGACAGAAACCCCACAAGAAGGGTTCAGTGCTAGGGAGTGTTCAGACTGAACAGTGAGTGCGGCCCATTGAAGGTATCAAATAGCACAGTTACACACAAAAGACCCCCTCCTGCCCTTTTGCAGCGTCAGGTTACCAAATTACCCACTAGGACTGTACAAAAGTTCATTGGTACTCATCTCAGCCTCCACTCTGGACACTGATATCTAATGGTGCCTTCATTACATCAATTGCACATATTCCAATTAGCTATGTACCATGACTGCTGCCACATAATATTTTTTCACATTCACAAGCACATTTGACAGAGTCCTGGTGATTAGAACCTTATTGTAGAGCCACTCAGTCCATGATGGTGCTTTACAGATAGGGGACACCAGAATCAACCCAAGCACCCGCTCTGTATATTTCATCTGCAATATGGTAACCAAAAACAAAACAAAAAATAAGCACATGACTTACAGAATAAGAACATCATGACAAATACAGTGCAGCTGCGTTTGGCCAACTTACTGCAAAGACGGTAAGGATATAAGCTCCAGCTGTTACACCCAAGCACAGAACCTTTTTCAGCCTGAAGTGGAAAAAATCAATAATTGCTTAAAAATCTACAAGTGAGAATGGGCAAAGAGATATCTAGCTTAAAATAGCTGGATTAAATTGTATTATAGGGTGACGTTCAAACCCCATTGCAGGACCTAATGCAAAGCAAATATGCATGTACCTTTACTTCAGCAAATAACAAAAACTACATTAAACATGAAAACCCTAAACCTTGATTAATAAATGTTGTAGTAAATTCTTAATCAGGAAACACCAAACAAGGCTGGATTGCAATTAATGTTCATATACTAGTTCTTCATTTCTACACGAACTAAAGAACCTAATACTGTAATAAATGAGACGAGAAAAAGTGGCAACAAAATATAGGATGTTACTGGGGCTGTATCAGGCCATAACATTCAATGATTAATAATGCAACATGTATCAGAAAAAATATTCTCAAAACTATGGCTTCGCAAACCAAGCATCAATCTCATTAACCAATTAACCTTCCTAAGCCTTCAGCATTGCATGTAGCAGCATCTATCGTCAAAATGCAGCATTAGGTACCTACCCTAAAATTTCTAACTTATACACAGATCAAGCCAAGAGGAAGTTGTGGTAGCCAGGGTGTCTAGCATAAATTGCAAACCTTGAGACAAATAACTACTGGGCTTGAAGTTAACCAGTTAATTGGAGCCAAGGCAATTAATGTTGCAAGGAACAGGGGAGTGCATTAATTTTTGTTTACCATGCAACATAATTGAGAAAAAGGGAGCAAAACGAAAGGGCATAAGACGTAATGGAGATAACCGCTTTAGCTACGTTGTGGAATCACTTCTTTGAACTATGTTGGGATTTTGAAAAACTATAACCCTCCAAGCTAATGTGGCAAATGCTGCCCTTGAAATGTTGAATGTATATATGCATCACTTTTGGGTCATCTCTTCATTGCAACAAGCATCAATCTCATTGGAAGCATCCTGGCCCCCTCCCCAACAAATCTAGCAACATACCCTAATAAATCTAGCAACATACCCTGCCTTCCAGCAGACCATGTTGGTAGCCTGGTATAAGGTCTAAATCCCATGGGCTTAGACAACTAAAGTGTTATTAAAACATCATTAAGTCAGGAAGAAGGGAGAAGAAAGAATAAGCAGTATTTTTCTTTTCGATAATGAAGTCAGTTTTATTAAGAGCACAGAAAGAAGCAACCCAAGTAGGAGAAGAAGAAACAGTAAGCAAAATATTCACGACAAAGAGCATACCAAAACTGTCTAAAATGACAGTATTAATGCAAATATTAAATATACAACAAAAAATTCTAATTGAATAGCTGTTGAGCAAATAAAATCAGCAAAAGACAAACTGAATTATAGCCAGAATGGAATAATAGTGTGATCTGCTACACTCATTTCAAAGCTTCACGTTTGTTCTTATTCAGAATAAGAATGAAATGAGAATATAATGAGATATCATCATTTGATGAATGAAATCAAATGTAACATCACGTTTTTCAAAGTGTTTCATTAGAATAAAAAAATGAAGAAAAACAAGCATATGTTTTACTAAATCAATTAGCCAGTGTGTAATTGAAAAAGTAAACATCCAAGTAAATCTGATTATTTTAAAACACTACAATATCCTCTTTTTAATCTATCACATTTCAAGCTAGGAGATTCCAAGTAAGATTTTCTCATAAAACATGCAAGTAAATCTGATGATTTTGAAAACAGTAAACAACTATTCAACAAAACAATTGGAAAAATTCAAAACTCCCCTAGCTTCAATATATTATCATGAAAACGTAGTTTTAAATTTTAGGCCATCAGTGCAATCTGGTATAGCTATAAATTCATTCAACATTTTACCCTGCTAAACTGAGCTGCCGGCCCTTTTCTTATATTCCAGCTACCTTATTATGAAAATATCTAGATTCCTAAGTAGGCCATGTCGAAACTGAAAAACCAAAGGCACTTCCTTATTCATTCACTAGAGTTCTTTCTTTTTAAGGAAAGGGGTGTTAGAGTAAGACCCACACTTCCAGTTGTCCTGTTAAAACAAGAAGGTTAATAAGATTGGAAACTCATCAACTTCATCAAGATAACACATTTTTTAATGGTACTGACGTCTTCTCCAACATTTACCACAATAACTCTTTATTTGGAACTCCATAATATCCCGACATATTTTTGGATAAGAATGGAAAATAAAAAATTAGGATTCATAAGAGGAAAATTATCATGTCACACACCGAAACAAATTGAAGTCAAGGGGCCCAAAGATTGAACAAAAATAACTAAACAACAAACCCTATAAGGAAAAGAAGTTGAGTGATAGAAAAAAAATTGCAATTCAATGTAATGAAGATTCATTTCCTGAAATCATTAAGTATTCAATATGATGAGTATTAGAGCCCCCATCATTCCCTTAAACAAAATCAAAATCATTCCCCCCATTCCTGCTGATATAAAGTAAAATAGCAAAACAATAGTTAAAATTAGTAAAAGAGAACAACATTAACATACCCAAAGAAATCAAGCACTTCAGCTACCTGGTCTGCAAGGTCATCCACGCTAGGCAATGGAGCATCTGAAGAAATGACATCAGCTCCTACCTGCAACAACTCTTAAACAAATGGAAGACAGAAACGACATTAACATCAACAAAATAACGAATTTTCAGTGCCACACTTATGTCCAAATAAATGCATGGCTGATACTGACCTCATGGCCTGGGGCATCAATGTGGTAAATGCAGAAGTTATGAAGCAGCAAAGAAGTTGCATCTGGGCAGAAGAAGAGGCCTTGGAAACAAGACATGTCTGTAAAAGCCCAGAAAACAAGTAAACGCCTAGAAACTGAAAAAATATTTTCAGTTGTAGAAAATTTGGTTTGAGCAAAAACGTAGTTAAAAACCCCTGAAAGCAAATAACACTACCCAGTCATCGAAAACTAGAATTTTTGCATGAAATTTGAAGTGAAATACAAAGATCCATTACAGACAACTTCAGGATGGATTAATAAAGCACAGACTGCACAGATTCTCAGTGAATCAAAGCTTCATTCATCCTGAACATATTTTGAATAGACATGCAAGAACCCATCAAAACTATATGCCAAGAAATCCACGAAAATTAGCATTAACCCTGAGTGAAATAAATGAAGCGTACAATTGAGGGCAACATCTGGGTATGTTATCAAAGCAGGCTTTTCTTGGTCCCCGCATATAAACACAGAGACGGAACCTTTGCTTGTCTTCACCATGCACTCCTGCAAAATCACATTAAGCAAAAAACAGGGAAAAAAGGGATAAATAAACAAATATATAAACTCACAGCAATTAGAATAAGAAAGAGAGCGTAATAGAAGTCGCAATAAAGTACTCTGCATTGAAGAAAAGAAAAGGAGATGAAAAAAAAAATCAGACATTCTTGGTGGCTATGGTCGCTTACCTTCCCTCCAAAAGATACGATATCAATGTCAACGGAAACCGAGTCACTTGACTCGCCCATGATTCACAACCTCACACCCACAGCAAACAACCAATAGAGAGAATCAAACCAACTCACTGCGTCAGAGTTTTCGAATAGCAAAATGTAAAAAACAGAACTTTCTCCCGCAACTGCTGCTAGTTCTAACTTTCTTCTCCGTGGCTTTTCCTTTTAACATTCTCAAGTTTGAAGGTTTGACGAAATTACATAAACACCCTAAACCTAATACCGGTACCACGACAGCTGAGGTTACTTCGGCTGGGCATAATGACGATTCCATCCTGCGATCAACGATTTGACTCCGTTGTCGTTTAGCCGGTTTTGTGTCGCAGAAGTTACCGTTGGAGTGGCTCAAGCGTCAACTTTCTTAGTCCGTACTTATAGGGGCAGGCCCCATGAAAATGACTCCGTGAAGGGGTTGAAGCGTCGTCGTTTCTGGTGGTAATAGGGAGTAGGAAAGGGTATGGTAGATTTGTAATAAAATTCTGTAGAATGAGCTTTCTAGTAAATCCAACAGAGGCATCATACAGCTGTATGACACCTGGAAGCACCTAAAAGGAATACTCCAGAGTAAAGTCTATCACAATGCGCCAGCTCATCACTAGCCAGGCCAATATTTATGCCCATTATTTATTTATTTTTATGACCTTTCAGTCTTGGGAAGATGTAAAATCAGGTAAAGATTCTCAGTATCATATATTTTTGATAGAATATTAATAGTAAATTAATATTATTTATTATTAGAAATATTATATTTAAGACTTTTCATCAAATTAATCACTAGTTTTAGCCTAATTTTGGTGGAAATTAAAATCTTTGGATGAGTAATAGATAAATCTCTTTTCCTTATTTAAAAGTCTAATTTGAAATTTGGACCCAAATCAAATCTTTTTTTTTTAAAGCCCATTGTTATATTTAGAATTACAAAAAATTAAGTTAAAAAATAAATCTAATTGGAGTTTGCTAAAGTTTAGAAATAAATATTCGACATATATCTATATATAATTGAATAATTCTACTTATCATCGGTTCATACTAAACACTATACTTATTTTATTTTATTTTTTTATTTTTCCTATAATAAGTTGATGGTGTATAGATGATAAATAGAACAACTCAATTAGTTTAATAAAAATAAAAAAATAAAAATAATAAAAAATAATTTACAAATATATAAAGTATGTGATGTGAGATGATAAATAGCATTCCTAACTTGCAAGTCTGATATGTCAAACACGTCATTTGTCGTGGGACTCCTTTCAATTATAAAAAATAAAAAAATAATTAAACTATGTTTATTAGTTGATGTGATTTTGATGAGAAATTATATTTGTAGTTGTGAAGTGCGTAAGTATCGTACAATTACTTTGAAAAAGTAAGTAAATACGGGATCTACATAAAAAAAAATTGTAATAGTAGATTCTACTATTTTTCAGAATGAGTACGTAGTGTTTATACATTCTATAACTGTATGTAACATTACTCGATTATGAAATATTTCTATATCCTGCACATTACTAATATATTTTTCTCTGTCAAAACATAGACAAGGTTGAATTATCCAAAAACAAGGCAAGAAAGAGTGATGTTACATTAATCCATAGCTATGAGAGTACAAGGGTGAGAAATGAAGAAAAAAGAAAATGAAAAAGAAAAAGAAAGAGTGAGAGATGGCAATAAAATGTAATTTTACAAAGATGCAAAAACTTTGCAAAACAAACTTATATTTCAATGGTGTAATGAAGTATTTCACAATTCATTTTCTATGAAGTAACCTTTTTATGTACTGTTTAAAAGTGTAATCGATCCGATCGGTCTAAGAGAAATTTTTTAGATTAGACTAAAAATTTTGGTCCACCCATTTTCCATCCCAAGACCGAACCGATTACACATATAGATCAGGTCAAACCGTTATCTATCGGTTTGGGTCAGTGCAAAATGGGCCAACATATAAAAAAGCCCAAAACTACATTCTAATGTTTATTTCGGCCCAATATTTTTCTTCCATTTTATTTTCTTTGCTAGTAAATTAAATGATAAAAACGATATAAAATAATTAAAATAAATAAATATATATGTATTTTGGTTGTTCCTAAAAAATAAAATCATAACTCGAGACTAGACCGTAAACTAAACTTTTGCAAACTAATATATCGAGACTGGACCATTAGTGTTATAAGTCTGGTTCCAAACGACCAGAACTCTTTCATCTGATCTGTTTCCCAATCCAGACCGATTAACTTATACCCCTAGTATTATTAGTTGACAATATTCAAGATCCTTTTTTATAATATTATTAAATCAATAAAAGGTTACCATTTATTATACCAAAAAGAAGAAAACACTGTAAACTTACAAGAGAAAGAACTAGAGATAAGTGGGGGAAACAAAGACATTATTAATATGAAAAATTCTATTCATCATCCTCACACAACACACACCACACTTTTTTTTTCCTTATCTTATCAAATATATTGTATACGGATGATGAGTAAAATAATTCAATTAGTTTAGAAAGAACAAAACTAAAAAATTTATTAAAAAAAAGTGTGGTGTTTGGTGTATGAGGATGATGAGTAGCAAAGCTCAATTAATATAGGGATCAAGCTTCAAAGTTTATTCATATATATTAGTGCTTATTGCCTGAGGGATAAATAAATGAGATAGATCTTACCATATTTATTGAGTATTTAATATTATCCAAAAAATTTAAACAAGTAACAATAAATTATATAAAACTGATTTTCTGTCTATCTCTCTCCCTTTAGAGCATAAAATTATGGAATAAATTACAAGGTTTCTAATTATTATTTATTTGAATTGAACTATCAAGTTTAGATAAGAGACATTGCATTGATGTATATAGGGTTTGCATGCTTCTTCCTCAAAAAATGCAAAGAGAATAATCACATTTCATTAAGATAAATAGAACTTTTGGTAGTTCCATTATAAAAAAGTAAATACACCTATTAATATTTCCTTTAAAAGTTAGCATTAAATATGGAGAAATGAATGATAATTTTTGTCTCATTTGTTTTCGCCAACCAAGGAAAAAAAAAAGTATGAAAATAACCTCTCCCACTTAATTTGTTAGTGGAAGACCAAGATTATGATATGTTTTAGCTTCCAATCTTATTTTTGGCTGTATATGTTGTCAAATCAAATGTATTGGATGGGAGTCGCTTCAATTCATGTTGTTGTAATTTTAAGATTTTACCCTTTTTTTTGTTTTGTAAGTTCTTTGTTCTTACCCTTTTTTTTTTCCCATTTCATTGTTCTTCTTAATACAGTCTCTAATCAAAGAAAATTAGATATTCTATTATCAAATTATTGTATAGAACGTACCATTCACATCATTTAAATGGTAAGATTTAATTTATAATATTTAAATTTTAAAATCTAATTTTCAAATCAATTATATTATGTAAATACTTTATTAGATGTGCTTTACACACCGACTTAATAGTAGAGTTTATATATATATATATATATAATTGCTTAGCTCATGGAGTTTGTATAAACGATCGGACCTCGTGTAATTTGCTGAATTCACTCATAAAAGAGAAATGATAGTTACAGTCTGAAGTGTGTAAACACCACATAATAATTTAAAAATAAATAAATATGAGATTTACATAAAAAAATATTTTTTTAATAATAAATCTTATTTTTTTAAAAAAACTATACAATATTTATACATTTAGACGTACGAAAACCTCCTAAATATATGCAAAACTATTGGGAAGTTTGGTGCAAAATTCAACTTTTGGAAATGAAAACAGAAACAATAACGCCGCTTATCTTATTTTTTATTGTTTTAAGAGGTTGGGACATGATTGGTCTGTCACTCAGTGAGCCAAACGCGTTTTCAAACGATAATCACGGCCAGGTTGCCATTGGATTCAACCGCAAGTTACCAAAATCAAGAAAAAGTTGGTGCTTTCAGTTTTTTTATTTATTTTTGGTGCTAAAGGATTTCAATTCATTTTTTGAAGTATTTTCTCACAAAAGCACTTGTTTTTCTTTAGAATCTTACGAGCTCAAATGACACGTAGATAAATGATTTTAATTTTAAAATTTTTATATTCAATCACTTTTACATATTTTTGTGTACTCTACTTATGTGATTGGTTGTATTATTTATTAATATAAACTAACTATTTTAACTAATCATATTAATAGAGTATATAAAAATAATTGTACGTAACATAATTTTATTTATTCAAAAATAAAAATAGAAATATTTCCATTAAGCATAGTTATGAGGATTTGCAAGTGTATAGGAATAATTATATGTAGCATAATTCTATTTATTCCGAAATGAAAATGGAAATATTTCCAGTAAGCATAGTTACAAGGATTTGCAGCTGCATGGGGAGATTTTGTGGTATAAATAATGATGCACGGCTTTATATGTTGCATAAAAACAGGCACAGAAAGGTTCCTTCCTCCCTAAGCTCATAATTGATTGATGCATAGAAATCTTCACCAAAATGTTTGACATCTTTTTGGTTCATAATTTGCCAGTTGAGAGGTCCCCTTCTTGATGCTTTGATCATTTCTTTGATTTAAGATGTTTCAATCTTGGGTGCATAAAGAGATAACTCATAAGTGATAAAAGGGTAGAGGACGGCTTTCATCTTGGTCTATTTTTCTTAGATCCTTTTTCTATAACAAGATAAGTTTCTTCTTGTTTTCTTGAAATTAACTTCACCGAATGTAGTGTTATATTTAGATTCATTTATATATATATATATATATATATATATGAGTACAGCTACTTAAAAATTTGAAAGCTTTTACACTACATACTATATGTATGATAATTTAATTTGTAAGATTTAAATTTTAAAATTTATTTTCAAAATCAAAATTATGGCGCATGTATGGTGCAATGACTTTTAAATAGAATTATTCTTTCTATATATATGCGTGCAGGTTTTATATTTTTGCACATAAAACTTAGTTCCTCTTATAAACATTTATGAATGAAATACATAAAAGAGAGAGTAATGCTGGATATAATTTTAGGATGTGCAAGACCTATGTACTCCATTTGAAAAAAAAGTGAGATCCAGTTAAAATAATAATTTTTTTATTTGAATTTTAAATTTTTTTATTTTTTTAAAGAGAGTGTACGAGATATATATATACACATATTTTCTTTCTAATGGGTGTCTCAACTACACAGGTACAAAACAAAGAAATCAAGATGTCTGAGACTGGGTAATGCATAAGACTTGTACATTTTAATTTCTAAGATCATAAATAAATCAAAAATTTTATATACAGTTCATTATTACATATTCTTTACACACTTTATTGATATAATTAGCTGTATTATTTTTTTAAAATATACAATAATTTTTTTGATTAATTATATTTAACAGAATTATATATAATTATACGTAAAAGTAACAATACGTAACAGAACTCAAAATAAATAGAAATGATATAAATTCTTAAAATGAAAATTTAATTATTAACAAATCTTATGCATACTATAACAATCTTCTTTTTTATTCAAATATCAAGTCAACTTAAAACGACGTTGAATTATAAGAATGCCACTCTGGTAGCTCAATTAACGGGAGTGATAAACCGGAATGTCGGTGACAGAACCGACACAAAAGAAAATGTACGTTAACAATGGTTAGGAATATAATATATTACACGCGTGGCATGGAACAGTGGGTTAGGTAGGTGATGTTAACGCGAATTTGTCAGGCACGCTGGTGACACGCGGGTGGTCCTATTATAATTTATTGCACATGGGGATGGGAATTTATTTATTTTTCATGTAAATAACAACACAAACATCCTCGTATGTTGAATTAAAATTGTACTCATTAACTTTTTACTTATATTTTTAATAAGATATTGGTTAAATATTATAAAAATAAATTTTAATATAAATTTGTTATAAAAATGCTATTAAGGTGACTTGAACGAAACAGATAAATGATTTTCTTAGATATATAATCATTATATATTCATGGTTTTTTACTTATAAAAGAAATTGAGGCCAGTTTTTTATTTATTTTTTAAACTCAATTTTTATTTAACTTTAAAATAAATTAGGGCCAGATTTTTTAATTATGTTTAAAATGAGTTTTTGAAAACTACCTATAAAATAATTATAAAGTGATCATTATATTACAAAAATATTGCTCATTTAGAACAGAGTTGCAAAAAGTTACGAGTACTGACTATGTTTTACTCTCTATCATCAAAAGAGTCGTATTGAGCTACAGTCATATATATATATATTAATATTATTTATCATCTCTTAATCCAAATTAAATTATTGAAAAGTGATATATGTTAATACGGGTGGGCAACGGGGCCCATATCCTGCTACTCCGCCCCTGTTTGCCCCACCCTACAAGGAGAATGCCCAGCGGGGTGGGATGACCCTAACGGGCCCCACCCCGCCCCCAGTTCAGCTTCGCTCCACATATATAAAAATGTATATAGATATATACAATTTATTAAAGATTTGAAATTGTATTCAAGTTATTAAATTGCCTTTATATAAGAGGCTAAATCAATACAATAGTCATACTTAAACAATGGCAACGGGGCCCATATCCTGCTACTCTGCCCCTATTTGCCCCACCCTACAGGGAGAATGCCCAGCGGGGCGGGATGACCCTAGCGGGCCCCACCCTGCCCCCAGCTCAGCTCCGCTCCACATATATAAAAATGTATATAGATATATACAATTTATTAAAGATTTGAAATTGTATTCAAGTTATTAAATTGCCTTTATATAGGAGGCCAAGTCAATACAATAGTCATACTTAAACAATGGCAATGGGGCCCATATTCTGCTACTCCGCCCTTGTTTGCCCCACTCTACGGGGAGAATGCCCAGCGGGGCGGGATGACCCTAACGGGCCCCACCCCGCCCCCAGCTCAGCTCCGCTCCACATATATAAAAACGTATATAGATATATACAATTTATTAAAGATATGAAATTGTATTCAAGTTATTAAATTGCCTTTATATAGGAGGCCAAGTCAATACAATAGTCATACTTAAACAATAGCAATGGGGCCCATATCCTGCTACTCCGCCCCTGTTTGCCCCACCCTACAGGGAGAATGCCCAGCGAGGCGGGACGACCCTAGCGGGCCCCACCCCGCCTCCAGCTCAGCTCTGCTCCACATATATAAAAATGTATGTAAATATATACAATTTATTAAAGATTTAAAATTGTATTCAAGTTATTAAATTGCCTTTATATAGAAGGCTAAGTCAATACAATAATCATACTTAAACAATGTGTGACTTACCCTGTGGGTAGTGCCACTATATGTTACGATATAAAATAAAGTCAACCTGTTTTCATTAGCTTAAGCTTTTGGGATAAGCGGTGATTTCACATGTAATTATAGTAGAGGTTTTAATTAAATATTTTACGTGCTGAGCCACCTATTTAGGGGGAGTCTAGCTCACATATAAGGGAGAGTGGTAAGATATAAAATAAAGTCTACCTCTTCTCCTCATCTTAGAGTTTGGAATAAATGGTAATTTCATAATATATATATATATATATATACACGTTATTTTTTACTAATAATATGCGCATCCAATTATATGATATCACATCTAGAGATAAATGATATTTTTTATGCATAAAGGGTTGACAAGACAAATATGATAACTTGAAAACTCAGGCTATTGCACGTAGAGTGTACAAAACATTAAATAGTGATTTTAGAATAATATTCTATAAATCCCTAATTTCTTATGAGCAAATACTTGAATTAATAACTAAAGAAAATACATTCATCGGGGTTAAGATTTCCCAAGAATTACCTCAAAAGTAGATATAGTTCAAGAAATGAAAATAAAATGAATTGTGAAAATGTATCGAATGATGGCTTGATTCCATAATTGGCCATCATAATGACAGTTGTTTGAGCAATCCAGCAAATGGATTACTTAAGCTAGATGTCCATTGCGAGAGGTTCTTGCAACAAAAGGGTGAGTATTGAGTCTACCCTTTATGCATAAAAAATGTCATTTATAGGTGGATGTGATTATTGAGCTAATTCTGAGTATTTTAAAAAATTAAATAAAATACAAAAACAACTTAAGCTTGGTGCCATGGAATGTGAGATCGGAGTTTTCTTTTGGGAGAGTACGGAGATCATGAATACGTGCCATGCAGGGGCGGAACCAGAAAATCTGGTTTGGGGGGGCTAAGTTACAAAAAAATAATTTAGGGGAGCTAAATATTAATTTTCATGTAGTCTATTTACAAAAACACCTTTAAAATTATAATTTTTCTCAATTTTTGAAAATTTTGAGGGGGCCATAGCCCCCCAAGGGCCTAAGTAGTTCCGCCCCTGGTGCCATGTGTTGATTAATATAGATGGGGTCAAATGGCGGTGCTTGGTGAGGGAGGCGACAAAGAGGGGGAAGCTATGGGGGTGGTTGCATGGGAAGTAGTAAGTGTGGGTGAGTGACAAAAATGAGATGTTTTTGGGAGGAGAGATGATGGCGCATTAAATCCATGCACACCGAAGCACGTACTTGTGGATCATCACGTCCACATTGATTTGGGAACGAGGATGAAGAGAGGAGGAATATGAAGGGCTGGCACATGGTGGTCATATGAGTCATAGTGAAATATCAAAGTACAAAAGGCAAAAGATAGCCTAAAAATGCATAAAAATAGCAAATTAAGGAAAGGAAGAGATAGGGTAGAAAAAGTGGGATTTTTGGTGTATAATGGGGGGAGCAAGGGATCAGATGCCGGACCTTGGATGTGATTTCAGCTAAAAAGCATGGGTCTGTGGGGATCGGATAAAATGCATACGTGTAAAAAAAAAAAACATCCAATAAAGTAGTTTAAAGGCATCTTTACTTAAACATGAGCACTAAGGATGAGCTCTTAAACCTCCAACAAGTGGGTTAATTTGTAAGATAACGGAAAAGCCTTTGTTACTAAGGCTTTTGGGCCATCACAGCCACACCAGATAAGATAACCTTCGGATCTTCTAGTGTTGTGTGTGGCTTTGGGTCCACGTACTCGCATTCGTGCATTCCTCCTGCATGGTTTTTATTAACGTTGGTCGTTTGGTTTGAGCTGAATACAGAGGCTGTTAATTACATGTTTGCATTACAACAGCAAAAGACGTGGGAATCCCCGTGGCCAATATGGACCACACATTACTGCAACAGAACAGCCCGACGGCCGACAATGTTATGGCAATGACATGGCATGGCATCATGACAGCGCGGCATGCATGAGCTTACGACGTTGACACCATAATAGAATCGCCAGAGTGGTCCTCCAAACCCGGATGAAAACATCTTTTTAAGTTTTGTGTCAACATATCTTTTTACATATACATACTGTCAATCAAATAGAAAATCTTGTTTTAATGGTTTTTATTATTTTTTCATTAAAGTTAATGACATTCGTTAAACGTCCGTATACTGAGAATGTAACTTCTTAGCCCATGTTAGAAGATTCTTTAATTCTTTAGAAACCAAAACAACATGAGAATCCGAATGCAAAGAGTTAGATTTTCAACTATTTAGCGTTTTCTTCAATTTTCCAAGTAGTCAAACGTCTTCTTAACAAAAATTATAAAAAAACACAAAAATGGAAAGAAACCAGAAAACAAAATATACATGCGAGTGTTTCTATTCAACTTTCAATAAAAACATTTCATCGCATCTCATATAAACTATGTAACCAAACGAAACCTTTATTTGCAAAATAGTATTTTAGTTTTTAATTTTTTTCAAAATTAAGATATATATATATATATATATATATATTTTTAACTTTTACATTATTGATATCTAGAATAAAAATACTTGTATTTTCTAACCAACATGAGGATTGTCATGTAGCATACTAATGCCATGTGTCAATCTTCAATTGGTTGACATATTATAACGCGGCATGCAGATGTTGTGACAGTCCTTGATAAGCTTATGCCACATGTTAACCAATGGATGACTAACACGTGGCATTATTATGTCACGTATTACCCCTCTCGTTAGTGTTCTAATGGGAGATTGACGGAGGTGCCTAACTTTGCATATTTTATTATTATCATGTATTAATGTTGCGAAAGTTAGAAATTGTGACCTCAGTTTATAGAAACACAAAAATTCATATATTAATTTTGCAATTATTAATCCTCTTAAATAAGAGAAAAATAGGTATATAAAATATGTCTTATATTCATTGTGGCCTATATTGATTTTTCGAACATTATTATATGACTCATATAACATATTACTATGAACTTAGAAACCCTTGATCAACCTAAATAAGTAATGTGTAGTACTTCGTCTACCGACGATTCTTACCTCACCAAGACGTGTATTTCTTTTTTTCTTTTCATATATTTTTTAAACCCTTTAAATATTTTAAAAAAATTTATAATATTATTAAAAAATACTTCCTAATTATTAAAGTAAAAAAATAATCGGGACCCGTTATCGGTTGAGCCATGGTATTAGGAAGGTTGTAATAAAAGTATTTTTCTGTCTGCATCTCGTCAAAAACTTGTAACCATTCTTTTTAGGTCGTAGATAGTACATGTACAGCAAAAGTTTCGAGGGTAAATGCTTCCAGCTAGCCTTTTTTCGATCTTGCAAGCATACCTTTGCGTGGATGTCCTCTGAGGAGGACTGTAAACTGTAAAGGATAGCATTTTCTCTCAGAAAAAGAAAAAAAGAAAAAGATAGTAATTTCTTTTTTCTTTGTCATTTCCTTTAAAGATCCCATATTTTGTGCTCTCACTTTTGTGCGGAACCCAAGGGAATGGAAAACACATTCAAGTGATTTCTTTTTGAGACTTTTTACCCTTAGAAAACAAAAACTCTCAGCTTTTTATAAAATGGTACAACAGTAAAGTATTGTCATAATCAGATTCATTCCCATTCCTTCTTCAATACTTCCAAAGAAGATATGCCAATTTTTCCTTTTAACGTTTCCTAGCTAGCAAACAGAGAAACTTAATAATCCTTTCCATAGGCTCCCAAACACAAAATCAAAGCTACAGGCGGCACGGACGTTGAAGTTGTTGAAAAGTAACTCCTATTTTGAACACACACACACACACACAGAGAGAGAGAGAGAGAGAGAGAGACAGAGAGGAGAAGATGACATTTAGAGGCACGCACGAAGATTTCATGCACAATATTTATGGTCGTCACGTACACTGGCTCTCACAAAATGTGGTTGGAGGCTCATAAAAGGAGACAGTACTGAAGTAAATGGAGAACGCTATTTATTTTGTACTCCATGTAAAAAGCCACAAGCTACTGCCAATATGTAATCTTTGGCATTGAGGCAATCTTCATTTCAATCAGCTTTTTGTGATTTGAAGTGATATTACTAAGGTGAGATGTTGTGAACATGAACAGCTAACACATACTTTTTCCTTATGGTTTGTACCCTCAAATAGTAAAGAAATAATTGTATTGATTTATTCTCTCAAAGTTTTATTTAACTATATACTTAAAAATATTTTAGGTATTTAAAAATATTAGAATTTTTTTCCCTTAATGTTGATATATATATATGTCATATTAACATAAAAGTAATACTACATACAGTCATGGAGTGCGTAATCGTCATGTAGTCACTTTAAAAAAAGTGGAGTTCACTATTAAAAATTAATTTTTTTCATGTGGGTTTCGAATTTATACAAATTAGGGTTTCTAGTAGTATAAGAACAAGTTCGTACTAGTTTGAAATATAATCTAGTTTGATCATAAACTTGAATTCAGCTGGGAATCGAAACAATTAATGTATCGAGCTTAAACTTTCAATACTTAGTTCAGCTTGACTTGACTCGACTCGAGTACAACCCTAATTTGTATATGAACTTCTCATTGTGAGCATACATAGGTGCGAAGGAGGTCGGTATCCTCGCATATTCTGACCTATTAAGAAGCAAAAATACAGAATTGAGATTAAAACATCAACCATGTATCAATGATTTGCATCCACAAAGAAGAGAGAAACAGGGAAGTAATGAGCACTGTCTGGCTCTTTAGGGCATTATTCTACCGGGAAATGCTCGTAACAAGAAAACGACATTATTCTGCCATGAAATGCTGATAACAAGACTAGCAGTGTCATTACCTGAGTCTGAGATGGCTTCCTGCTGGCAAACAGACTCTTCCAATTGTATTAGAACAAAAGATCACATTTCGTAAACAGTAAACTACTTAAATTTGATGGACCATCTTAACCTCTATGCAAATATAAGAAGACCCATAAGGAAACCAATCAAGTGAATACTTCCTTTATTCCTCAATTATAAAAACTCACAATGCTTAGATATAGGATTGCCACTTTCCAAAGATTCTTCCAAGAAAATAGCCTATTTTACTCAAGTGTCCAAGAAAAAAGCCCTGTAAGATGTTGAAAACAAGGAACATTGATGATCAAATCTCCTGACTACTCTAAATTCTTTTGAGTATAAAGGGAATAAAAACTGTGTAGACAATTTTTTTTTTTTAAATAGATGCATTCTTCTGACTTGCTATTTCTCTCTGACAAACTAATTGAAGAAAAAATGGGAACTACAAGAAGTCCAAAACTGCGGGCAATACACCAAAACAAAAACATGCAGCACAACTAATGAGACAAATGCCCAAAGTCCATCCTAGAAGTAAGATATCTAAGGAGGATAATAGTACAATCTAGAGGTTTAAAATCTAAATTATAGATCTGCATTCTGATTGATAATTATCCTCACAATAAGCTGAATGGTGGATCAGTAAACAAGTCACAACCTAAAGTAAATATGTATATATATCTAATCAAATGTGAATGTTTCTTACTACCTTGTGCCAGGCTCTAGTGCTAAGAAAAGTAGCGGAAGAATCCCCTTCAATAAAGGGATCGCTTAATCCCAACCATAAATTGGGAGATAGAATTTGGATGATTCTTCCATTGTGATCATAATATTGGCGTAACACTCCCACAACACTGGTGATGTGGTAGGCATATCAACACCTGCCACATCAACCATAAAAAATGGTTGATGTGACTTCTACCTTGTCAGTGGTGTTACATGGTGTCGAATGAACTTCAAATTTGGGACCTGACGTCGTGCCTAATTTGTACATAGAAAACCATTAGAAGTCTGAAGCTTATGTCAAGGTTGCATTTACGTATCAATAGGCCAAGACAATATGGGATCACACAAGGTGCAAATCAGTTCATTAGCTATGATATCTTTTTTTTTTTTTTCAATTTCGAGAAATGACTAAAATAAAAAAAAATTAGGAGACATCATACCAGCATCAATCGATTTTTTGGAATAAAAATGTTGAAATTCACATATAGAAGTATCCCAAAGTTAAACCAAGGCAATGGAAGGCAAAATTTTGGATTGGGCACCGGTTACATGGCACCAAGCATGTAAGCTCCTGCAACATCCAAACCCAAGTAATAGTTATTTGGCATGAAAGGGAAAATGTTGGTACTGGTCTAGGTCTTTATATTGGTTCTGATTTGAAACGAAGGTTGCACTCACAGTTAAGGCTGAGCAGGCTCAGACATTGCTGATGAGAGGAGCCCCCAATGCCACAAATTAGAAAGATACACCATAATAGTCCTGCTTGCCACCCAAACATACTTGAAGTGTAATGGAAAGGAGCCTTACATGATCATTATATTGAGATATGGAATTCACAAAAGCCAATGAATTTAACATTGTAAGAAGGATATACGGCCAAACGATAACACAGTTGTCTATGAGCTATTAATAATGGCTAAAGTTACTCAGGCGGAAAAAGGATAAGAAGAAAACGGATCATTTAATAAAATTCAGTGTAATATGATCACAGAGTTGATAAAAATCAACACTCGCTTTAAGCTTTTGTTAGCACTCCATGAATAATTTATCAAATCTCTCTATTCATTCTTCCAAGCATACAAAATCAGTGAGAAGCCAAGACATTGTGTTTTGGAGTCTGAAAATCCTTGCGAGAATGACCACGGAAATGGATTTGGATTGGAAAGTGGTTGGCTAGCCCACAACTTCTCAGCTGATAGGCATGTTCTGAACATAAAAACAGCACTTCCAAGTGATGCACCGAAGAGCCAATTATGAACATCCCAGCAAACTTCTACCGCAAGCCCATCAATCAAGATGGGAAGATTCCCCCGGAACTTCCATTGAAGCCGCTTCACCTGCATTACAGGCTTGCTATCTATGCGGATCACCAGGCATGGATCCTCAACGCTGATGGTGTCACATTCTATCACAAGGTCATGAATTTGACCATTGTCACAAAATTGAGCCTTGGTACTAAACACTTTCTTGCCAAAAATATGCTCTCTCTTGGCAATGCAAACAGCATTAGAATTTACAGGGTTGGCATTAGTTTTCTTGAAAGCTTCTTTTCTCAAATCCCCCATAATCAGAACCATTTTCCGATCAACAACAACTGCAACATAAAATCCCTCCAACGGCTCAGGCCCGGGACCGAATTTAGCCGCAGAAAGGTCCCAATATATATCGATTTTACAAGAATATGCTTCTAAACTCTTCGACCCTCTCCTCTTGGAGAACAACCAGGGTTTAATATCAACCTTACAGAGACACTGATTAGATGAATCGTCGATCCCAATTCCAAGACCTTGACCCATCAGGTTCTTACTCCACGTGACAGTAATCAAGCAAGACCGGCCACGTAAACGGCATTGATAGACACAAGTAACTAAATTCTGGGCAGCCCTGCTGGTGCTTGAGGAGGAAGAATCAGCAACTTGAACCCCATTTTCACCGAAACAAGATGGGAAATCTCTCATTTTCACACCAAGAACTTGCATTACTAATCTTAAACTTGCTTTCCGGTTGTTTTGACAAGTAGTTGTGGCTCACTTTTGCAGACCCCCAAAAAAACAAAAAGCTGAAAGGACTCAGAAAATAAGCAACACATAAACGAAACACAACATTGAAAAAGCCAAGAGGGACGCTTACCTCAAACTTATCCGAGGAAAGAAAAGCCGGGTCAGAAATGCTCCCAAGTCTGCTTCTCAAGCCCTGATTTGATCTGTGTATGGGCTCTTTGATGCATCTCTACACAAGCCAATAAGCCATGAACCAAAAAGTTCTAGGAAAGCAGAAGATGGTGTACATCAAAATTGAAGACAAATTTGGGAACTACAGGGAAAAAAATAACTCAAAACAGAGAAGCAGACAAAACAAGTAGACCAGTTTCACTGCCAATTCCTCATCCCAAACCATTAAAAAAAGGGGAGGGGGGAAAAAAGAACAAGACCCACCAAGTATAGTAGGAAAGAAACCAATAGAGGCACAAGAGAGGAGATAAAATGCGCAAAATACCTCAAGATGTTGACAAACTCATATAGTACCAATGGAGACGATGGAGAAAAAAAGGGTAGACAGCAACTGTATATTGCTGGAAAGGCTGGGTTTTGAAGAAAGAAAATGATAGAATTAACTATTAAGTCTTTGAAGAATACTCTTAACTGAAACGATAAAAAATCAAGTCTTTCCAATACCCTCTCCCTCTCTCCTGCTCCTTCTCTCTTCTCTCTCTCTCTCTCTCTCTCTCTCTAAGGATTTTGCTTTTAGCTGACAATGCCCACATGAAAAAGGGAGACCAAAAATTCACTTACAAAAACAGAGACCCAACTCAGAGTTTAGTCTCTCTCGCATCTGATAGGAACCAGGCATCTGTATTTATGTACGAACAGAAACAAAAACAAAGCAGCGTCCACTGTCCTTTTGTTACGAGTTTTGCCTGTATGTTTCTGATTAGCCCCTTTTGCGCGTATTTAAAGAGAGAAGAACCCGAGGCCGAGAGGGGAAAAAAAAAAAAAAAAAAAAAAAGAACAAGAAGAAGAAGAAAAACAGGGACGGTTGGAGAATTGGGTCTTCATTAGTCCCATGTAAAATGCAAGCACGATGTCACGCATAACTAATTTCTTATTCATACTTTGACAGTTCAGTCCAGTTTAAAAAATACTAAATAAAATCTCAGATTTGCCTGACCCAAAGGCCCAGAATCTTTGCTCATAAACAGCTTGACATGTATTCTTTGAGGTAGCCACTCTATTTCTTTTTTAATAAATAAGATTTGATTAAAACTACAAAAAAAGATACGAATAAAAAAAGTGGGAGTCCAACCAAAACATCATGTTACAACAAAATTCAGAAGTCCTAAAGAAGGATAAAAACCAGAATTGTCGGCTCTCTTGACCTGAAGACCCATTCTAAACCTTGGTTCCACTTGAACTCCAATCTTCAATTTATTTCATTCCTTTTGAAAGTTTGATTCTTTTAGCCGTAGTTGAAGAGCCTAGACATAGACACTTGATAGTGAAGTGAAAAAAACAAAGATAGAACGGAAAAATTTAGTTGTAATCATAATTACATATTAATATGTAGATAAATATAATGTGATAGGTTAAAAAGTAAATTTTATTAAAAATAGTATTAATTAAAATTTTGAATATAAAGAAATTAATATTAATACAAAGATTAGTATATGATTTTACTTGCACGTAATAAAACTCAAAACAAAAACCCAGAAGTAGAATGACAAAAAGACCTAATTTTTGGCTCCACCAAACAGCTGCACTGCCAACCTATAATGTCTATATCTTCTCTTTTTACCATGTTTCCTCTCAAAATGTAAATCTATGGGTTATTTTATATATATCTCTATCTCTTTCTTTATGGCCTAGAATATTTTGTGAGCTGGAATTGAATGGGTAAGATCTTATTTTTATTCCAAAAAGAGTGGTGGAGCAAAATGTCTCTCTCATGAATGATCTCTCTCTCTCTCTCTCCTCAAATCCCTCAAAACCGACTTTTTTTTGGCTTTATTTTCCCCTTCACACTTCACATTTTTATTCCCCCTCTTTGTACTCCTCGACACTTCGGTTCATGGAATGCTAGATCACGGCGCGTGGTTTTAACTTGCTATTGCCTGGACACATGCTTCTTGATGGCCCTTGCAATGGCGTAGTCAAATGTAAATACAAATAAGTATTTAGCTACCAACCCCTGTATTAGATTAGTCAAATGTAAATTCTTCCTTAATAGTTAGGATATTTTGACATATTTGGTGATGGTTCACTCTATAATTTATTTTATTACTTTTTTTTTCTCTCTCCTCCCACGTACAAATGCAAACCTGTATAATTATTGATTAGATTTTTTCATGTAGGTCTTATGTAACGGGTTTTAATTATAAAATAAATAATTCTATATATAACTCTGAAAACGAATAATTTTATATACAACTGTAAAATGCGTAAATACTGCTAATCGTTTTAAAAAAGAGTAAAATTTATTATTAAAAAATTTATTCTTTTATATAAATCTCATATTTTATTTATTATTTTTAAAATGATTATAAGAAAATTTCACAATTTACTATTATAAATATCTTTTCTCCATCCATAAATGGTAAATGCAAAAGGTAAAATATGTAATTTAAATCAAATTTTACATTTACCTTCATGGACGCCATTGGTAATGCTTTCACACACTCACGTTCCGCTACGGCCAAGGCTACCCCGCGTTCGAAGTAATCTACGCTTTTTGTGCACGCTCTGGATAAGCGCGTGGAGTGGAGCCGTTGATATATTAGGACAACAATAATTATGAGAACGGAGATTTGTTGGGTGCGAAATTCCTTTTAACTTTACGGGAGAATAGACAGTGGTGTTCACGTGTACACTTCTCCATGTTCCGTTTCAGCCCAAAACTTGGCCCCATTATTGCAAGTTTACACTCATTGGGCCCTGCAAAGCCCAAATCAATTCCCCCTTCTTTTTCCGAGTCTTCATTTTGACTTCAGAGTTTCTCCTTTTGAAGGAAATGACTTCAACAGTTGGACGAGTAAATTCCATGCAATTTCTTTAAAATAATAGATAAATGTGAAAATCAAATGAGATAATCCACTTTTTGAAAATAAGTTTCATTCTTTTTCAAAAAGAGTACGTAAAATTTACACACCCTAAAATTAAATCCGGCATTACTCATTTTTTGTAGTTTTTTCATTTTGATGACAAACAAGAGTTTCTCCTCACCAAATTAAAACTTTGTATTCCTTTTTCTAAAATTTCTAACATTTATGTACTAAAATAACCGTAATAGAGTGGAGGTGTGACTTTTTTTTTAAAGAGAGTGCGTGGTAGCCTATGATTACAAATATTATTTTTCTTCAGAGAAAAGAATATATATATATATATATATATGAAAAATTATTGTAGTGAAGCAGTCTATTTTTATTTTTTGGGATTACTTTCCCAGACAAGTAGATAATGTTCTTTGTAAAAAAATAAAAATAAATAACATTTCTCTTTTGATGAAGATAACTTAAAAGATATTAAGCCATGGGATTAAGACAACTCATGCGTAGAGGTGACAATTTGTATTTGTGGGTCTTGTTTTGTCAAATCATAAATATTTAATTATATAGGTCAACTTGAACCTGACCCGTTAAACTAAACGTTTCAAAGTTTAACCCGACCTATTTAAATAATGGATAGTGTTGTATCACTCGTTTTGATCTGTTTAATAATTAATTAAAAATATGTCAACATAACATAACTCATTTCAACCTGTTTTATGTAAACAAATTGAACTAACACACATAACCTATTTGATTTAATTAATATAATTTCACATAAAAGGTCAAATCTATATTTATTAGTAAGCACAATATATATATATAACCAACAAGACTACCTTTTTAAAAAAATTATCAATATTTTTCAAATTTTAACATATAATAAAACAAATATTGCAAACTTTACAATAAAAAAATATGAATATAGGTCTAGAATTATAATTCCAATAATAAGAACGTAAGCATACTGAGAAATATCAATATTACAACTCAACAGTAATAAAATTATAATTTTAAAATAAAATTTAAATGAGTTATTGTGGATTATATGGATTGACCCGTTTGTTAATTATGTCTTAACGAGTCAACTTATTTTAACCTGAACTCATTTATATCAAACCTATACTAGTTAATTTTATATCATATTCATATTAGATTCATGAGTCTTATTATATATTGTCACCCGTAATGCGGTCCCATTTCCTCTTCCTTTTACTTCTCTTTTCCCTTTCTTTAGTTTCCCTAACTAATACTCAATGTACCTATCAATTTATTTTAAAAAAAAAAAAAATACACTCTATTGGATACGTACCCAAAATAATATACATGATTAGCTTTAAACACCAAATGTTGTATGCCCAACTAATAGGCCCATTAATCATATACCCTATGATTATATTATACCTTATTTACCTCTATGTAAATTGTAATGGAAATTATACAAACTTATCCTCCACGCCAAGAACCATTATTGAGCCGACATGGGTGCAATCATGGGCCAAAAAGTAACATGGAAAGAATTAACTTATATTGTTTTCATGTCATTGCCTACATTAGAAAATTCATAAAGCAACCGAAGCTATCGCTTTGCTAAGATCTTTGGACCCATCTCTAACATGCTTTGCCCTCTACAACAAGCAACATCATGTAGATCTTGTTAATTAGAGTAATCATGAATCATTTCATTACATTAATTTGCCACATTGTTCCAAGCAAAAGAAATGCATTTTTTTATGCCATGCTACCTACTCTTTCTCCACTTCAAACAAGGGTTAAAAGAGGTCAATCCAAATCCTTTTAACCATCTCCCTTCATGCTCTCTTTCTTTATCGTTTTCTCACCTCGGTAGCCTCGATGATTGAAGAGGCCATTATTGGACACATTTCAAAACCCCATCTCTTCCAACTTCGAGCTCTCACCAGTACCGTCAATAATTAGTGGAGTCGCGTTATCATGTTCAGTGTATATATGATGCAATTATACCCTTTGAGATTCACAATATTTATGCGTGATATCTAGTTTACTAAAATTTAATTATTATTATTACACCCATTAAAAAATAAATAATTCTACTTATCATCTACACACACTACATTTACTTTATTTTATTTTTTCATTTTTCTTATAACAAATATGTGGTGTGTGGATGATAAGTTGAACAATTCAATTAGTTTAACAAAAATAAATAAAATAAAAATAATATAAATAAAAAATAATTTAAAAATATGTAAAATATGTGGCGTGGGATCATGATGAGTAGCATCCCTAAAAATATATATATATATAAGATCGCTTTTGAGAATATTTTTATATATAATTGCACCAAGAAAAAAACTTGGGTTTACTAGCGTACGTGTGATTGAAAAAAGCTTAGAAAAGGATTTTGTTTTATGTTTTAGACTTTGAATGTGAACGAATTTAATGGAATGCGTATGATAAATGAAATTTAATGGATAAGGTCTATTTTGTTCGAACGTATTAAAATAGGAGAATGAAATTAATTGAAACGTAAATAATCTTGTTGAAGATTATAATAAGGATTAATAAAAGTGATTTATACTATTTTATAACAATTTTGAAAGAAATAAAAAGTTGACATTTTGAAGAAAATAAAAGGACTATAAGTTTGGATACATAAACGATTTCATCTCATCTCTTCATTACAATTTTTCTAAATTCTCGCACAAAATATATAAATAATTCAATTTTTTCAAATTTTAAAATAATAATTATATTTAAAAATAATATTATAATAATATTTTATTTAATTTTCATCTAAAATAAACCGCATCTCATTATCTAAACTATACAATTTTCATTTGCAAGGTAGGAACGAACCAATATGGGAATACTATTTTTTTTTTCACATATATAGTGACTCTCAAACAAGGCGCATCGAGGAAAAGAAATATTTCATGATTTTTTTTTTTCCCTTTTTCGTCATTTGATTCCATTCATTCATTCATTCAATTCCACCTCCTAAGCTACAAAAAAATTAACGCAATGAAGCCTAAACAAAACAAAACAAAAAGGAAAAAGAAAAAAAAAAGAGCATACCGCGCGTAATACTACAAATAGTTAAAAATCAAAAGCGTTTTTCCCAACAAAAGTGAAGCCACTCCCATCACGAGAGATCAGGTAATTTATCTTAAATTACGTACCATTCTCACCAGTTTTACTATCTCGCGTACAGTTTTACTTAAATTCGTTTAGGATAATTATAAGAGTAATATGGGTATATATAGTTTTACTAGAATGTGCACGCCCCATTCACTCATTTTGAAAACAGAAATGATCTACAAGTTCCAAATAAATAAGGTAAGCTTTTATAAAAAAAGTAGACCGTACTTAAAAAAATACGTAAAAGAAACTATTATTTAGTAGTAGGATTCATTTTTTTTTTTTTTAATATGAAATTTGTCTATTTGAAACTTATACTCGACTAAAATTAAAATGTCGGCAAAACTCACTCATCTTAAAACTATTGTAGAAATCAATTACGTACCTACTAAAATAGACAATGGATGGTGGTTGGATTGGTGGGTGGTAATTAATGATGGAGGTTTTGAGCAATGGAGGATGTTGAGACCATGTCGACTTGGTAGCATATATAATAATGACCACCTTCTTGACCCTAGAGATCAGATATCAGACGTTTTTGTGTAATGAATTACATCCTTCAACCTCAAACTACAAGATATTTTTCATTATGCACTCTAAATAGCGCACACACACACACCCAAAAAAAAAAAAAAAAAAAATCTAGTTTCGATCTTAAACTACCTATATTTTTGAAAATGAGAGACATGTTAAATCATGTGAAAGATTTTATAAGTTACATCTGCAGTGGTTCCGAAAATCTATAGCCACCCTTTTACCCAACAACAATTGGGATTTTAATGGAGTTTTAAACTCAAATTTCCTATCGTAATCAACTTGCTGATGATAGGATACGTATGAGTTTCTCTATTGTTTTGTGGTTATCAGAAGTTCCATTTTTATATATAGTCATTATCAATGCATTGACAAAGTTGTCATGAATATTAATGCAATATCAAGATCACCATATATGCTGCATAGTCACTGACTCACTCATCAACATCACTCACTTCATGAGAAAATTGGTAAGTGATCACAAGAAACAAATTAAGATAAAACAAATCATAAAGATACGAGTTCGATCGTGACTTTTTCCTCTTGGAAAATGATCATGATCTATGTCGATCTTATTACGTTGACAAATATATATAAGTTTATTGAGTATAATCGTGTTGCTAATTAACTTAAAAACAATACATGATAGTAGTTAAGAAATGGTTTGATAAGTCAAACATGATGGTACGTAAGTACTGTCCATTGAGCTAGCTAGGCTATAGCTAGGCAACATGGATGTATAGCAGGAGGAAAATGCTCTTGTGCCGCCTCGGTACTGCTCGGGAAAAAAAAATAATTTTTTTTTGAGGAACTGATTTTAAATATATTGATAAATTTTTTAATTTTTTAAAAATATTTAAATTTATTAAAAAAATATGAAAAAAAAATTTATAATTGGGTAGCACGCCCAACGTTTACTGCTGGGGGGCATAGTAGCCTTGCCCATACACTACAACATAATAGCTCTTTTGGGATGAAATTTTCATCCCAAATTATAAGGATTTCGTCCTAGAAAATTTTTTGGGATTAAAAAAATTCGTCCCAAGGTCGTCTCTACAAAACTGTCCCAGAAGATATTTTGGGACGAAAATTACCATTTCGTCCCAAAATATATCTTTTGGGATGATTTTAAAATTAACCATTTGATACTGTTTGAACAGTTAATTTTTTTTTTCACGGCTCAAGTTTGTTCCAGAATATCGTTCGAATGGTTACTATTTTATGTTCAAAAGGTATTAAATTGTTTGAACGATTGAAAAATATGTTCAAACGAGTCCACATTTTGAGAACGTTTAAACGGTATAAAATAGCTTTCCGTTCGAACGTTAAAGGGACAGATTGAACGGTAAAAGAGATCAAACGGATAAAAGTTATGTTCGAATGCTACGATAATAAATTGCGTTTGAACATTATTTGATTGTCTGATGTCGTTTGAACATTTTAATCAATAGTGTTCGAACGTTACTTGGTCATTCGAATGATAACTATTTTATTAAAACCCCATAATAATAAAAAACCAAATAAATATTCATAATATTTGAAAAAAATACATTAAAAACTGTTTAATACTCACAAAAGTTTTATAATAAGTGCGAACTAATAAATAACTGTGAGACTCGCATTGTTCATACATAATTAGATAATCTCGTAATCTATACGTAAAAAATATCAGTTGCTTGGAGACCTGTGCTGTTGCATAAGCTGCTGCATTTGGAGTTGCATCTCTCTCTTGAACTCTTCTTGTTGTTCTTCATGTTGTTTAAGGTGCGTCTCCATGTCTCCTTATTTCGCCAATTAAGTCTTTAACTCATGTTACCTTGAAACTAAGTTTTCGATTCTGCGATTCGCATTCTCTTGCGCTATAGAGGTTGTAGAGGCAAACCCGGAAGAAGAGGAAGAGGGAGAAGGTTTTACACAGCGACCCAAACCCCTCAAATATCCTGAACGTTGACCCGAAACTTGTGTAAAAATATCAACATCATTTGTTGATAACTTTTGATCGGACGCAGATTCAGCATGTACGGCAACCATTTTATCCTACACATAAGATAAAGAGTTAATATCATCATAAATATTCTAATATATTTATTTTAAAAAAATTATAATACTTACATAATTTTACGGGCATTGGGATGACTTCACTCTTCATTACGATTAGTATATGATGCAGCATATAATTTTGTCAGATCATAATTGGTATCTGAATCTTGCTATAATAAATATTTGTTAAGATATAAAGTCATTAGGATTCATATATTCAGTTAACTATATACAATAAAAAAAATTAGCAATACCAATTTTTTAGAGAGGCGATGGAAAGATTTTGAGCTTGCATGATGATTAATCTTCAATTTCGATCTATTTGTTTTGTTTATAGAACTTCGCTCTTACATAGAAATTGAAAATATTAGAAAGTGAAATTAAAAATAGGACAACTAAAATAATTAATTTAATTATACCTTATATGATGGATCCCCAAACATGTTACAAAATTTTTCCCACTCAGAAGGTTGGACATCTTGAAAAGGATGTTGTCGTGCATCTTCCATAGTCTCGAACTTATTATAATGATCATGACACCTCGCCTTATATTTGCAGAATGCATTACTCATAAACTCTTCTACAGTCTTACGCCCTTATCTCCGACAAAAATTTAATTCGAAATCATCATTGAAAAAAATTTACACAAACATATTATCATTTATAATATTCTAACTTTAAATAAAATATAAAAATTTCTTTTACTAAATAAATATTTTAAACATTACCAAACAACGCTTCTTGATAAGCTCTTTAACATCTTGGGGGACTTTCTTTCGTGAACTCGTTGCCAAAGGTGAATAAGTTCATGTAAGAGCACCCACATGCGATGCAAGCTAAGCTACTAGTTGTCCTTCGCCTTCGGTATGTTCGTCAAGAATGTTAACCTTGATCTTACCTACCTTCCGATAATTTTCCAACGTCATGCCTCTAGTAGTGCCTTGACCTTGACAATATTGTATTGTGAGCTCTATAAAATATAACATTGTAATCAAATTTCTATTATAACCTTAATTAATAACTTTTATGACTATTAGAATTTTACATTTTTCTGAAGAGTCAATCTCTAATGGTGAGTCTGAAGGAGAGTTAGGAACAGGTGGAGATGAGATGTGAACTTCCTTTCTCTTTGGTGGCATAATTTTAGAAAACTGATACAATATTCATTAAGTAGAATAGTGCTCATCAAATGTAAGGCAAACACATAACAGGTCAATCATAATCTGTATCAGTATAATTTGACAATTCGGTCTCATCATCTGTAGATGCTTTAGATGATTCAACATTTTGCTCAATTGTTGTATCAACAATTTCAGTCTCAATATCTTCTCTACTTAATGGAATCATCTCATACTAGCTCAAGTCCACAAACAAATTAAAGACGGGTTGACTCTCTTGGTATGCTTCTTGAGTAGAGAGATCATCTTCTTCTTTATCTCGTCCTTTCGCCCGAGGGATAACATCATATATATTTTTTGGAGAATATTTTTGTACTACTCGCCATTGATTTCCTAACTTCAGGTCATCTAAGTAGAATACTTGAGATGCTTGAGAAGCCAAAATAAAAGGATCATCTTCGTACCATTTTTGTGATGTATTCATACTCAAAAAATATTCATCATCACGGACTCTAGTTCGAGGATTGCTTAAATTCCACCGATCACAGTTAAACAGATACACTGCAAGCTCCCCCAAATATTTCATTCCAATTATATCAACAATAACTCCATAGAAATCAATATTTTCTCCATCATGACTTCCCTTGACTAGGACACCACTATTTTTTGTTTTCCTATAACAATCTCGATCCATTGTGTGATACTAACTTCCCCGAGAAATACATGCATAATATCTTATAGTACGTCTCGATAGGCCACGTGCTAATGCATACAGTTCATCCGATATATCGTTTGGATTATTTGCATGCATTTGTACAACCTACATATTGAGTAAAGCTTCTATTATATCAATAATAAACAATCAATATTTTAAATTTGGTTATTGAGTAAAGCATATGTGATGTCATTACCTGTTGTTCAAAGCATCTCGAGAACTCCTCTTCATGTTTCTAGTTTATATCATTTACTCCTAGTTCCTTGAGCATGTTAATATGATCACCGAAATTGATGATTACTACAAATCTTTTATATTCTTAGAATTTTGTGAAAGTAAAGGAACAAATTTAAATTAAGAAAAAATTATAACTTACTTATAGTGGTTTTCTATCTGAGGGCAATTGTTTAGCACGTACCACTGAGCTTTCTCAAATTCTCTTCCATATAAGTCATAACCACGCACTGCACCAAGTGGATGTACTTGTTGGGAAAACATAGAAAACACATTTCATTGTCTTGCTCAGTCAACATCAAAATTTCTTTCCGGCCAATCAAACCTTGTGTCAACTTCGTGGAAATATTTGGAACAAAATGTATGCCACTCATCATCAATATATGTTTCTGCAATTAATCTTTCCGGGAAGCTTTGTTACCAACTGTACGTTTCAATTTTCCAAGGAATCGTTCAATGAGATACATCTATCTATACTGAACTGGTCCTGCAAGTCGAGCCTCATGTGGCAAATGAACAGCTAGGTGAATCATGACGTCGAAGAATGACGATGGGTAAATACTTTCTATCTTACATAATATTATGGCAATTTCTCATTCCATTCGATCCAAAACTTCTACATTTAACGTCTTAGCACATAAGTCTTTAAAAAATAAACCCAACTCAGTCAAAGCCGTGCGCACGTCTCTGATCAAGTACCTATGGATACCAATAGGCAAGATACGCTGTAAAAGGACATGACAATCATGACTTTTTAATCTAATTATTTTCCAGTCATTTGTTCGCACACACCTTGTCAAATTCGAGGCATAACCGTCCGGTAATTTAATTTTCATTATCCACTCACAAAATGTAACCCTTTCATTCCTTGATGATGTATACCAACTAATCGGCATGTAAACAAATGAACCATTTTCTTGTAATTGCATTTCTAGTCTTATTTCCAACCGCTTCAAATCCTTCCTTGAGTTTGATGTATCCTTTGTTTTTCCTTCAATTTGACATCAATGTTCCCAATACGGATTCGCATATATTTTTTTCAATATGCATAACATCAAGACTATGCCGTAATTTTAAATTTGACCAATATGAGAGTTCGAAAAATATATTATTCTATGTCCAATTCAATTCATTTGTAGCTCGTTTTCTCTTTCATTGTTTTTTACCAAATTCATTATAACCAACATCTATAAATTGTGCAAGTACATTTTCATCAGACAAATATGGTGGAGGTTGGCCCCATTCAATAGTACCATCAAATATTTGTGAATTTTCCTGCCATCTATGGTAACCAGATAAAAATCGATGATGACCCATTAAACATAATTTCCTCCCGTAAGTGAGCCATTCAGATTTAATATGTTTGTTACAAGTTGTACATGCTATTTTCCCCTTAGTACTCCAACCTGACAAGTTTCCATAAGCTGAAAAATCATTTATTGTCTATAACATAACAGCATGCATCTTGAACGACTTACCTGTTGATGAATCAAATGTGACAACCCCATTCTCCGACAAATATTTCAATTCTGCAATCAATGGTTGTAAGTGTATGTCTATATCATTTTCCGGTGATCTCGGACCTTGAATGAACAAACTCATCATGAAATATGGATCTTTCATACACTTCCATGGTGGTAGATTATAAGGCATAAGTACAACTGGCCAAGTACTATGACTAGTACTCATATTGCCAAACGGATTAAATCCATATAAAATAGTATTATTTTATATTTTCTGAACTAATTATTAATTTATACTATTCCTATTATTTAATTGAAAATTTTCTTATAATTACTAGTTAATATAAATATAATTCTGCAAAAAAAAAAAAACCTAGTCACCGACTGACCCCTACAAATCAAGTTCGAATGGTTAAATTGGTATGTTCAAACGGTATAGCAATTTCCCTCTAAAAAAATTTACTTAACGCGCCAAAATCTAGGATCAAACGGTTAAATTTAGAAGTTCGAAAGTTGAATCATTAGTGTTCGAACGGTTTAATTATTTGGGACAAAATATTTCGTCCCTAACTAAACTGTTGAATGCGTTCGAATGTTACATACATTCCATCATTTTTTTGGCACGAAATATGAAATTTATTCATAAATCTCACTTTTTTGGACGATTTTCACTTCGTCCCAAAAAGAAATCGTCCAAATCGTCCTAAAAAATCTTTTGTTGTTGTAGTAGCAAAAAGATTGATGTTGATCTACACTACATACATACACACATATACATATATATATATATATATGCTAATAAATAATGCTGAAAGTAGCTTGGAAGCATATATAAAATGAGAAATAATAGTTGCAATCGTGAGTGTACAAGTTTCGTATAAGTGCTTTAAAAAAATTAATAAATATTATGGGATCTACATAAAAAGAAATTAATTTTTTAATGATGAATCTCACTCTTTTTCAAAGTGACTGTACGACGTTTACGCACTTTACGATTATATATAACATTACTCATATAAAATTGAATACTTATCTAGTGTAATGGTTAACTATTGGTGGATATATATATTAGTTAGTTAACTTGGCGGAGATCGAATTAGCTGATGCCATAGATGAATTGAATATATCTACAAGCTAGCTAGGTAGGGACTTTCAAAGCATGCAACTTTCTCTTAATTAGCTAGCTAGGCCAGCATTTCTCTAGCTCTAAAGTTTTGGTATTGCCGTGCAAATCAAATGGAAACCTCGTTCCCCAAATTCAAGGGTCTCTTGATCATCTGATGCATGACTTAATTAATTGTAAGTTTTATAGATACTGTAATGTTCAGCTACTACTGCTATTGAATTATTCTTTTTAAGCTCCTGAATGTTCCTTTATGATCACTCATTTTCCTTTTGATCTTTTGTTTCGACATTAAATCCAAATAATGCAACTCAAAATCAGCCACAACACTTAATTATTGTACTCCTAATTAGTGTGCCCATATCTTTGTTAATTATCCATATATTTGGATTAGCAGATGAAACAATATTATGGTTCTTATATGCATGCAATTGAAATCTTGCTAGTGCGCTCTAGATCATCTCGATCAGTGCTTACTGGATCGGAGGGACAACAATATTAATGGTGTTTTTGTTGGACTCTTGCTAACGGTTATGCCTCTTGTCGATCGGTGCTTGAGGTCTATAAATAGGAATCAAATGTGCACAATTTGTGCTCACTCAATTCCTCTATCATATACCAACCCGTGGGACAAACAAACGCATGAGATTGTCACTATTTTCGATACAAATACCAATAGTGGTATCAAGAGCCTTGTCGATGACAGAGAGACTGTATTCTCGCATAGTGAAGACTATCAATAGGCAAGTGATTGGTTTGATAACCACACTTGCATATTACAACCATTTATGGAGGCTTTCATACCCAACTCAGAAAGATTTTCAAATCATAGTACGAGGGCTTGAATACATTGGTAATCTACAAAACTTGGTTACCAATTACTACTTTGAGAAAACTATTGGAGAATTTTCACTCAAAGGGCAATTGCCGGAGTGCTTCACCACAGTCGAGGTTTGAGAGTGTCAGGGACACATAATCTGTTCCACCATCGATGTCCTGTACGTGGGAGAGGGAGAAAATTCGAGATTTTCAGTCGCGGACTACATTAGCAAAGTGGAAGAAGACGAAATTGTTGGTTGAAACGATGCAGTTTCGACCAATGGTCATAAGAATTCAAAAGCTCTTGTGCTGAACGACATTGTCATTTAGTCAGTTGAATGGAATCTCGATCAAAATGACAAATTCGTTTTGCTTGTATGTGTGAGTCCTACTCTAGCATCCAATGAAGTTGTTTCACACAATGCCGAACGTGACATTATTTCAAGTATCTTAGAGGCTGCACGGAAGAAGCAACACAAAGATGTTTTGAACCAAGCTAATACATTACCAAACAATGTCGTTTCTTTTGGATCCATGTGGCACCAAACAACCTACAAAAAGATCATTGTTTTGGCCCATGAGCTTGTAATGGACCCAAGCCCAAACGGAAGCGGACCAAACCTCTGACTTGCAACCTATCTGCGACTTGGATCCTAAATTCATGCGCTGATCCATCAACCAAGCAGCTGACCACACCAGAAAACGTTTTGAACCTCCTAACTCGATTTTCTGACCCATTTCATATTGGTTTTGGTATTTTTGACTGTTTTAAGTTGTTTCAAGCTTGATTTGGTATGTTCAAAAGTTGTTATGCTCCAGGTTTAGAGTCGAATTTCAATAGAGCACCTGTGATTCGAAATAATCGTCAGAAATTCCTTTAAAGAGGGAAAAGTTTGAGGGGAGTTCAAGGAAAATTTGATCAAGGCACCACTTCCAATATTCTCCTTATTTAAAGTACAATAAAAGAATTTCTCAGCAATTCCCTTGGGTCAAATTCAAGGGTCATTATGATTAATTTATTAGTTAATTTATATTTATTTAATTTTCATAGTTTTAAATACTACATTTCTATATTTCTAATAGTACACATATATTATTTCTACATTTTTTTGTTATTGATATTAAAGTTTTTTATTTATTGCACTGAAAAAAAATATTGATCTATCGAGGATTGAAAAATTAAATGGAAGAAATTTCCTGGTCTCGAAAAGGCAATAACTTTTATTCTACCCATGAAAAGGCCTTATATATATTAACATCAAAGCCATCTGAAAATGTGAAAAATGACCAAATTGGAAATGGAAGCGACATAAGAACCAAACTCTCAAAGACAAATGGGAAGAACACAATGTTTGGGTGTGAGCTCTAATTTTACATTGTATGAATAATGAAATCATTCCTCTTTTCAAAGACTATGAAACTGCTAAAGAAATCATGCATGCAATTGTTAAATGCACGTATGGATTAAGATTTGATACTTATATACAATTATTATTGTGCAAGTATAACAGAACTTGCATGAAAGTATGAGGTACTTCAAAAAGAATTGATTGCAAAGGAATTATTTGACTCTGATAATCCTTTTACTGATAAAATGCAAATTACAATCATATTTAATAGTCTTCCTTTATCTTGGAATGCATTGTTTTTTTTTTTAATAACAAAACATAATTCATTCGTATCAAAATATTACAGACATTTATCAAGCCATACAACTTGAGAAATAAGGTCTGAAATACCATCCCACCACATCATTAAACTCTCAACATTACAGGCATATTTGACATGCCTATGTACTACCTCATTACCTAAGTGACTAACATGTTGAATAGAACATTCTTCAAAAAGTAGCAACCCCTTTCTCGTTTTCTACAGAAGATTCCCGTATAAAGCCTCATATTTAGTTTCTGTTTGCATCTCCTTCACCATCAAAAGACAATCACATTCAACTATTAGCTTGCTTATGCCCATAGTAGCACAAAGTTGAAGGCCATGGAAGATAGCAAGCAGTTTAACTGATTCAGGATTAGCTACATTAGGTTCAAGAATACTAGTAACCATAATAATATCACCACGCTTATCTCTAAGTATAACACTAACACCTGTTATCACTAAACATAGAACCATCTATATTTAACTTTAGAAAACCTAGAGGCGGAGGCTTCCATTTGAAATATTCCTCTGTCTTTGAAGTAGGCAAAACCTTTATATCAGTAAACATTTTTTTGTAAAGATAAAATGTGATCAATTGCATTCCTGGGCTCCATACTTTCCTGATCATGAACCATTTTATTCTGTCTAAACCAAAAACTACAAGCAATTAAGAAAAATATTGCTAAATCATCCACCCTAACACTTGCTTTCACTTTCATTGCAACATCCATAATAGACAGTTGTGGCTCCATGTTTCCCATCATAGGCAGATATCTCCTTAATTGTAGAACAATACATGAGGGCATGACGCAGATCCTCTAATCTTTCTTTTTAAAAATAGCACAACCCCTTAGTAGGTATTTTCTTCTTGCTTAAGTTGTATTGAGTAGGAAGACCCTATTTGCAAGCTCTCCATGTGAACACTTTCACCTTTTTGGGCACCTTCATCCTCCATATGCTCTTCCATAAAGCTTGCTGTCTGTTAGCATTAGAACATTCTCCTTGGAATCTGTAGGACTTTTCTCTGATCATTCTGTACACACTGCGCACATTGAACTTTCCATCTTCTTCATATGACCATGTCTATTTATCAGGCTGCTCACTAGGACATAAAATGATCTTCATTATGTCGGCTGCTACCTTTGGATTGAATAGAGCTCTTATTTTGTTTACCTCCCACCATTTTGTGTTCTCATAAATGAAACTATCCATTGTGTAGTCCCTTTGCCCTTCCCTAATAATTGTGTCTTCTAAACATAGAACTAGATGTCATCGTATCTCATCTCGATATCCAAACATCATTCAAATAAAAATATTTTGTAATTTCAAATTTTTAAATCTTCAATGTTTTCATCTAATCATTACCTAATCATTATAACTTTCCTAAACTTCCAAATAAAACATAAAAAACAATTCAACTTTTTCAAATCCTTAAACAAAAATAATATTAAAATATTATATTCTAACTCTCTTTTAACTTTATAATTTCTTATTTAACTTTTTCTCTCTCATTTCCCAAAACCCCATAAAAATCTTAACTCAATTAATAATTTCACCACTCTTCACAGATTTTTCATTTCATGTCATATCATATGTGTAACTAAATGATGCCTTAAGTAACTTATTTTTAGGGTGGGGGCCTTAAGGACAGAGAGAATAAGGAAAGAAATAAGAAAGAGAACATATTTGAATAAGGTGAGCTTACCCTCGAGAACAAGATGCGACCTTTCCAATTGGAAAACTTGTTACGGAATTTGGAGAGAATGGAGTCATAAGTAGATATAGGAATTTTGCCATAAGAGAGAAAGCCCCGAGGCATATAGAAACATTCTTGTGCAATAAGAACACACTTTTAGAATTATTTAACTTATGCCCAAAAGTAGCCTCATAATGCCTAATGAAACCTGTAAGAGTATCGAGGCCATTCTGAGAACCATAAGTGAAAATCAAAAGATCATTAGCAAAAAGAATGTGAGTGATAAAGGCACAACCATGGGGAACATAACAAGGAATGGTATGGCAGCCTCTAGAAACTGTAGGAGACCTCTACTTAAAGGTTCTTCACTGAGGATAAAAACAGAAATGATAAGGGGTCGCCTTGACCAAGGCCCTAGCTAGAGGTAAAATAGCCATCATGGGTACCATTAAAACAAACAAAAAATGTAGAAATTTACTTGCATTCCATGAATACTTAATCCCTTGTGCTACTCCAACTTGTATAAAATATGCTATAAGATTCATCTTCTAGAAATTTACCATGCATTTGAGCTGAAGAGTGACCCCACCCTTCAAAATTGATCTATCTTTGAAAGTGGATTGATGGAACTGGCAATCTGATTGTCCTTTGTGTCATCTACTTTGTTTTTCTCCTGATTGCATTGGTGTGGGTTATTTGACTTTTGTACAGTGAATCAATTAGTTTGTAGTGGAGGTGAAATGTGAGCTATAAATGCCTTTAGACTTGGAAAAAGTGTAAACAAGTCACAAAATCCACTTTCTAGTGGATGTAGCATCTACTTTTTTGTTTGGTGTTTCGCCTTAAAGAGGATTATCTTAGTGTATTCACAAGTCATTGTTTGGAATCTTTAAGGGGTCAAGGGGATCTTAAAGTTTGATAGCTACTCTGCCATACTCCAATTTTCCATGTTTGCAAAGCTATTTACTGTGCTAATATAAGCTTGAACCTAAAATTAATCTTAAAGCCTGGTGACATTTATCATCACCCCATAGCATGTGCACCTTGCCACCTGGAATCTTATACCAATTGGTGTCAGGACCCATCCAAAAAAAGGCCTAAATAAAAATGATTAATATGAACCTTTTATCTTGATACAATTTCTAGCTAGCCTCTATTGCTTTTGCAATAGGAAACCTTGAATCTTTAAATGTTCTCCTTTTATTTTTCATATGGTAAATGATATCAAATAGTATTCTTGATTTTTTTTTTAAAAAAAACTTATCTTTGTATTTATCAATATTAATCATTACACAACTTGTCCTGTATAACAAAAAGTAAAAAATATGAAGGGCCATCTTCTATCCACACTTGTTCTTCATTGATACTCAAAGCAATTTTTTCAATAAAAGAACAAGGCATTTTGTATTTCTTTCTCTGTATGTATGTTGAACTGTCCATGAAGATTTCTTGCACAGATACCCTTTGATATCTTCCACTAACTGTCCATGCCATTCCCAATTTTCTCTCATACAATCATAAGACTAGTTTGTGAAAGTTGATTTAATTTTTTACCTGAGTCTAGCTGGGTAAAACTTATAGATTTTTTTTGTTGCAGGGATACATGACCAGCATGCATAATTCTCTCCATGCATTGACAAGGGTTCCAACAAGGACAAATTGGGCTTGATGGAACTCTACTGTGTCATACCAGATGAAGAGAATTGACAACCACCAACAGAAGTGAAAAATATAAGTGGATATGAGTAAGTTACCAGTAATGTCTATGTTACTTTGAGCTAAAAACACCCTAGTTACGGTTCATAGTTCACCTAGTTGGGCTATAATGCATCTAAGTGATTCTCAAAATAGTTTGTTTATAATATAAATAGGTTGGTATTGGCTGATGTATACCAACACCATATTCAAATTAATAAAACAGATTGATGTTGATAAGTTGACTGCATTATGGCATTTCATGCATTAAGTTCTAATGGTGCCTATTAGATATAAAGCCTAACATTGTACTATTTGCTAAGGATTGGTTCAAATAAAATCTAAAGGATCTGTTAAGGTGCACATTGTGGTCCAGTATTATTTATGTGATAAATCATACTGGAGTGATGGCTGGACTTATGGGAATTTTGACTTGATAGTATACTATATGGGTTTAAACACATGGCTTGATAAGGTACAAATGCGAATATTGATAGTGAGCCAAATTTTTTGGCAGTGGCCGGATTGTACTGTAGAAAGTCATGAGCCATTATTTTATATAGGGCCTGAGCTAGCCAACACTTTTCATTGCTTGGCAGATTTTTTCTTCAACACCTAGTAGATTCGTGGTTGACTTATGAATGCAAGCATACTAGTAACAAATATTGCTTTTAAACCTTGATGAATATTATTTGCAAAGTTTGATTTTAACTTTGTGCTTTCTTTTCAAGTTTCTATCAACCCTAAAACGTGTGGATGAAGAGGATACTTGGTGGTCTTCTAGGCAGATCAAAAGTAGCTGAAGTACATCATGAATTCAATGAAGCTATGTGTTTAATTTGGAGCCAAGTTGTTTCTACATAAGGGCATACTTAGTTGAATATGGCTTATAAACAATACAGTATGCATATGCATACTGATGACCCTCTTGCCATTCCCACTCAGCAAACATTAATCATGAATTTCCATGGCCTTAATTGAACATCGGTCCATCTTGGAATGTTATAACATATTGACATTTAATTATGTTATATGACTGTGAGTTTTTATTGCAGTATGTTATAAGAATGCCTAGGTGATGGGCCCCAACCTTTGTGGTGTTCCCTCCTTTATAATCTGGATTCTTAAGACAGGTTCTTCCATGAGTCTAGATTTCATATAATCTAGATCCTTGAAACGAGTTTCTCAACGGGTCTAAGTTCTTTCGTTGACTTGATCTTGGCTTTCTTGGGTGAGTTTTCAAATTGACTGTAGGTTTAAGGGATTCCATTCCCACGAGTTCATATCACTAGGTAATCACATAATTTGAGTGTTTGCATAGATTATTGTTGTATTAAGTGAAAATGCAAAGCTTGATTGCATTGATATAAGAATGCCTACAAAAATATTCATTGGCTAACAATTTGTGAGAAATGCCATAAATCAACGTTACTGTTTACGTACGATATTAGTAATAAAAAATAATTTTTCCCCACAAGCTAGTGTTTGTAGGTAAAAAATGGTAGCTACACTCAACCACCAAAACTATTTCCTACAAGATCCCATCATGGACATTAACTGTGTCCTATCGACGTAAGTGCTTGTGGGAAAAAGATAAGTAGTTTTGCAATAGGGAAATTATTTCCTACAGAATAGCCCCATGGAAATTAATTATCCCGATGGATGCATGGGTTTGTGGGAAAAAGCTAGTTCAGTTTTATGAAAACCTATTACCTACAAGTTGTAATCATGGAAATTACGTTATTTCCTACGGCAGCCTTAGTGGGGACAAGTTCAGTCAATACTTTAATTGACAAAGGAAGTTGGTGAAGGAAAGTCCTTTTCCCACCACATAATCTAGTGGTTAATACTAATACCCACCAAAATCTCCCGTGGTAATAGAACATATTCCCACGAGCATAAGTGAAAATAAACATGCTTTCGTGGTGAGCTTAATTGGCTCTTGCCACAAGATGTGTCGTGGGAAAACATAGATATTGGCCACAACTTAAAGCTTTCATAGACTATAATACGTTTTCTGGCTAGTTTTATCCCATGAGCTTCCTAGAACGAAATTTTGTGAAAATAGGATTTCCCAAAAAAAGTCTACTTTTTGCCACAAAACCCATCCTTAGGAAATTACAGTTTTCGTTGTAGTGTTTTCGGCGTCTTTTTCGACCTTGGAGGAAGCAAAACAACTAAGAATAGAGAACAACTAAGAATAGAGAACTAACTTTATAGACAAAGTGGGTAGATGAAGAAATAAAAGAAGGAAAAGGAGAAGGAGGCCGAGGAAACTGAGGTCTCCCCCTCATCTCTTGCAAAAAAACCAGATCTAGATTTGGAGGTTTTTTTAAGAGAGAGAGAGAGAGAGAGAGAGAGAGAAGTGTGTTGAAGAAAATTATGTACATACAGTAATCTGAAAAAATAAATACAACTTTGAGGTGTGTAGAACACTTCTTTAAAATGATAATTACCCAAACTTGAAAAAGTTTGCTACCAAGTACAAGCAATTCACCTCTAGGATACAACAAAGTCACCAACTGCAAATAGCAATTCTAAAATTCTTTTTTTAGAGTTTCTTTACAAAATTGTGTAAGTGATTGAAAATATTAGAGAATAGAATAATAAAATTTATGTGTTTCATTATCTATTTATAGAGAATGAAGTGGCACCAGGTAAAAGATCAAAACTCTTAACTTGTGACTTTTCAACTGGCTGTTACTGGTTTAAAGGTTATGATATTTCACTTAAAAACCAAATGACATGCCTGGTCAAGTGGTTCGACACCTCTCTCCCTAAAGGGAGGATAGGGGTTCGAAACACATGTATTCAACATTTTAGTTTAATTAATTTTGAAGCATTGCACCATTTTCAAGTGCCTATTACGCCAAGCATTGCACCTTTTGGCCCAGCCCAAGCACTGTACCTATTCGGCCCACACACCTGTTCAACTTGACCAATGTGTTACACCTCTTCGAGCTTGGCCCATGCGCCCCTTGGGCTATTTAATAGCCTTGTTAAAATTAAAGCATTAAAGTGTAGCCATGGTGGTTTGAACCCATACACTCTCATTTGAAACAACACAAAATATTTAATATCACAATCTATAATAAATATAACAATCCCCCACTTAGATTGCGAGATTAAATTTTTAGTTAAATACTGATGTCCTCATGCATACAAGAAGGTATCTCTCGACTTAAACCTTCAATTAGTGTAAGTATCTCAAATTCTTAACAAAGTCAATGGTGGCTTAGGCTTAAACTAAGACTTTATACATTAAGAATGAAAATACCACACACATGATTCCATCTAATTTTAGTGAGATAACTCACCAATTATTTGCACTTGTACACGTGCTCCATCTTGGCATTCATGAATATTTACAAAAGTAAACCTTAAACTTTTGCTAGAAGTTATCTCCACCTCTTATGTTCACATAGGTAAAGTTTCTTTTATGTCTCTGTTACTTTAGACACTAATATAACTATTAAACTTTATTAAGAGTATAATACTCATCCTACATTTAGCGTAACAGCCGGCACTGACCATCTTGGATATGTTTCTTACATTAAATTAAATTTTCAGTGCTATCCCAGCCATATAATTGTAACGTGTTATTACACATTAAACTTTAGACTATTTATTAATAGTGTAAGGTTGGGTTCCTATTACAGGTGACTTTTTTAAAAGAAAGGTTTCAAACCCATTCCACTAGATGTACTATTCATCAAATCTCTCGAGTGTCCATTTGTGAAATGATTCACCAAGTTTTTCCTTGACCGCACATATACAATAGTGATAATACCATCACTTATTAATTGTTTGACATATTCATGTCTTAAGCTAATATGTCTAAATTTTTCATTATAGACTTTACTATAAGCTCTAGACATAGTAGCTTCACTATCATATCGCAAAAAAATGGCTGACATTGGTTGTGGCCACAACTTTATGTCAAATAAAAAATTCCTCAGTCATTCTGCATCTTTGCCCGCTACCGCCAAGGCTACAAATTCGGATTCCATTGTAGAATGTGAAATACAAATCTGTTTCTTAAAAGCCCATGAAATAGCTCCACTACGAAGGGTGAAAACCCGACTAGACCTAGCCTTATTATCACTTGCACTAATAATCCAACTAGCATCACAATATCCTTCTATTACAACAAAGAAATTGGTATAATACAGTCCTAACGAACTAGTTTTTTTAAGGTACTCAAGCACTCTACCAAATGCTTTCCAATGCTCCATACTATACCCATATATCTAGAAATTTACATACTGCAAAGGAAATATCTGGCCTAATGCAATATATTGCATACATTAAACTACCAATTGCACTAGCATATTTTAATTGAGCAACCGTTCTGCCAGCATTCTCATTTAATTTAAATGAAGAGTCATATTTGATATTTGCTTCTTTAATTCCTAGATGTTGAAATTTAAGAAGCATTTTCTCAATGTAATGAGATTGACATAAAGCATAACTCCTACTATGTTTCTTTACTTTGACACCCAAAATAATGTCAAATTCATTAAAATCCTTCATTTTGAACTTTGAAGATAAATACTTCTTACTTTCAAATATTCCTTCCATATTTGTTCTAAATATAAGCAAGTCATCCATATAAAGACATATTATTACACCATAACAATCAATTAATTTAGAATAAATACATTTATCAGCATAATTATGCCTAAATCCATAAGATAAAATTACCGAATCAAATTTCTCATGCTATTGTTTTGGTGCTTGTTTTAATGAATACAATGACTTAATTAATTTGTAAACTTTTTTTTCTTGCCCATGCATGACAAATCCTTCTGGTTGTTCCATGTATGCCTTTTCATCTAGTTTACCATTTAGGAAAACAATTTTAGCATTCATTTGGTGTACATATAAGTTATATATTGAAGCCAGTGCCATAAGCACTCTAATGGATGTAAATCTAGCCACTGGGGCATACATATCAAAATAGCATATGCCCTCTTTTTGTTTAAAACCTTTGGCTATTAATTAATCTGTCCTTAAAAGTTTGAAGAGACTTATCTATATTGTATTTTCTCCTAAATACCCATTTACAACGAAGAGGTTTTGATCCAGGAGGCAAATCAATTAAAACCCAAGTATTGATTGACAATATTGAGTCCATTTAATCATTTATAGCCTCTTTCCAAAATGCAACGTAACATCTCTAGAAGTCATAGCTTCTTTAAATGCTTTGGATCTTCTTCTATATTTAATAGAATGGGTATCTTATTTAAAACATCATCTCTATTTTCTTCCAAAAGGAAAACAATATCCTCAGATGACACAAAATTTGGATCCAAGCTTTTCCCTTTTCTGACTCTTTGACTTCTCCTTGGTTCAGTCAACGTATCAGGAATTATACAATTCATTTTCCAACTCAAGTCAGATTTTGGTGTTTGAGTAGGATTTGATACAACTTTAGAGTCATTATAGAATTTATCTTCACTAAACTCCACATCCTTTGATTCTACTATAATATTAGAATCCAAATCCAAAAGTTTATATGCTTTTGAATTCTCAGAATATCTTACAAAAACACTTTTGATTGCTCTTGGACCTAATTTTGTTTTTTTAGGTCCAGAACTCTACAAAAGGCTAAACAGCCCCATACCCTTAGGTATTCCAGATTTGGTTTCCTACCTTCCCACAATTCATATGGTGAAATTTTATGCAAATAACATGCCACGAGTAATGCTTCTCTCCACAAATTAAAAGACAATTTTGCATTCAAAATCATAGTATTTAACATATCAACTAGTGTCCTATTTTTTCATTTTACTAAACCGTTTTGTTGTGGGGTATAGGGTGCACTAGTTTGATGTATTCTACCATTCTCCTCGTAGTATAAAGAAAATTCGGTAAGAAAATATTCACTACATCTGTCACTACGAAGTATCTTAATTTTTTTTTCTTTTTGATTTTCAACAACAGAATTATAAGATTTGAACATATTAAAGGCCCCATCCTTACTTTTCATTAAGTATGCATACATATATCTTGAAAAATCATAAATAAAAGTAATAAAATATTTATTGCCTCCTTTAGTTAAAATACCATTTAGTTCACAAATATCAGAATGCACAAGTTCTAATAATTGTGTGTTTTTGTCTATTTTAGGAAAATGTTTCTTTGTCATTTTTGCTTGAATTCAAATTTCACATTTAGCACCATATCTATGATTATATTGGATTAAACTTTGTTTAGACATAAACTTTAAATATTTAAAATTCAAATGTGCTAAACGATTATGCCATAAAGTAGGAAACTCAACAAGATAAGTAGAATTAGAACTTATTTTATTAATACTTTGTTTATACATTCCATCACAAGAGTACCTTATCCAACAAACACTCCCCCTTTGGAAACAATTACATTATCAAACTCAGTTATGGTTTTGACACCATTTTTTCAAAACAAATTTGTAGATACAAGATTTTTCTTTATTTCTAGAACATGAATAACATTGATAAGAATAAGTTTCTTCTCAGAAGTGAATTGAAGTTTCACAGTTCATTTTTCCACAACTTTTGTAGAATTGTGGTTGCAAACATGAACAATAGAACCTGAATCATACCACCAATCAGGTGACTCGGTTGTTGTAGCCATATTTAACTCTATAATCATGTTAGTGTGCATTTTAGAGACCACAACCACAATTTCTAAAGTTTCATTTTAGATCATATTTGCACTATTGTGATTGTCATTTTCTTTCTTGTGCTTCTTCTTGTACTTGCATTCATGCTTAAAGTGCCAATTCTTTCCACAATTGTGACAAGTTTTTATTTTTTTAGACTTGTCACTATTGTTGGAAAAATCATTATATTTTCTCTAAAATTATCTTGAAACTTATTTTTCTCATAAACAAAATTCACTTTAAAGCCATTTTGAGAAAATAGTTTCTTATCATGAATTCGAGTTACCTATTCAATTCGTAAATGTTTTTGAATTTACTCTATAGTGAAATCTTCTGTTATGTGTATAAGTTTCTTTCTATAATTAAGATCACGAAGTTTATTCACCAAAACTTACAATTCATGGACTTGATCCATCATAAAAGTATTATCATTCATTGTAAACTCAAAATATTTCATAATAAGGAATTTATCCGTACCTTGCTTTTATGTTCTATATTTAAATTCCAATACCTTCCAAATTTTTTTTGGTGACTTGATTGATGTAAACAAGTCATAGAGTCGATAAGAAAATGTATTTAGAATGTGCCCTTTACATACCACTTCATCTTCTTTGCGCTTCTTCTGTTCTGCATTGATTTGATCATTACTGTCAGATTTTGGTTCTGGAAGTATCGGAAAGCCTGAATCCAAAACATATGAAATTTTTAACATAGTAAGAATGAACTTCAACTTGTCTTTCCAACGAGTAAAATTCATTCGATTAAACCTATTTAGTTTGACAAAGTCTTGATTCATCATCTTGAAAGTCGCCATATCAAATTTTGATCCCATTGTGATTATCACCTTAAAATTGTTGAAGAAAATTGTGCGAATACAATAATCTGAAAAAATAAATGCGACTTTGAGGTGTGTAGAATATTATTTTTAACTTGATAATCGCCACACTCGAAAGAGTTTGCTACCGGGTTACAAGCAATTCGCGTTCAGGATACAACAAAGTCACAAACTGCAGATAGCAATCCTGAAGTTTTTTCATTCAGAGTTTCTCTACAAAATTGTGTAAGTGATTGAAAATATGAGATAATAGAATAATAAAATTCGTGAATCTCATCCTCTATTTATAGAGAATAAAGTGACACTATGTAAAAAATCATAATTCTTAACTTGTAACTTTTTAACTGGTAGTTATTGGTTTAAAGGTCATAATATTTCACTTAAAGACCAAGTGACTTGGTCAAGTGGTTGGACACCTCCCTCCACAAAGCGAGGCTAGGGTTTTGAAACACACCTATTCAACATTTCAGTTGAATTAATTTTGAAGCATTGCATCATTTTCAAGTGCCTATTCAGGCCAAGTATTACACTTGTTCGGCCCAGTTCAAGCATTGTACCTATATTCGGTCCACACACATCTGTTCGACCTGACCCATGCATTGTGCCTCTTTGGGCTTGGGCCACACGCCCCTTGGGCTATTTCATAATTTGTTAAAATTAATGCATCAAAGTGTAGTTATGGTAGTTTGAACGAATCGATACCCTCTCATTTGAAACAACACACTCTTATCATTGAACCAATACATTTTTATAATATAATTATTGATGAAAATAAATAATAACGCATAATAAATTCACATATTTAATATCACAATTTATAATAAATATAAGAAAGTGTGAGTTTTATTTCGAAATTTGCTTGATTAGTTCACTTCATTCTCCTTTCTAGTTACTACATTCATGAAAGAAAAAAAGAAAAAAGAAAAAAACAAACGACACTGATCTAGGATTTCGATCTTCGATCGATCCTCTAAAGTCTAAACCATCCTTGCTCTCATGCTTAGGAATTGCATGTAAACGCTTGGTTGTAGTACTTTTGCTCTGCTCAAAGTAGATGCGCATGGGAAAAACATTGACCCACCGCCTCGTCGGTAAGGATCGAAAGATTTACTGGACCCAATTGTGACAATACGTTCATCATGAGTCAAGGTTAACGGCTCGAAGCACCCTGCAAGTCATTATTAATTATGGACAAGTCCCAAGTCATGGCACGAAGTTTCTGTACCCTAGCTAGCTAATTAGTTCCTAATTAGGTTTAATTAAAAGAAAATGATTAATCCTAAAAAATTATTTATAAACTGGCACGATATTATATAATATGTCAAATAATTATAATTTTTTTAATATAAAATAGATATAACATATTATATAAAAAAAATATCAGTTTATAATTAATTTATTTTTATAGATCTAATAATTTTTCAAACAAGTTCTCCTTATGGTATAAGAGATTTGTGCAACATGACCTAGCTGATCTCCGGGCAAGATGATCACGCTCCTACAAGATTTGGCTAATTAAACGGGGCAAGCTAGAAATTAATGTTCCATGGATATTGAAAAGTCAAATTAGTCAAGCTAAAAAAAGAAGGGGATCTATAAATATATATATATATATATATATATATATATATATATATATATATATATCTTTTATATATAAAATAGTCAAATGTGAAATGAATAGTAAGCACAACATTTTTTTCAATTTTATCCTTCCTTTTTACAGTAATATCCAATTTCATCCTACACAGTAATACACAGTAACTATGCACAGTAATATAATAATTCGATTAATACACAGTAAAATGCACAGTAAAGATAATATAATAATTCGAATAAATAGTAAGATAATAATAAAAAATTTAAAATGCACAGTAAATATAATAAAAAATAATATAAATCGTCGATATTTTCCGTTACTACACAGTAACGATGCACAGTAAATATAATAATTCGATTCCTACACAGTAAAAATAATAAAAAATTCGAAATGCACAGTAAAGATAATTATTTCTTCTTCTTTCTTTCTTTTCTCTTCCCGTGCGTTTCTCTTTTCTCTCCCGTGCTTCTTTCTTCTTTTCTCTCTCTCCCCGTGCTCTCCCCTTCTCTTTTCTCCTTCCCGTCGCCCCTACTTCGGCCGGCCATTGCACCCCCGTCCGGTGGAGGTGTCGTACACCACCCACCCAGTTTTCTTCCCCTCTCACCGGTGAACATCCCCACCAAATTTCACCTCCATCCGAGCCACCGTTAGCCACCTACAGCCCATCTAAGCCGCACGGTTTTCAGCCGTTTCCAGCGCCGTCGCACCACCTCCGCCCACCATCTCTTCACAGCTTCTTCCCCTACAAACAGGTCTGAACACATCTACAAAGATATGAAGAGATCTGTTTTTGGTTGATTTTCTTGCGTTTATTTCAGATCTGTTTGTAAAAAATTTATTCAAGTTTTTTTTTCCTTTCGTTTGATTTCTATTTTTCAGATCCACAGAACAAATTTCTTTTCTATCTGTGTTCATATGTTTTTTTTTTCTTTTTGATTCAAGTTTTTTCTCTTTCAGACTTTCATCTTCACTTTCTCTTTTTCATATCTGCTTTTTCTCTTTTTCTATCTGTTTTTATTTTTCAGATCAGCACGCAGATGACCTTTGCTAAGCGGAGGAAAGCTGTACGAGTTTTGCTGCAATTCAAGGTATTCACCAGAACAACAAAACCACTTTTGCACCTTCTAAACCACAAAAGGCAAAGCAAAACCATCAAAACTGCTTCCTTCTATTTTTATTTCTCTATTTTCTAAGTCATCTTTATTTTATTTTCATCTCCGAGTTGATTTTTTGAAAGAGAAAAAAAGTGATTTTTTTGGGTGTTGAACATGTATTTTTGTTGTGTATTGACAGATCTATATCTATTCCTTTAGATCTATTAGTTTTCACTTTAAACGTAGAAGTTAATACAACCCTCATCTGCTACCAAAAATAAAATGGAGCACACAGAATATCTACCAGAATATAGAAACACAAATATGAATATTTCTAAAATATTATTTTATTATCTCGAAGAAAAAAATTACAGAAATTTGAGACATTTCGCCTCATTCTTCAAACGATCTTGCTCCTCTAAAATTTACGTAGCATCTCTGTCTAAAAGAGTAGGCAATCTAAAAGAAGAATTAAGCAAGGATTTTAATTTCCTATTCTCTTGCTTTATTGCTTCTATTTTCATGTGAGACTCCTGAAGAAGGCGCTGAAGGATAGAAATTTTCTCATTGAGTTTGTCCAAATCATAAGGTTTGGATTGTAGTCGCTGAGAAAATGCATAAATAACTGATGAGTAATGTGTTTTCTAGTATCTGTGTTTCAAAAACTTTTATCATAAACTTTTTTTTTGTGATTTATATATATTCATATAATTTATTAATTCAATTGATATGTTATTAGATTTGAATTCATGCGCAATTACCTTTTACTCATTTGAGATTTTTCAAGATTCATTGTCCATGTCTCACTGTAAGAATATAGCAATAAATGATGACTATTAATTTCCAAAACTCACCACCTTTCTTTCTACCACGATTTTATAAAATTTACACCTTATAACCAGTTCTATTGATCTATTTTACAACAAATTGCATCTTTGTGTAAAAAAAAATTACAAAAATAGCAGTTGCTATGAAAATATGTTTTTTAATTTCTTCCGAACCAGATTGAGAAACACAATAAATAATACAAATTAATCATATTAAATAAAAAATATGTGCCTTGCACATTAAAATTCACACCTAGTATATATATATATATTATTGAGCATTAACTAAACGACAGTTGATTATTAATTGCTGATTTGCTTTGTGATCTTGTGATGACAAATCTAATCTTCCTACCAAATCATGAGGACTTAATTTGACAAACGCAGCCCGCAGACGTCTACGTACAACCATCTTGGCGTTTTTACCTTTTTTTTTTTTATCTTTGCAAGAAACAAAAAAAATATTATATTATATACAAAGATAAAACTCATAAAAATAATTTTATAATATTACGTTTATCGTATCATATTTACTTTTTTTAGCCAAAATATTTCCCTAAAAACAGAAAGAAAACATCCAAAATCCTCTACCTAGCTAGCTCCGTCAAATTAATTAATAGATTTAATTTGTACGTACGTAGCTCGATCCCTAGCTATATAACAAGTAACATACATATATAAGATTCCAAACATTTCATGAGATCGATCATCATATCAAGCAGATTATCGTGTAGCCAAAAAGCTTCTGCGTCTTGCCGTTTAATTTGTTAACTTTCACAAAATAAACGAGGCAAAAGTCCTCAGTTCCCACTCGATTAGAACTTTTCCTAGCTGCATACGTACGTACGTTTAGCTAAAAAGTGTTGTTATGCTTTGTACTTCTTATGACTAGCATCCATCTTCAGTACTGCATGGAAAGTGAAAAGTCAAACAGAAATTAAAACTGCACGAGGGATTAAGATCGATAAAGCAGGCCTGCAGCCACAGCTAGCTGCATATATTAGGAAAATTAAACAAAGTTACCGAGCGCGCAAATTAGAAGGCTTCCTTATGATCATCATCTGATCGGTGATCTTCTCGGTTGGTCTGAAAGAAATGAAAGAGCACTGAGATATTGGCACGGCTCAATCAGAAATAAAAAAAGATGATCAGCAGTATCCTTGAGGTTTCACAAAGTTCATCTTTTTCGTCTGAGTGAGCCAGGCCAATATCAAAGTAGCTATTTCACATGATGATGAGATACTCTTGATCTTCAACAAGTGAACGCACGAAAGAAACATGTGAAAACTAAACCAGTACTTCGAGGATCAAACTGAAAGGATCGATCTGATAATTATATAGAGAAGAAAAATAGAAGCAAGCAAGAAGAACGCCAAAAATACCAGAAAGGTAGAGGGAAACTCATGGGTATAGAAGGCTAGCTTTGAATTTGGTGCGTGTGAGAAGGGTTGGAATGTCTGGGGTGGGATTTAAGAGGCGAATTGAAGGGGGGGTCTGCATGAGCATTAAAAACTGCGACTACCAAAGCAGAAAGCTGGGCCAGAGCATTTAAATCCATAATTCCCCCCCTCCATTTATTTCACTCTTCTTTTTGTAAACCCTAATGCCAGAGGCATCAAGTTTCATCGTCAGCCAACTTGTTGGAGGCGCCCAATTGAGCCAAGAAAGCCAGTAGAAAGTCAAAATAACCTAAACCTAGAACCAAAATATGCCACCACTATACCTGGGTAAAACAGACTTTCTGGTATAAAAATGGGGTGCCCTTGTTCAAAGTGAAGAGGGGGGGCCCTAGAGATCAAGATCTCTGCTCCCAACAAAGGGATCGCCCACGATGGTGATGCTCTCTCACTCATGTCTTACCGAACCAGGAAGACCAACCGCCATTAATGAGGGAATCTCTCTCTGGGAGGGACAGGCTGCGATATTAATAGGTAAGGTACCGATGAGACTGTTTTTAGAACTGTTTAAATCCTTTTGGCTCCATCTGTATATTGAGAGAGAGAGAGAGAGAGAGAGAGAGGATGGTTGACTTGCAAGTTGCAAGGGAAGAGAAGGAAAGGGAATAGCATTTTTATGGGCACTAGATCTCATGTAATATTGGTTTAGAGTTCCTTACCAAGGCAAGCCAAGTTTCATGATCAGTTTGCAGTTTGCACTCTATATCTTTGTTTTGCTCACGCAAAAGATCATGAGCCATCTTTAGGGGCAAATTAATCTGCATGTGTTGTACGTTACGTTACGTACTATATATACTTAGGGTACGAAACTTAATCATATATATATATATATATAAAACCTAAAAACGACCTTGCTAGCCTTCCATCGAGTGAACTTTTATTTATTTCACTTCTGTAGGATATAATTTTTTTTTTAATCGATTTTCCAATAATATATATATATATACACTATATCAGCTGGACAAAAAGTGGATCATTGATTTTCCTCTCATACTGTTGCTGCATTGGGACATTAATGTAGGACCTAGCTTTGACAAGTTACCATCCGGGTTCTTGCATTTTAAATGATCTCTCTCTCTCTCTCTCTCTCTCTCTCTCTCTCCACATTCCCTTAGCATCCGAGGACAAGCATATAGTGCATATATGTAGCCAAATTAATGCAAAGTCTAAAGTTAGGTTTCGAATTGAAACAGTGTAAGGATTGGCATCAGATATATATTCTATCTAGAAATCCGCATAGGAAACCTAATTTTGAAACCTGCACATTTTGCCTGCAGATTTTACTCCTTCAAATATGTGTTATATAACAAAGCAAGGCTTGGGTCAAGAGTAAGAGTTGAATTAAACCCTTAGAGGTGGCACATATAATACACATTTGAGAGTCATCCAAGCATTTTCTTAATAATATATACCTTGTTATAATTATTAATTAAGCAAATAAAAGCTTGTAAAGCACAGAGAATTTGTGATGAGAAATGCTAGCTTTAGCCACAAATTCATTTCACAAAACTAAACCCGTAACATAACGTGGTTTGAAACCTGAAGGGGTTGGCCCAAGTAGTGAAGGTCTCGCTTTTCAGGTTTCATTCCTTTCAAGGTTTAAGATTCAACACTTTATAGGTGCAAGTAATTTTTTGGGGCTACACCCCCTGATGAAAAATCAGCGATTTAATCAATTCTATATAGGAAAACTTCTGAGGGTGCGATGCATGGGACCAAGATTTACTTTGCATGGGTAGGTCCAAAGGGCCATGCCTTCGAGAGGTTTCCTGACATAAAAAAGAAATATGTGGTTTGATGTTTTATGTTAGATTATAAAATGAATGATTTTTATTTTAAAATAAATATAATGTATCATATAAAATCAAGTCAGTTTGTGAGTTTATTTTTATAAAAAAAAAATTTGTAATTGTAACAGTTCTCATCCAACAGTTATATTTTATCGGGAGCAGATACCATGCCGCCTCCCTCGTACCGCTCAGTGGAATTCACCAATATATTTAAAATTACTTTCTTAATTATTAAATAAAATTAAAAAAAAGCAGTAATACACTGTAACGGTACACATAGGGCGGCACATCAGCATTTCTCTATTTTATCATTTCATATCCGGATTCTCAAAAAGTCCAAAACAGATCGACAATCAAAATCTAATAATTAAAACCTCAATTATGGTGATTAGACAAAGAAAAAACGTTTTAATTATATTAATTAATATTAATTCTGAATTAATTACTACCAAATATGAAAGATATACATAGAAGCTGTGATGAATGACCACCGCCTAATTAGTTGGGTCCCGACCCCACTATATACAGAATATTTAATTTCTCTTATATTCGTATAAAGCGTATTAAAATTTTCCAGACTTCTATAAAAATTCATGTAAATTCTTCCTGGTTTAGTAATTTGTAATGATTAAGTGCAACGATAAATATGGAAAATGGTTTGTATAGTTTTAAATGTGTAAGTTCACATACAAAAATTTATTATTTAATAGTGTATCTTTAAAGGAGTACACGTAAAGGAGTACGCATGGCATGCATATTTAAAACTATATCAATTTAGTCATTTTTAAGTCCATTTATAATTTTATCACATTGGTATTTATATTTTCATCGACCAAAGTATTTACTTTCTAAACAAAAAACATAATATATAATAAATAAATAGTGATATGATAAAATATCAATCATTTAATGTAATAACAATAATTGGATTTAAAATTATTATTCTATGATCTCTAGAACCTGATCAAGGCTGGTGATAAATTAAAATTCCTAACAGTACTTTAGCATGCACATGATGATCAGCATCATAAATTACTTCTCCTAATTAATCATTATATATTTCTTGTTTTAACATTTATAATATAGAAAATAGGTTTTTTTTATTAAATAATATATGTTAAATTTTAAATTACATTATGCAGTTAACGATTAAGTTTGATATTGGAAATTAGGCCTGAATACTGACCATACTGGTTAGGTTTTTTGTGTTGAACCGAAACCGACCGACAGCCAGAAAATACTAGTTTTTCCGATCGAAACCGACCATTCAATGAGGGTGGAACTGGCTGGAACCGATTTTGGTCGGTTCACGGTCGGTTGGGTGGTTTGGGCCTTTGTTTTGGGCCTCTTTTGAGAAGGTATTTTTGATTCACTTCAATTATTTTTTGGGCGGATTTTGGACTTTTCTTCTTGTATTTTTAAAATTCATTACTAGTTTAAAACAATAAAACTAATTACTACTTAAGAAATTAGTAATTACTAAATAATACTCTAAAATCTAATAAGTTAATAACTATTAACTACTAACTACTAAGTAATTAATAAAAGTGTCTACTAAATGAGTAGATGTTTAATACAAATACAAACCAACACAAATTGTTTTAAGCAATAAGCAAGCAACTAACACAAATTAAAATTAAATTATGCCAAAATTAAAATCTTAGATCTTTAATTTTTCATTCCATATTCGAAAAGTCTTCAATCTTCAATAGTTGTGATGCCTGATTGTGCTCCCAACTCTATATAAATATGAAAAAAATTAAGATTAAACATCAAATATTAATAAATTTGGATAATCAAGAAATAAATTAATTTAACTTATAAAAATAAATGAATATTGAATGAAAAATACATTACCAGATTCTATCACAAAACTCTCCACATTATCCATGGTCTCTAGAAGATCAATTGGCGCCGACGGATGTCGCAACCAATTCTGAGTACAAATAAGTGCCTCAACTGTTTTCGGAGCCAATGAACTCTGAAACTGATTGAGTACACGCCCTCCTGTACTAAATGTTGACTCTGAGACAACAGTGGAAACATGCATGACTAAGAAATTTTATGCAATCTTTGGAAGTATATGATAATTAACCTCATTTTGTCTCCACCAGATCAACAAATCAAAAGATGAACTGAGTGCCTCACAACCATTTGATAAATATTGGTCCACCTCTATTTTAGAAGCAGCAGATTCAATCTTGTAATCTGGTTCATACAAATCCATGTACAATTGTGACTCTTGATAGTCTTCACTTTCTCTTGTGGGTATAGATGTCGAAGCCGGTACATGTTTTCGGCTACTCGAGGTATAACCAAATGTAGCATTATACTCATCATATAAGTCGAATAGCAACTGTCTCAACTAAACACCAAATGTAATCCTCGGGTCTCATCATAAGTTTTTTTCAAGTTGTGGGCGAAAAGCCCTAACTTATTTCGAGGATAAAGCACAACGGCAACCAACAACAACAAGTTCATCTTATCCAATGAACTCCAATACTTATCATATTTCGTTCTCATGCTTATGGCCATGTTCATAAAACAACTATTTTCACTCTGACTCAGCCTAACCAATTATTTTTAAAGCATGCAAATCTCCACAAAACTTGTATTTGCCATGACATGAAGGGACCCAGGAAATCAACAAGTGGCATCATAGAACATATTCAAAAATTTCACAAAAACCCACACTATCTCCCACTCATCAGCTCTAGGAGGCCTTATGTGTCCCTGATTAAAGTAAGATAGAAAATTGTAATCCTCACTCTCTATCCGCCTAAAAGCCTTTTCAAATTTCTCAGCCGCATCCTATTGTGAAAACGATGACAATAAAGTGAAAAATATGGAATATGAAAGAGAAAAATCACATACGACACACAGATATAAGTGGTTCGGCAAATTGCCTACGTCCACGGGAGCTGCAGAGGATTTTATTACTTGAGGAATCACACTACAATGGAGGAGCGAAATACTGTTCACCAACAGTGTTATACAGTACGACCATAAGTGTAGAAAACACATATTTATAGTCAAACGGCAGAAAAAGCCTTAGATCTGAAAATATACGATGTTCGCTCGAGTGGCATCTCGAGCGCGCGTCGAGCGAACTCCCTTCCACAACGGCTCGAGCTCACTGTCGAGCAGACATCGAGCATTCAACTCTGCCTGACTTCGCTCGAGCGGCTAATGCCTCCGCTCGAGCGAACTCCCTTTCCCGCAACCGCTTGAGCTCACTGTCGAGCTGCCTTCGAGCATTCAACTCTGCCTGATTTCGCTCGAGCGGCTAATGCCTCCGCTCGAGTGATGTGGACCAGACTCCACAGTACTCAACAATTCTCCCACTTGGAGACTGGTACACTCGCTGCATCGTCCTCTTCCTCAAACGTGATGTCCTCCACCTCTGCAACTCACTGCCCCTGTCTTCATGCTAGAAGACCAACTGAAGTTGCGCACAACTTCAGTTTCTCAAGTGTAACACCCTTAGTCAACATATCAGCAGGGTTTTTGCTTCCACAAATTTTCTCAAGTAACAATTGTCCGTCATCTAATAATGATCGTATGAAGTGATACCTGATTTGAATGTGTTTGGTCCTGGAATGAAATGCTGGATTCTTGGCAAGGAATATGGCACTCTGACTATTACTGTAGAGAGTGCCTTTTGATTCTTTCTTACCCAATTCCTCCAAGAAGCCCTTGTAGCCATATCATCTCCTTTGCAGCCTCTGACACTCAATATACTCAGCTTCTGTAGTAGACAAAGAAACTGTTTTCTGTAGATTAGAACCCCATGACACTGCAGTACCACCAAGAGTATAAACAAAACCCGTGGTACTCTTCCTACTATCAATGTCTCCAGCTAAATCAGCATCAACATAGCCCTGCACCTCTAAACTCTCTCCTGAGAAACACAAGCAGGTTTCTGAGGAGCCTTTTAGGTACCTCAAAATCCACTTCACTGCTTCCCAATGTTCTTTTCCTGGGTTACTCATGTATCTACTCACAACTCCACTGCATGGGCAATATCCGGTCTTGTGCAGACCATAGCATACATAAGTGAACCAATAGCTGAGGCGTAAGGAACCTTACTCATGTAGTCTTGTTCCTCCTCTAACTCGGGTGACTGATTCTTGCTGAGTTTGAAGTGACTGCCCAAGGGTGTGCCAACTGGTTTGGCCTTGTCCATATTGAACTTGCTGAGTACCTTTTTCACATACTCAGCCGTGAGAGTCTCAACGTGCCTCTGACTCTATCTCTGACAATCCTCATGCCAAGGATTTGCTTTGCAGCTCCCAAATCCTTCATTGTAAAGTGCTCTGACATCTGCTTCTTCAGATTATTGATCTCATCAATACGAGCCCCTGCAATAAGCATGTCATCCACATACAACAGTAAAATAATATAAGAATTGTCAAAATGCCTGACATAGCAACAGTGATCTGCATGACATCTGATGTACCCTGCACTGTGCATGAAGTTATCAAATTTCTTGTACCACTGTCTAGGAGCTTGCTTCAGGCCATACAAGCTCTTCTTCAGTCTGCAAACTGAATCTTCCTTTTCCTGTACTACAAACCCCTCAAGCTGGTGCATGTACATGTCTTCTTCAAGGTCTCCATGAAGAAAGGCTGTCTTCATATCTAACTGCTCAAGAAATAAATCTTCGGTAGTAACCATAGACAGTACCATCCTGATGGTTGTGATCTTTACCACAGGAGAAAAGATCTCAGAGTAATCAATACCCTGCTTCTGCTAAAAGCCTTTTACAACAAGTCTAGCCTTGTACCTCTTACTGCCATCATGCTCAGTTTTCACCTGGTACACCCACTTGTTGTGTAATGCCTTCTTCCCTGATGGAAGTTCTGTCAACTCCCATGTCTGATTCCCTAGCAGGGAATCCATCTCATCTTTCATGGCCAGCTCCCACTTGCTAGAATTTTTATCTTGTAAGGTTTCTTCATAACTTTGCAGTTCTCCACCATCTGTCAACAAAATGTAGTTCAAGGTTAGTGAGAAACGCTGTGGAGGACGTCTAGTCTTAACTGACCTGCGAACTGCAGCTGTAGAAGTGGACGGCTCTGAAATTGACTGCGCAATAATAGGAATGGGTGTACTGGACCCACTCTCCTCGTCACTCACATCTCTACACTGCATTGTGATCTCTGGTAGGTCATCCAGTCTTACGAACTCGGACTCTTGAGGAGCTACTTTAGAAGCTGTACTAGACTTGTCCTTGTCACAATCTTCTTATTAAAAATCACATTCCTGCTTCTTATGATCTTCCGACCCTAATCATCCCAGAAACAATAGCCAAATGCCTCGTCTCCATAGCCAATGAAATAACATTTCTTTGACTTAGCCTCAAGTTTACTACGAGTATCAGGATTAGTAAAAACATAAGAAAGACAATCAAAAGTTTTAAGGTGAGAAAATTTGACCTCTTTCCCGCTCCAAACCTACTTAGGCAATTCACAATCTAATGGGACGAATGGCCCCCTGTTGATCAAGTAGACGGTAGTGCTGACCGCATCTGCCGAGAAAGTTCGTGGTAGTTCGGCGTGCAATCTCATGCTTCTAGGACGCTCATTTATTGTAACAGCCCGCTAAAATTATCAGTTTTGGATTCTTTCCCGACAGCAATCACATCTCTCTCGTCTTTACCCTCATCTGGAATCACGCGTATAGATTATCTTTTCCGTAAATCACGTATTTTGTTCTTCACCGACAGCTGTAAAATCATGAGTCTTCCAAGACCACGCCTAGCCTTTCTCAAGCCCAAACTACCACTTTATATGGTGGACAGACACCGTACCGCCACGTAAGCTCCTCCGACGCATGTTCGTGACGAACAACGAGCGACGCACGGGTTATCCCGTCGATGGTATAACCTTCTATCTCTAGTTATTTTACGTTTAAAATAGTTAGTTGGTTGGTTTGTGAATTGTGTAGTTGTATTTGTGGAATTCGTTGCGTAGTTGTGAAGCGAAGTGTGGTTGTGAAGTGTTGAGTTTGATTGTGTATTTTGTGGACTGTGCTGTGAAGTATAGGCGTGAGATGGATGCTGTATATGTGATACGGCGGGTTGTGTGAAGAGAATACGCGTGTAGCGTATTCTGTGTAATGCAGCGACACGCCGCGCGACGTGCGCTGTAGTGATGTGTGTCGTAGAAGGAAGGGAGTACGCATGTAGTGTACTCCGTGTTGTATGGCGATGCATCGTGTGATGTGCATCGTGTTGATGAGTGTTGTAGCGAAGGA